>OZ020255.1:1594522-1913573 GCA_963971285.1 Astropecten irregularis | reverse complement strand
GGTTCAAAACGTCAGGCATTCCCAATAAAGTTTCAGGTCAACTCGGTCCGTGATTATTTTAGGCTCTCTATTTTGGTTGATGAGCAATTTGTAGTAGTTTATTAATTCCTCATCATTTAGAAATTTGCTGGGAGAAACATCTTCAAAAACATGTGTCATATTTTCCATCCAGCATTCACCTAATTTTCCCATAATTAAAACGACAAATAAAATGTCCCTAGAAATAATTACGTTGAAGTTTGATCAGTTTCCAATCATGTAAAGGGTTTTACATCGGGAATAAAATGAGCACGGGTATGCAGTTCCTATAGTATTATTATGTAGATAATTACTTTCTACCGATTGAGGGCGCTGCTTATTCTTATGTTTTTTCTGTACGTAAAATTTGACGATTTTCTATCGCAAATTTCTCTTTAGTGAACACAAATTGGACGTGGGAACAAATCAATTCTTGTTCAGTAATGTCAGATCTACATCCTTGCCAAGTGGGAACAAATTCGGTGATGATGGTCACGTAACTCAAAAACTAAAGCGAATTTGGCCTCACGGCCCACGGACTATATCTGTATAAATGAAGCTCATTAATGGTCATAAATATTAATGGAAATAAGACTTTTGATTTACAGATTAATAATACTGCTTCACAGCCTCTCTGTCAACATGGGGGAAATGAGTTACTGTCAAGTCTCTTTAACGTTCTGTTTATGCTCTCCCTTTAGGCGTATTATTTGCTGTACACGCATCACAGCGGGCGCGGCAGTCTCCCTGCGCAAAAAAAAAAACAAATAGGGCCATTATTGTTCTTCACGTTTACCCCAATTTAGTGTTTATTTCATCCTCTGATTAATGTCATATGAACATAAATATAAGACAATAATACATGTGGTTGAACTTATTACAACATTTAGCAATTTACCCTTGATCAACATTGTGAATGGCCCATGGATACACAAGTTGAAAAGTGATGCAGTCTTTCCGAGTGTTGTGCACAAGCCAAACAGATCAAGAATTCACGGTGAGGGACGCATTTATTTAATTTGTGTGTGATGATAATTAGTTTCCCATTCTGTATTTGAAGGGCAGTGTTATTGTATAGGCCTACTGATTCCACTGGTGTGATTTACAAAGGGTAAACTCAATGGTTGACTCCGAAAATGGCCATGATTCTTCTTTAGTTTCGGCTAGTCATACAGCCTACTTTCAAACTATCGTTTCCGTACGTGGTAGTACATAGGACGTAGGTTGCGTACCGTGCATGTAGTGCTGTATGCGCTATCAATACCAAACAACACTACACACTGTACATGTACATGGCGTATAATACATGTAAACGCCATGAAGGCTACATGTAGCTAATGCGTATCGTTGCTTTCGTGCAGGAGTCATGAGGGCAGAATTAATATCACTTAAATTATTTTCTGAAGTCAGCAACATCGTCAGTTTCTGTATAGGGCCTTTTTGTAACAGTTATTGATTTAGGGGGGCTCACCTGACTGATCGAAATGTGCCTACATTGTATAACATGTACAAGTGAATGGTGACGACCCAATGAGTGTTGGGTGAACATTATGCTTCTTCCATGACATCACAGGAGGCTTTTTACGTATTCTAAATATAACTTATATTATAACACAAAACATTGCTTAGCACGAAAATAGCTTGCCCAATAAAACAAACCACCACTGAAAATTCGACTTGATATTCACGGTCAGCGAACAACAGCTAAAGAAGACAGAATTGACATGCTTAGCGAATTCTTGTGCTAAGCAGCTCTATGAAATTGGCACCTGAACGGAACCATGGTATTATCACCAGTAACATTGATCCCAGCTAGCTCGGTGGCCTAGCTGTAAGTCATCTGCATAAAGCAGGTCGTGGGTTCGAATACCACCTGAGCCAGCGCATGATTGTTTTCATGTGCACTCAATAAGCACTGAGTATACAGAGCTCATCAAGCCTAATTTGCATATTATCTATCTCCCGACCAAAGTCATAAATATTCATGACCAATAACATGGATGTATTATTTCAGGGGATATATATTTGGGGTCAAGTCCTGAGAATAAAGACACAGAACCTCAAATCCTGAGTCTGTCCTTGTTTCATCACTGATTGCTCCCTGATCTTAGGATCAATACATTATACGTATAGGTCTACACCCTCCAGGCTAAGCATAAGCGGCTTGGATCCTAGAGTTATATATCCCATCGAGGAATATATTAGCAAAACTAGCATTACTGTGCTATTATTAAACTTACAAAGAGGTCTTAAAGGTAATATAATACTTCAAATGGGTTTTGTTAAAGAAATACAGATTCGTGGACAACAATATCAAGGAAGATACAGTAACAGTCATCTGTGAAAATTTCAGTCCAATACGGTGCCCACTTTTTGAGAAAACAATGAAAAACAGTCACAGTATTTCTTCACTTGTTTTTCTCTTTTATTTTTGATCTTTAAAAGATCAAAAAGAGTTTTGGTCACTGTTTTTAATCTTTTCTAGATGAAAACACCATTTCAGGCAGAAAAGTTTGAATGGTATATGTTGCTACCATCACCATCTTTAAACCCTGTAAGTTATAGGTAAATATGTGAACATTTCTGTTTCGGTATGCTACCAAAGTATGATACATGTACTACATTTAAACCTTTGCATGTAATAGTATAAATCAGCAGTTCATGTGTACATCTCATTACCGTTTAAGAAGTTTCAATCAAATTCAATTTATTGTCGTTTGTATTCAGCATACATTGAAATTCACTGTATTAAGTCTAGAAGCCTAGACATAGAATAGAGTCATGTTGAGCCCTCATATTGGACTATGAACATTAATAATAGCAGTAAACGAATGTAAGATTTTATATACAGGAAACTGTCATCAGTGTATTACAGATTCTAATGCCTAGAGAAGTCTATTGTTATATCATGGAGTTACGTACGGGCCTACCACCAGGCCCCTCTGGCTTGCACCCCACGGAGATTCACTGAGCATAACAAATTTTCCAGTCACTTCACAAACAGGCCCACACAATAGGCTATCACACATTATCCATGGAAAATTTGCTGGGCACTTAAGATTTTAAGGCAATTTCTCCCGATAGGTGCATGTACAATTTTGTTCCATTTTATACAACGAAATACAGTGCAAATATAGGCTGAGTGTGGTTTCCTCTACAGGTAGTGTGAGTGTCTGCTGTACAGTGTACTATCCATTTTCCATAGTATCTCAGTCTCCTTTAGGACATAACAAAAAGACAGTTGGTCTCTGGTCTGAACGTGCCCGTCAATTTGTTTGTTTGTTTCCTCCACATTTTCAAAATTAGGTCTTGACAATTTTTTCAAATCAATCTATTTTTGCATTCAGAATGTTTACCTAGTGAGCAATAGTTTAATACTTGCTTTCATTTCACCACTTTTGCAAGGAGAAATTGATGGTTCCGAAATTAAATTGATTTGAAAGTTAATTTGAAGCTTGTGTTTATCATTTGTAAAAGGTTTTACATCTTGAAAAAAAAAATTATTCAAGGAATCATTTCAGAGTGCTGAATTTTCGGAAGGCTCAATTTTCTGCAGCAAAGGACATTCAGGGAACACAAAATTGCATGTTTTCGACATTTACCATTGACATATGACAGGTTGTTGTCAAACAATTGTAAAACATAGAATATAATTAGAAAACTACCTCACCGTGTATTTTTGCTGATTGTAGCAACTATCGGAGAGACCGCATAAACTTATGTATCCATGGGCCATTCCCCAAAATTGATCAAGGGTAAATTGTTCGTTGTTATAGAAGTTTAATCACAGTAATTATTGCCTTACATTAATTTACTTAATTTACATTAGACACTTATCAGAGGGTGAAATAAACACTAAATGGGGGTAATAGTAAAGAGCAAGCATAGATCTATTTCTTGTCTGGCGCAGGGAGACTGCCGCGCCCGTTGTGATGCATGTACAGCAAATAATACGCCTAACAGCGGACAGCGGAAACCCATGTTTTATAAAGGATTTGACGAAAAATCATTTCACCACATTTTGTGGAAGGCAGGTGCGTGCGTGGGGGGGGGGGGGTTAGTGGCTGTTGAACACCATCGTTTCCTCAGTAAAAATGTGGACGAAAAAGATATTGCCAAAATAAAGGAAAAGGAGAACAAAAAGAAAGAAACTAATCAATACTGCGAAAGTAACGGACCAAATTTGCGAATTCATTGTGTGTTGTAATAATAAAACATCGTCAATTATGTCACATGTCCTGTACATTCCGCGCTTACACCGCGACGTAGACATTCGTTCCTCATGGCCGGTGTCGTGCGTGATTGTTGGCGTAAGCCAGTTTCGGGTTGTTCGGCTGGATCAAACATACAGTATTATGCCACGTAGACAGCATACCCTCCGCAGCAAACACGATCAAAATATACGTACATACAGTGTAGGCCCTATGCGTTAGGTTTGCATACTTATTCATAGAAATGTAAACGGAAATACATGTTAGGATAATAATAATAATAACAGCATAAATGGAAACCATTTATTGAAAGGAAGTCCGAGATTTTACGTTCTGGACCACACTACGCTCGTTTTGTAATATAATAATTTTTCAAAAAGTGACAGGACTTGCCAAACCAACGGAAGCACGCACCTAGCTAAAATATCATCTGAACAATCAAATATATTTGCAGTTTTTCATGTGCGAAGTGAATACTTATCTTCATTCTGTGTGGGTTTAATTTAGATTGTCATGAAAATGCAATTCGTTGTAATATTAGAAATAAAACAATTTCAAAGTTTGACTGCACGGCTTTGGAATTAATATTTTTAGTTGTGAATTCTATTTGTCTTTTATGCTTTATCCATTCAGCTTATTGATCTCGGTGCTGAAAATTATAAACACATATAAATTCAAATTATTAAATTTTTTCCAACAAATGTCATTCCGAAATAATTATTTGTTTTGATCCTGCGTCTAAATAAAAACTGCATAAAAACAAACTTGCCATCTCAAATTAAACAAATTCACTTGGTCAAATCCTTAATCAAAAGAAATCTCAGTCGAAAATTATCGAAAATAGCCCTGGAAAACTCAAAAATACACCAGAGAACATCTAAAGCCCCACAATTGTCGGGGCACCTCAGCGGGCTCCGGACTCTACGCCCCGCCGTGGTTTCGTGGATTGTTCCTCGACCGATTCCCCCAATCATTTGAGCAAACCCGAGGAGAACCCTGGAGTGGCACTACGTTGCCACGTCAATCACGGTATGGATGTTGGTATGTGTGCGGTAGTCAGGCCATCCCCAACAAATGTAATTAAGTATGGAAATGCAGAACAACAGAAAATTTTGCAAAGATAGAATTTCAAAATTTCACGATGCTGAAGGGACATGGGCACTTCCCACACCATAACATGTTAAGTCACTCTTCTAGTTTGTGGGATCTTATAAATGATGCCATCTAGTTTCAAAACACTCCCTTGAATAAATGTCTGCGTACGCCACGACTGATGGAAGGGATGATAAGAAAAGTCCACAGTGAGTCAGTGAAGACTGTTTGTAAAACATAATGCTTATAAAATATATCAATTACCTATAACCAGTAATCTGTATGACTGTCCTGCAAATTGTAGGTATATGGCATACATTGTACAACTCAATCAAACTTAAGCACGCTTAAGACCTAAGGATTTGTTATTCCTTTGGGGCAAGAGTTGTTCCAAACTGTTGTTCCTTTAATTCATTTATTTTTCTTTAATGAAAAACATTTAAAAGGTAAAGGACAATAATATTGTATGACATCATAATATAACCAGGGGAAATTTTTGAATGAGACATGCAGCTCCCCTGCTGAGGGATAGAGTGGTTTCCATGGCAAAGTCATATAACAAAACTCTCTAGTTTCCCCAAACGACTGGTTACCATAGCAATACCGTCCTTATATATTGAACATTGTTAATTCATTTTAAACTTTGAGGATTTGAAAAGTGACAGTTATGGTGACGATGAACACAGGAAAAGAAAAGGGTATAAAAGATGTAATAGAGATGTAATACATTAATGAATATTGCCTCGTTGGTTGAATATCTTGGTGTGTTACAGTCTGACAATGTAAAGAATTTCCAGTACTGTAAGTTGATTGGTTGGTTGGCTCCTCAGACAGCCAGTGGTTGGTTTCAATGGGCGGGGTGTGGGATTGGTTGTTGAGGGGGTGGTGTTTTAAAAATCGCATCAACTCTTAAGTTTTGAGTATTTTTCAGTAACAAAATTAGATTTTCCTTTTAATTTACAAATCAAAAAAATCATAAAAAGGACATCAAGTGTATTTTTGAGTGATTTCTTTTCATTGATTTAAATCAAGATTTAAATCGAGTGATCTAAATGAAACAAGCTGAAATACTGAAAGAAACTCTGGATAGAAAGCATGTAATGTGTCATACTAATTATACAAGCCAACCGACAAAAATCGACAACAACGAGCAAGATCCATAATATTGTTTGAATTTGGTTACCGAAAGGACAACCAATCTTCATTGTATTTTTATGATTCAACAGATCCCTTCAATTATATTTATTCCAAACAAAAGATCTTGTACAAGACCGAATAATATCCAGTTTAATAAAAATCGTTTTTTAACAAAGCTTGTCTCTGAAATCTGTTGTAAACGTGCCACTGTGTAAACCAAATTCACAGAGCTGCTTAAGCACCAAAATTATTTTGCTTAAGCACCAACAACTTGGGTAAATAAAATCACTATGCCAGCCAAAACTTGTGAATGTTGTGATCAGTAAAAAAAAATAGGCGAATTCAAGTCAAAAGCCAGTTAACATCACATGGAAATTTGGTCGGTAATCCTGTTTGATCAAAGAAGACTTTTCATGCTTAAAGGTAATATCAAAAGGTAATATCATACTTAGGTTTTTGTCAAAGAAATGCAAATGCATGGGCACAAATATAAAAAAAAGATACAATATAAGTCATCTGTGAAAATCCCAGTCCCAAGCGGTGCCAACTTTTTGGGAAAACAGTGAAAAACGCCCACGGAATTTCTTTAATCTTTTCACCGTTTTTTATCTTTAAAAAAACACAATATTTTCGGTTGTTGCTTTAAATAATTTCTTGATAAATACAGTATTTCAGGCTAAAAGAAATTAACGGTATGTTTCTATACTAGCAACATCTTTACACCATTTAAGTTACAGGTAAATCTTTGAACACTTCTGTTTTGGTTTCCTACCAAAGTATGGAACAACCTTTAAGCACATTTTGTATTTAAGCAGCTTTATGAAGTTAGCTCAGCCCCCGGGCCTTCTCAACTATCATTATTTAAGTGCAACTTCATGGCAAGATATAGAGTGATCATGACCGTTTTTACGTCAGTTTGCTGCGCAAGCTAAGCTGTATGGATATTCTCCAAAACGAGCACGTGGGTCTAAACTGGAGCTAAGAATATTGGTTTCTGGTGCGAAAATAAAACTAGTCTCCCCAGAGTACATTATGGTCCTACATCTTTGGATTGTTTTCATTAATGAAAAATGAATAAATTATAGGGACAACATTTTGAAGACCTCTTGCCCAAAAAGAATAACATCTTAAGGTCGTAAGCTTGCTTAAGTTTGATGAAGTGTAAAAGGTATAATGATATACTTTGATTTGCAAGATAATCCACTATTAGTAGTCAAGCACAATCATTACACGTCATAAATAAAATGATGGAAAGAAGACCAGATTAATACTGATTCACTGCCTCAATGTTCACATTTCTTATCACCACTTCCATATTGTACAGCAAAATTGCGGTAATATCTTATAAATTTCAGGTCATTATTTTGGCTGATGAGCGGTATGCACTAATTTATTACTTGAAATACAGTAGGAATATGCATTTAGCGCCATCATAAACTCCACGTACATATTGCTTTCTTAAACCTTTGCATCTAAACAACATAAGTACAATCAGCAGAGTGTACGTATCTCATGAACATTCCATGTTTCAAGCAGTTATAGAATGGAGTCCTATATAATTATTCAATGTACACAACTTCAAATCGGTTTCAAGCACGACGCACACAAGAGCCATCTGTAGAGGCCGTTTGTTCAACACGTAGCTCATCGTGTGTGGCAAATTGTTGCCGCATTTTTTGCATCAAGAGATCGCGACCGGAGGCAAATATCCAACGTGTTTGATATCTGTCGCCTCGCGAGGCAGGAATCTCACCCTGTCCGCAAGTTGTAAGAATCGGGCTGAGCTGGTTATATTCAACTAGCCAATAGAAAAGCAGGACGTGTTCACGTCAATCACGTGATATAAAAGGGTGCGGTACCTGATGGCAGACGAAACGGTAAAATTCGCCCCTAGTCGCAAGAACTTCAATCGCAAGAATGGTGGAATTGCTCTACAATTGGGCTGTTTGATTCTGAGGGGGTCGGACACAGGGACATATCCGAGTATTCTCTGGGCATTAAATTGATTTAATCAATTCTAGCCATGGTCGGCCCCGCAATCACCAATCAAGATACAAACATGCGAACAAAAACTTCCAATCATTTATCAGCCTTCTACCCTCATATTGAACTATGCACAGAAATATTAGCAATAAATGATATAATATCTTACCACAGTTTATCACATATTCTATTGCTTAGAGAAGCCGATAGTTAGACTATGGAGTTACGGTCCTTACAAGCTGCAGGCACGTGCCCGGTCTGCACCCCGCGGAGATTCACTGAGAAAGGCTTAACAAATTCCCAGTCACTTCACCGTGAAAATACACATTATATTACATAGGTAACGTATTGTTCAATTCGTATAGATCGCATGCCTCAATGAAGGCAATAACCTCATTCAAGGCTGGATTGGGCTTTGTATTCACAACCCCTATTGCTATAGACTTTCATCATGAAAACGTGTATAAAAACTGCCGACTTACCATTGTATGGTTGGCAACAATGTGGAATAATCGAAGGTTTTTGTATTATCTTTCATTTTACTCTTACTTTTTCGGAAACTTTCTAATCCTATTAAAATCATCTATAATATATACAGTTCGTCAAAAATCTATCTGGTCTGGTAATAATCACAATCACAATCACAAACTGAAGCAATGTTTCAGTTATAGATATATTCAAGAGCAAATAAATTAAAATTTACCAAATGACATTTTTCGGTTTTGTTTTGCTTTTTTCCCGCTATACGGTATACATGCGGCATTCAAAGAATCCGTATTCGTGCACATACGGGATACGAATGTACTATAGAATCGATTCCAAAAATTGTGTGCAAACGGGCGTTCGCTCAAATAACCGTGATTCTATGCGTTCTTGATAGTTGTTTGAAAGTTGTGAGTGCCAGAAAATATATTGGATGCTGACATGAAATGGACGTATGATAACTTAGCCATCAGCCATTTAGACGTTGCTTAATTTATTGATTAACATCCTTATTACAAACATGGTATATATTGCATCAGACCCTTACTCCTAGGCAGAACATTTAAATTAATAAAAAGAACTATTTTTACGTTATTCAGCAATTTGTAAGCAATTCATAACGATACCCGTTTGTGTGTATCCTTCGAGGTAGACAAACGAATCAGAAACATACATTTTTTATTTCATCTGAAAGATTATCAAACAAACCTGGCGTGGCGTACATCACTAATCATACCGTACTCTACTAAACCTGATAACCGAGTAACATTGGGACGATTACTTGGCTAAACGTTCAAATAACCGGAATTGTAATATCCGTAAGGTTAAACAATTTGATAGCAGAAAAACCGAAACCCAAATATGAAACTTTCCACTCGATTTGGAAGAAAAGCAATATTTCTGAAAGTGCGGACTGTGGAATACATTATTTCAACATTAAAGGTAATATCATACTTTGGTTTTTAACAAAGAAATACAGATTCATGGGCAAAAATATCAAGACAGATACAGTAACAGTCAACTGTGAAAATTTCAGTCCCATACGGTGCCCACTTTTTGAGAAAACAGTGAAAAACAGCCACAGTATTTCTCAAGTCTTTTTTCTTTCATTTTTGATCTTTTAAAAGATTTCCGGGCGTTGTTTTACTTATTTCTGGATAAATAAACAATTTCAGGCGGAAAAGGTTTAACGGTAGGTTTCTACTAGCACTATCTTCATACCATGTAAGTTATACGTAAATCTGTGAACATTTCTGTTTTGGTCTCTTACCAAAGTATGATACTACCTTTAACGCGGCAATCATTCTGATTGGAGAGAGAAAAGACACATAGAAATTCATGTTTGCCGAATATTTTCTTTTACATTGACTACACTTTTTGTACCGTTTATTTGAAAAACCTTCCGTTGGACATTACGGTCAATCCATTAATTCATTTTCCGGTAAATCTCAGTTGTATTTGAAAGTAGTTTTGGCGTTGAACGCGATCAGAAACTGTTTCTTTACTTTGGTTTATTATTTCTAGATTAACCAATTTTCTCGCAATTAACCAATATAAAACCGTACGCAAGGTGATTGATGTAAGTTAAATAAAACAATTCATGTTTGGCAATAATATTGCCCCAAACCTTCGAACTACAGGTTTCATGATCAACGTTGGGTATGTTCAATGTTTCCATGCAGTAATTTGAGAAACCTTGTTTTATTTCAGAAAAGATTCGCAACTTACCTTGATTTCTTGCTCATCGCAACTTACCTTGCGTGATTCCTTGTTCATCACAACTTGCCTTGATTTCTTGTTAATCGCAACTTACCTTGATTTCTTGTTCATTGCAACTTACCTTGTTTCTTTGCGGGTGGTGGCTTGCTTGGTTTCTTTCGGCAGCTTTGTCTGAAATTTGCAAATGCTCTTTCTCGGAGTGAGGCAGCATCATCACCGGGTTCAGCAACGGTCAGGGCACCACACGACTCTCCACGTACGCGTATGAGCAGCAAAGAGTAAATGGTCGCCAAACACAGTGGTAGGATGAAAACCCAAGACGAATTCTGGATCCGCATATTGGATCCAATCAGCCTCGCAGTCATGCGGGCAAGAAAAACAATGTAATGACTGTGGGTCTGAGTTAATGCAACGATAAAACTAGAGTACGGCTGGTTTGATACAGGCTTGTCAATTTGCTGTATTGTCTTTGTCCACCCGTCCCAAGGGGAACAGTCGTCCAGTCACACGCTATCCAGGGGATTTGTAAGAACGGAGAAAGCTCAAAGTGTCTCGATCATGAACAAACTCCAGACAGCCCGTCAGATTGTACGTCTATCCAAGAGCAGCTCCATCGGCGGTCTGGTCACACGGTCTCTGTGCGTTGCTATATATTGCACCCACTGATCTATACAAACGATCAGAGATTGCACCACGTGTATTTGCCTGTAATGGTATTCATGACGTATTATTGTCATAGTAACTGGCAATAATATTGAAATTCAGTTTTCAGTTTTTATCTCGGGCTTTATTTCATAAGGCAAACAGCTATTTTGGCTAAACATTAATCAGGTTGATTTCATAAAGCATTTGCCGAATATTCCGTTGGTTTGGGTTTTTGTTCTTTTGTTTTGGTTTTCTTCATTCCTTTTCCATTTTTTTCAATTTGTTTTCTCCTTTTTGGTAGCTGGCTGGACTAAAATGCATGTATTTATTGATTAAGGTTTTATACACTGTCATTGATATTTCTAGTTTTCATTTATGTAAATTGTATAACAGGAAAATTGTATTTTGGTGCGACTTCCCTCTCATATGAATTACGTAGGAGCTAACTGCATGAGAATGATTTGTTTCTTCTGATATGACTTGAACTACACCAGTCTATGGGAAAGACAAAATACAGATCAAATTTATGCATGGTTTTTCCTCTCCCTCTTAAGCACCCATTCTCAATGGCTGTTTTTAGCTCAAGAGATTCCAGGAGTTTACATCACTCCTATATGGTATATTTCATTGATTCTATGTCAGTGAACAGAACTTGCTGTTTCCTGTCTCATATTTTAAGGTATATATTCACATATAGTAGCTTTAAAGGTTATATCATACTTTGGTTTTTGTCAAAGTAATGCACATGTATATTCATGAAATGATAACAAGTACAGTTTAGCAATGATGTGATTGTCATCACTAAGATAAGTTGCAATGAATGACATTTGGTCTCCTTACGAGAAGACGTTGAGACATTGGAGGAAATGTTAATTGAGACCTTAATTGCGAGAAGTGCGAACGATAATAAGTGTGAAAGTACGACTACGATTCTTACATGGTTTTTCCGCAAACCGATCCACAATGAATGACATTATTTCACACAATCTATGTGAATGACTTTCTCCATTATTTTCAATTTCTGATTGATCAAATATTTGTAAAAATTTCCAATGTCATTTTCGAAATGAATTGATATTGGATTAACAATTTTATGTTAATCAAATATGCACTCGCTGTAGGCATATTGCACAGCCAATTAGTCAGGGTTTTAAAATACTACGCGGCGGCATTGCAAGTGAAAATATTAATCAATCCTGTATAGAAGCACAGCACTGATCCGTTTCTCTTCATGTCTTCTCAATGGAGTTCAGTCGGGATTTATAAGTCACTGAGCTTTACCGTGAAAGCTGCAGTTGGGGCCAATTGTTTTCAAAGAGTCGGAGCTGTACACGTGTTATCTCTGTGACGTAGTTTCAGCCTAGGTATAGCATTGTCTTTGTTATTCTCCAATTCTGTCTGGTAGCTTGATAATGCACAGTTGACTGAATCAGTGGATGATGCATTAGGAATTGTACACAAGATGTGATAATGACAAGTGATGTAAACCAAAGACAAAGCACAGTGTGTCATTTATCCCATCTGATGTACAATGTTTCTATGTGATATCGAATCCCTACGTCCATTGGGCCAACCCATACTCTTCCATATGTCAATGCAGATATTACATGTTGATTATTTTTGTTCCGATGTTTCATCATCTTCTTCATCAGACCTCCGTTTTAACGACGATCAGTCTCATACACAGCGCATTTCAACCTGGTTGCCTGTCATAAGGTAAGATTTGTGATGACACCTTGTAATCTTTTCTGTGAGAGTTTGTGGTTCTGAGAAGAACCGATGGTTTAACACTCGACGTTCCGAACAGTGTGTTCTGATCATCTTCATGTGTTCTGTTCATCTTCATGAGAGTGACTGGTTGCCTGACTCGGAGGATGCTGGTTTTAAGTGTTGAGCTACTGGGTAGGGCTACTTGGGGTGGTGAGCTGAGGAACTACATATTGGCCGTGGGTATAGATGACCCATTGGCCCGAGGGGGTAAATATATGGAGGGCCAGGGTCATGGTTGCCTCTTGTTGCCAGTCTTGTCCGTGGAGGGGCAAATAATATTGACCCACTTGGAAATACCACACACTCAGACAACGAGTCGTGAACGAAGCTCCTTTCCTAACCGTCATCTACCTATGAATCCTTTGAAAGATTGTATCCAATATAAATACTCTCATCAGCTATTGATTCAAATAGAGTCCACATTGACAGACACATGGAACATTGGCAACGACATCAATAAACAAGATGAAACTACAACATTTTTCTTGGTGCAATTTTTTTATTCACGAGCTATCGTCCAAGTGATAGTGATAGTGATTTATGTTTGCTTATCCAATATGTATTCATAGTAAATCACTGCTGTTTTCCCCCAACGGAAATAAATGGAAATGTAGTTTTATAATATCCCTTGGGAATTGGTTTAGCATTATTATAATGGCAGGAGGCAGCAGGTCGTAGGTTCGAATCCCACCTGTGTCAGCACAAAGTTCTTATTTAGTGCACTCAATAACACTGAGTATGCAATAATAACGGTTATGAACTGCGTCACCATTATGATCATTATTAACTGCATAATATGCAGTGATTACTCGGAGGGTCAGAGTGTCAACAAGAGGTGACCTTCTGAGGGTCAATATCTCAGAGGGTCAACAAGATCTGATCTCTGAAGGTCCATATCTCTGAGGTTCAACAGGAGATGACCTTCTGAGGGTCAATATCTCAGAGGGTCAACAAGATCTGATCTCTGAAGGTCCATATCTCTGAGGTTCAACAAGAGATGACCTTCTGAGGGTCAATATCTCAGAGGGTCAACAAGAGGTGACCTTCTGAGGGTCAATATCTCAGAGGGTCAAAAAGAGGTGACCTTCTGAGGGTCAATATCTCAGAGGGTCAACAAGAGGTGACCTTCTGAGAATCAATATCTCAGAGGGTCAACAAGAGGTGACCTTCTGAGGGTCAATATCTCAGAGGGTCAACAAAAGGTGACCTTCTGAGAGTCAATATCTCAGTCCCATCCATGGATTACACTAACTTTAAACAAAGCTTGTTTGTGTACTCGAACTGTTCCCACGGTTCATGTCCTCTTTTTGGAAAATAAGTCTCAGTTAAAGTTTCTCAGATGAATGCTCGTTTCATAATTATTTTTAAATGTGCTAAAATTGTGAGAAAAAAACATGAAATGAAGTGCAAAAATGACCAATATTAAGTGTTAATTTAATGCTAATTATACACGCAGTGCGACAGAAGGTTCAGGCATTTAATGTCCATAACAACTACATCAGAGGGTATAATATTACAATGTGCCATTTCAGTTTGTTGCTTTTGAGTGAAGCCAAAAAATGATAAGAAAAATAATAATAATTGAGGGCCAAAAAGATGGTATTAAACCTGATTTGTATTATTCCTTTCAAGTTAACGGGGCTGTTTTTTTATCATATAACAAAGTCCAGTTTGAAATCATCGAAAGGGGAACATTTTTTTTTTTTTCAAGCTTTCTGAATTCTCCCCATGATGCGCTGTTTCTCAAAATTACAGCATTGTTAATGCTGCGCGTATCTTCAATGATCCTTGGGATATAGCGGTATGTTAGTGGTTTCATGGCTTCTGCCTGCCAAACGAACATTTGGGACACCACGAAAATAGGGTTGAATAATTGGGTCAGTAGAACGCCGGTACGATATAGGTTCGAATCCCACTCCAGTCAATTTTTCGTTGTTCATTTTTCAATGGTTAAAGTAAACAGTCAGTTTCCCTTGTGGTTATTAGGTACAACCTTAAGCACTTGATTGTGCTTTGCCCTGTAAACCGAGCTTCGGTATAATTTTCGCGTGTTTCCTTCTGTCACACTGCAATGTATAGACTAACAAGTCTTCACAAATGTACGTTCATTAATTCATTTAAACTCAAAAATACATTCATTAAGGATTAATTGTGAATACAATACAAATGCCACTTGCCTAAAAGCTCATCTTCATGACCCTTTGCTGAATGATGTATTCTGACTTTTCTTTTCTTCCCAGCCTCAAAGCATTCCATCTCTTGACAATCAGACCATCCCAATCTTTTCTCTCTACCTTCGATGTTTTACTTTACTCTTGAATGTGCGAAGTAAAACATTATATACCCTTTCAGTTGTCACCATGCTTTAGACAAAGTGATATTCATCTACATGTACTTCAGTGATTATAGATACAGATTAAAACTTACATCGCAAAATATATATGATTTTTTTTAACATTCTGATAAGTCCGACCAAACAAATTGGAACCATTTCTTTTTCCCTCAGCTCAGTTTGTTATTCGGCAAAAATGTCAATAAATATCATTTTCCTTCTGCTTTTCGATACTTCAGTTATTTATTGGACGCCGTCTCAGCGTCATCTTAATTTCACCTGCACGTCTTTCTGTATCTCCTTATCACATTAGTACATTAATACATCTGAACACATTAGATTAAATGGATTACATTTTTTTTTTTTTTTTTTTTTTTTTTTTCTTTTTTTTTTTTCTTTTTCCTTTAAAAAAATTTTTTTTTCTGTTTATACACTATATTTTTTTTCTCATTTTTAAAACTGTTTTTAATTTTACAATTTGAAAATTAAAACAAAGTCTCATTTTAAAATATTTCGGGAAAATAAGAAATGAAGTGAAATGTTAAAGTTTTTAAAAGAAAAAACCTAGTTACTGATAGATAAAGCTTAATAGCATGTGAACTATTTTCAGATGGGGATAAAATCGTTGATTTTTTTATCGATCGTGATTTGCTTTTAAAATACTGGCTTATCTCATGTTCTGGCGATAAATTTAGAATTTACGTTTTCCATGATTTGGATTTATTTTCCACCATAACTTAAAAAACATGACAAATGGACTTTTAATTTCATAATTACATAAATCGTGTCTCTTTATGGATATAAAAAATCAAGCGTTTCTATTTGATGACCGCACATTTGATGAAACGTTAAATTTGAATTCTGTGCGCTAGAAGTTCGAAACTTTTCTTTTGACAATTTTCGAAATATCCAGCAACATTTAAAGAGCCCGGTTATCTGGGAAAGCCATTGGCATTAAGATATGATATATCAAGGTGTGTTTTCCCTTGAACTCATCAGACACCGTGATGGTTTTTATCAGGATTGTAAATACACCCGTCACTATTACACAAAGATATAAATAGGTTTCATATAAATAGGTTTCTTCACAAATATTATACTCGGGTACAATTTCCACAATATATTATGTGCATATACAATATCACATATACTAAATATTAGGATTATGATGTGCAAATGTAAATACAAACATCTAATGTGATGAGAATCAATAAAACTGAATGAAACTAAACACAGTTTGTTGACAGATCATAAGTCAGTATATTAATGATAATAACACATACTCAAACAATGTATTATATCGATTGTAGTTAACATTCCTATCAATATATTCGCTTTCTATTGGTTGGTTGTCCACCATGGCAACGTTTGACTTATGGAACAATAACCTACATTCTGCATGTTGAGTTATATTCCTATACAAACCCTCATTTTCGTAATGTGTTTGATTTAATCTTTTCCAACCAATGTTTCTTACTGCAAAATATTATTGGGGCATTTTAGGAATCTAATTGGGTACCGGTAGATCTGCATCAAACTGTGTTTTATAGTAGGCCTATATTTAATTTTTCATAATATGTCATCACTCATGTTTCATCTTAAATTCACTGTACTTTATTTGAGCCAAGCATTTCGTTGTAACATTCTGCAGAAACAATCCAGATGTTAAGATGCACGTTTTTATGTGACTGACGGGAACGGGTCAGAATGTAATGCACGAAATCAAACCAAAACACTAATGTAAGATTGCGTGCTTGAAAGTTATGGATGCATGACACGTGCATTATGACTGCGTGGATATTACGTACTTGATGGATAAAATCATGTCACATAGTACATCAAGCAGTACGTCCATTCGTTATTATGATTTACGGTGCCCGCAAAGGGACATTCGATTGTTTTTTCATGATTGTGTTTGTCTCCGTTCGATAGAAGTATTACCCGTGTGTGACCGAAAGCTCTGTACTATGTCGTTCACACGAAATAAAACAAATTGTCGGGTGTCCTTTTGCGGGCCTCCGTACTGATTGGGGGAAATGCATCTAATCTTTTCTTTTTTTATGGATTCTTAAAAGCAGACGCAAACTCTTCACGTTTTGATCAAACGTGTGATTAGCATTTCTCTCATTAGCAAAGTCCGTGAGTGGTTCCCGCAATAAATGCGTCAACAAAAAGTACACAAACCCCTCTTCGCCAAGAATCTGGGCCAAATTTCAATGTTTTGCTAACCGCAGAATTCAGAGCTTCAACTTCTCATTCTACGCTTACAGGGTTAACGTCAACTTTCCACGATAGCCAAGTACGCGAGAAGTCCTTGGTTGCGCGAACCACTCACATGTATGCACAACTAAAAATTAATTGCTAATCCATAGAATAGGATGTCTCAAGCACTTTCACGCTTATGGTAAGCAAAGCCATGATATTCGGACCTGATGTGTGCGAAGAGATATAACTGGGCAATTGGTTGATTAGGGACTTAACAGATATATCAAGTTGGATTAATTGACAACTGATCAGATTTTCCTTCCTTTATTTACAAAGGTTTAAGATCAGTCACCACAAAGACTATAAGCCCACGAGCGTGGATTAATGTTTATCGTCGAATTCTAGCAAATTGAGCCCTAAAGGCGATCTCTGTGATAATGTATGCTATAAACAGTCCAACGAGAGGACAATATTCATAATGAATGTGTTAAGTGAGTCACATTAACCATGTTACACTGAAGGAGGTTTGCTTCAATTAGTAGAATTTGAGAGGATTTGTACAGATGAAATGACCAAATGCTCAAAGGTTACTGAGACATAATAGTCTCAATTATTCAGACGACATCCAAGTAGCTCAAACCGCAGACAATACAAACTCCCGTGTTTGTCCAGTGCTTCCAGTCTCACCAGAGTGGCCTGGATGGTCTCCTTGAAGAGTTGAATAACAGGAGTTGTAGCATCATCTAAATTACCGCTGAAGATCTGAGGAGACAGCAAAGAGGACATGATTTAAAGAAATTTGATTTCCAACCTCAGGCTGCAGAACATATATCTACATGATTTGTTTAGGACATACGACTGGGCGAAATAGTCATCTACCCGCTCGGAATAATAATACATTCTGGTTGAATAGTAATTCCCCCGGTAATAGTAATAGCATGTCCCGGATATTTGTTTTAGTCATGTCCTAAATACACTTCCGTATGTATCAGGACAGTGAAGGACAGTTTTAGACGGGCAAATAATGATGAGGTTTAATGCACGTTTCACACACATCAATAATCGCGATTTTTTGTTTTTTTCAGGCGAACTTCCTGTCACAGCATCTTGAGTGCAAATAACCATTTCGATTCAATTCTTCGAGCGTGTAGCACCGGATGTCAGGTAAAATTCAGGTCAAATTTCTAAAACCGCGCATGTGCAGTTTGATTAAGAAATCGAACTGTCACGGTTCGGGTCGGCCAGTGTGAAATACGACAGAAAATAATCGCGACGCGATTCAAAGCAGCGCTTTTAGTGTGTGTGGACGGGCCTTAGATTAAGAGCGAGATAGCAAAGAAGACGTGGAGGTCCAGTAAGAGGGAATTGTTTCGTAGGAAAGCCATGACTTGACTTGGGCATTGAAGTAATAACAGATCAGTGCAGTAATGAAGAGGGACAGAGATTCATGTATGTATCATGTATTATCATTACCTCAATGGCTCCGTTGTCCTTGATGTATTCATATACGCCTGGTGATGATGCAGTCTGATAGGACACTTGGTATTGTGTCACATGAGTGAAACCCGTGCTTCCTTGGGTGATGACGCCGGACACCAGTGTACTGGTCACGAGATCCACTTCAACCCAAGGATCTGTATCACTAATAAATTAAACAGACATCCTAAAACTGTTCAAACAATTGCTACTTAACGTATGGTCAATTCAACATTACAAAATGTGAAGAGATTCGGATTGTTTCACATTTTTTGTTTCTCTATGTAAAGAAACGGCAAGTCCTTGTGTATTGGTCTAGGGGACGCTTTCACAAGATGCTCAGATTAATCGTAACTTTGGGTTGTCAATATCGTTATGTTAATTTCTATCTTGACATCACACTTTGCTTAGCAATTAAGATTGATCCATGATTTCAGAATAATCTCAGTGCTTAATGAAATCCACCAGAGGTCATAGAAAATACATAAGTGCATCTTGGAAATTATTCTTAGTATACAAAGCGTCGAATGAATCAGCAGCGTGTATTGCGTAGGTCTGGGCTTTGTAAAATGTATTCTTTGTCACCAGCAGGCGATACAGTTGTAATGTTGGCTAATAAGGGTCCACAATAGTAAATAGACCACCATTGACCTTAGTGTAAAAACCCTCAACTTCACAGTTCAAAAAACCTCATACATGCAGGAGTCTCTTAGTTGTTGGTGTAATACTGCAAATGGTAGTTTGATCCCGAAAAAGCGAATTAGCGCCACAAGCCAAAATGTCTGAAGTCTCCACAACAGCTTACAGCACTGAACCGCCAGGCCGTGACAATTTGTCTTAATCACACAATAAATCAACTGCACGACCCCCAAAATGCATATTTCAGCCTACAAATTTCACGGAATAGAAATTGTGATAATTAGTTCAGCGCATTGATTTTGGAGCTATTTGGTGTAGTGTACCCCTATGGCAGAGGTCAGCGAGGATTATATGGTATAGTATTCATCATCTGTGGGGCAGTTGACTATAATTGGGGATTATTGAAAGTGCTAACAGTTTTACCACTCGAGTTGATGTGTCTCTTTACTTTCATAAAGAACATTTGTCTATAGACCTGATTCTACCTCGTTCTCGATAGTCACATCAAGACCACGTGACATAGCGCATGTTTGTCATCCAACTGTTTACTTCATCCAACAACTTTTTGGGGATGACCCACCTCAACAATTTAAAGATATGTCAGAAGTAAATAAGGTTGGATTGAAATTAGCAGCCACTCTCCGTGGGGGACGTGGGGGAGGGCGATCAGGGCACAGGTCATTTGATAGAGCCGACGGTCATGGTACAGCGGCTAATAGTTGAACAAGAACAAGTAAAAGAGGAGGTGAGACAACTTCCTAGTAAATTCCTCAGTAGAAACCGCTACAGAAGGCCAGTTGAACAACTTTATTTCATTTTGGAGAAACATTGGCTCAGATAAGCATGTTCTCCTTTTGAATTCCAAAATCGCTATAATTTTTGAATTTAAAGGGTTGCTTCAGTGCCACCAGCAGACATTAATTTGCACGAGACGGTACAAATATCTCATGATTTGGAAACAGATGAACAGGTCCAACATGATGTAAAATACTCTCTCCATACAAAGAGGCAGGCTGGTTCTTCAGTAATTTCCCCTGGTTTCAAAACAATGGCACCTTTAGAATGATTCTTGAAACATTATGAAAAATGATGGCCTCTGTTGATTTACATCTTGCCTATTACTGCAGACGAATACCAATAATTCCTTAAATTCTCATGCGGAAAACACTTTATACTAATTTACTTGTCTACCAAATTGCTTGTCCTCGGCACCTAGAATATTTATTTTTTTGATGAAGCCAGTTTATTCAACCCTAAGAAAGAATGGTTTTTATCTGTTGGTTTTAATTGATGACTATTGTCTACTATTGATGACTCCTTGCAAGGAGATACTAAAGAAGAATGTGCCGTAAATGTTCCTCATTCCACCAAATTGGTCACAAATCTGGAGTTGTGTGTTCACCCCGAGAAATCCTTGTTCTGAATTCTGACGATAAGATGGTTCAACAACAACTATGAAGGTAGTAAAGTCTCGACAAGAGATTACTTGTGCGTTACACAAGAACCTGATTATAATTCAGGATGTTGTGTCTACTATTGGCCTTATAGATGTCTGCTTTTGAATATGGACAATGATTCAACTCTGGTTCTTGGTACATTGATCAGGATATTTTTATATCTGCTTCTTATGATCCTTGCAGGATCGTAGAATGTTGCTACAGTTAACCAGAGTCTACTGGATTATTCAATGACAGGACTGAATGGATGCTGAAGCGCAAGGTTTATAGTCGCATTCAATCCCTTTGGGGCGATATATCAATAGATATATTTGCATCCCGACTGAATAAGCGAATCTTGTCCTATGTTTCATGGAGGCCAGACCCAAACGCTGTCTTTCTTTGATGCCTTTTCGATATAATGTAAACATTAATGTGATTCCTCCTTTCAGCATGACCAGCATGCGCCTTCAGAAAATCGACCAGGAAGAAACAGAGTAGATATTAAATATTCCCACTCCAGACCACACAATCGTGGTTTCCCAGACTCATAGGAATGCTGTAGACAAGACAGTTCTACTGCCACGACATCGACCAAGATACTACCAGAGGTATATTTCACTTACAGACATTCCTTGAATACACGTGTGCTGTCCAAGAATGAGCCTGGTTAGTCCACATTTGTAATAATTATTATGCAATGTTATAAATCAAACCTGTTTGCATAATGATATCATCGGATTGCTATTACTGCTGATGCAAACTAAGGATTTGAAATATGCTATGATAAGATGAATGGAATCGGGGATTGAGGAGCAATACTTGTTGCCACAAGAATATCAATTAATTAACGGATTGAATAAAAGCCAGTTTGAAGTTGTGTGAATTAACATAAATCTCCATTGCACTGTGGCTCATACATTATCCTGCTCTGAAGTATCACGTGGTCTCGAGGTGAATATCGAGAACGAGGTAAAATCGTATTGAATGTGGATTGGGATTCTATCGAATGATCAATAGAACCGATGGATCACGTGACCTACACGTGCAAAAACAATTTACAGTGGCCCCACCCTGTTTGTGTTTTGTTAGATGTTGGACAAACGTTGGCTAAAAGTTAGTATACAAATAATGAATGTTTATGAGTGGAATGGTAAAAATATTTTTTTCCATTCTACGAATGTGAAACATTCATTTTTTGTTTTATATAAAATCTAAGTAGATTTGATTTTGATTGGAGGATAACATTTTAAGAGTTAGCGAGACAAAAAAAGCTTAAAATGTTGGCAAACTACGCGCGTT
Organism: Astropecten irregularis; assembly: GCA_963971285.1. Classification (NCBI taxonomy): domain Eukaryota; kingdom Metazoa; phylum Echinodermata; class Asteroidea; order Paxillosida; family Astropectinidae; genus Astropecten; species Astropecten irregularis. Next base: position 1,891,125 of record OZ020255.1, on the reverse strand, counting down.
GCACACCAACGCGTACGCGCGCACGCAGTGACAAATAAATTGAACACCGCTTGACCAATCACGTATTAGAGTCCCTGGCGTGCAATGGTACAAATCGGATGGAACCAAAAATGCACGGTGGATGGAACAAATTTTAACGGTTGTGACGTAAGCCATGAATTGGTCTACTATTTATCAAATATCACGTGACATACAATCCTCCAATTAAATGACAAGGATCTACTAAGGTGTTATATAATATGCTTTACCACTGTGCGACTGATATCTGACCTACATTGGTTTTCAGTCGGATAACGACCAATGTTTGTATTTGGTTGATTTCTGACGTTGGTCCGATGTTGGATGGAGGTTGGCAATTGTCATGTTGGTCCCAGGTTAGAATCCAATGTTGAAAACGTTGGTGTTATGGTAAAATTGCAACAAAATGTTAATAACAAACGTTGCGTCTTTGTTGGATTGAGGCCGGCAACTATGAGGTCGGTATTAAATAACCACAATGGGAACGACTGGATTAATTATAAATCATTGAAAGGTGAACACAGGAAAATTATCTGGACTCGAACCGTTGACACCGGAATACCGTACCGGTTCTCAATCAACTGATCCATTCAGCCCTATGTTGGCGGTGTCCAAAATTGTCAATTTTTGTTTTACCTTTCAATGACTTAAAATTAACCTAAATGGGAGACTTTGGAGAACCGGTCTTCAAGTCAACAGCGCACGCGCACGCACCCGCAATACAACGCGCGCATGCTCACAATTGCGCAATCATGGTTTGAGCGTGCGCGTTGACTCAAGACCGACTCTCCAAAAGTCTCCCATTGTTTTTATTTGATGACTATATTGATCCCCCTTTTACCGTTTCTTGGGTGTGCAGCATTGCTTAAGTTGCGTGTATCTTGAATGATGGATATAGTGGTTTATGTGAGTGGCTTCATGGCTGCTGTGCTGGATGTGCTGGATTTTGTGACTCAATTGTATTACCCCCACTCAGCACACCATGATCCGTCGAAGTTCAGTCGTGCTGCTTTGGCAGAGTGTGCTGAATCATATTCACTCGATGCCGTGAACATCCCGTCTGGTATGATGCTGGTGTCTTCAAGGCCCACGTGTTCATATAGCATCCACGCATCAGTTTCTGTACAAATATCAATGTGATTACACATAGAGTAACAATAAGTTATAGATAGCATGATGTGATATTGCGCCTTGCTCATTGTCAAACTTGTCAAATTATTCATTCTAAATGGATTATATTGTATTACTAGCAATAAAAAGTGTCTTTCAAATCAGACATCTAACGATAATTGCAAGTGATATACGTAAGGCAGACATTGTATCCAAAGTAGCAGAGGATCATGACGACGTAATATATTAAGTGAAAGTATTTCATACTTTCAATTTGTTTCCATCATGTTGTTATTTTCTTCTTCCTTTTTTTACAAAAATGTTTTGTCTGTACAGCAACAAACACAACATCAGGAGCATCATTCCAGTAAGGTCCATGAATATGTTGTTCTTCGGTAGACAGATATCTCGCTCTTTCCCATTCATTCATCGACTAAGATTTGACTTCTTGCACAATTCCACTGATTTCTTCGACATAAACAACACGATTGATAATGTGCCATTCTATCAAATCTTTGAATTTGGTTATGATGAGTTTTACATGTTGTATTATTTTGTTTTCAAATTTCAATATTTCTCAATTTGTATAATGGTTTGTGTCTTCCCCATGTCGTGAATAATATCAATTCCACTAGGTCTCTTAAGACCCCATTGTGATGAATAATTGTTTGTCATCACGCGTATATAAGATTAACTTCTTTTAAGATTTTGTGAGATAACTTTCTTTTAACTGCACTGCTTTCTCGGTGCTAGAGCCCCAACTGGCAATTAAAATCACCCAGATAATCGAGGGACCATCCCATCTTCATTCAGGAGTTCTTGTAATTCTTCATGAAATGAATGTAATAATACAGAGCATTAGAAGCATAAACGATTAATGTGAAATATTTCACCTCCAACAAAATATTCACAATTTCCAACGGCCACTTATGTCACAATAGTCATCCAAGAACTTATTTCTACATTTCCCAGATATAAGAATTAAGACCCATTTAGACCACTTGTATCTCCATGACTAGGGGAGACTTCTCCATGTCACTGCTTACGACAGGCTGTTTCATCCATTCTAGTTCTGATTTTCTTATCCAATAATAATAATAGGTTCTACTGGTCTTAGAATGTCTGAAATAATCCCTAAATAAATCGTGTTCGTTGGGATTACACAAACCGTTAACATCAATCATGGCGAGTAACAACTCCCAAGCATCTATTACTAATGAAATAAATTAACTGGTATAATTCGTAGTTGGGCGTCCCCTCCTACGCCATGATTGTTGTATTACTTGGGCACATTACATTCTCAGTTGGGCGATGGCCCCAGTCCCTCTTCTATTTCGAAACCTCCACACACCCTTTTGAATATAATGGAACTACCTCTGGATATTGATCACTAATGTCTGTTCTCTGTTCATTATCAGATTATCTCTGTTCACAGTTCATTTCTGCCCCCGGTATTGTCTTACAATTGTCATCCTCTTAATCAATCTTGGACCGTTCTTCCACATCTAGTTTCCCTTTCAGCCCTTCCAGGACAAATTCATTCTTGCTCGTTTCCTTGTCGTTTTGATTCGGGTTTATCTGTATTTTGGTTTGCGTTTTTCTCTTTGTTTCGTTTGCTGTTTGGGGTGTTTCATCTCCTCATTGTAATTTGATTCGTTTCATTTACATTGATATTAATCATTACCATCATTATCATTGTCATGTGATTGCCATTGGTATTGCCTTTGCGATGTGCGATCAGTCTTTACTGATCGTACATCAATATTAATAATATTAAGCAGAAATGTTTGGTTTCTTGCCTCTGATGAAGAGTGTGAGTGACACACAGACCGTTGCCTCCCTATCTTATCTTAGTTTCCTTCGTTCTTCTGTGTTTTTGAAATCATTACCTGAATTCATTTCCCTCAATGAATGCCAGGATCAATTAATGTGCATTATTGGGTTTCCGCGCAAGCGAAAACCCTTTATTTTTGTTCTGTTTTTTTTTTTTGGGGGGGGGGCTTTTTCGCGCAAGCGAAAAGCCTTTGTTTTTGTTCTGTTTTTTTGGCTTTTTCGCGCAAGCGAAAAGCCTTTATTTCTGTTCTGTTTTTTTTTCTTTCTTCTTCCTCTTCCTCTTCATGTCGCTTGAGTTACCACAGACTTTTTCTAGGTGGCACTTTGGCTACTATTAAACTGCCGATTTTAACCAAACTTGGTCTGAAGGAAGTCCATTATAGGGAAGTTGTCTCCCGAAACTTTTCGTCATTGTGACGTCATCAGGTGTCATGTGACCAGCGATTTGAATTTTATAATCAAAATCTTTAAAAATCAACCAAAAATCAACGGTTTGAGATATTAAGTTGATTCCTTCACCAAAAGTGATTGTTAGGCACGGTCTTTCTTTTTGACACATTACTTGACCTCTGTGACCTCTACTTCCGGTCAAACAGGAAGTAGCTCCTCATTTAAAAGTGGTAAGAGCTAGGATCAGGATTCTTTCACCAAAAGGGAATGTTAGGCAAGGTCTTTCTTTGTGACACATAACTTGACCTCGGTGACCTCTACTTCCGGTCAAACCGGAAGTTGCTCCTCATTTAAAAGTGATAAGAGCTATGATCATGATTCTTTCACCAATAGACAATGTTAGGCAAGGTCTTTCATTTGTTACACATTGCTTGACCTCTGTGACCTCTACTTCCGGTCAAACATTGTGACGTCATCAGGTGTCATGTGACCAGCGATTTGAATTTTATAATCAAAATCTTTAAAAATCAACCAAAAATCAACGGTTTGAGATATTAAGTTGATTCTTTCACCAAAAGTGATTGTTAGGCACGGTCTTTCTTTTTGACACATTACTTGACCTCTGTGACCTCTACTTCCGGTCAAACCGGAAGTTGCTCCTCATTTATAGTGGTAAGAGCTACAATCATGATTCTTTCACTAAATATCAATGTTAGGCAAGATCTTTCTTTGTGACACATCGCTTGACCTCTGTGACCTCTACTTCCGGTCAAACCGGAAGTTGCTCCTCATTTAAAAGTGATAAGAGCTATGATCATGATTCTTTCACCAATAGACAATGTTAGGCAAGGTCTTTCATTTGTTACACATTGCTTGACCTCTGTGACCTCTACTTCCGGTCAAACAGAAAGTAGCTCCTCATTTAAAAGTGGTAAGAGCTATGATCATGATTCTTTCACCAATAGACAATGTTAGGCAAGGTCTTTCATTTGTGACACATTGCTTGACCTCTGTAACCTCTACTTCCGGTCAAACAGGAAGTAGCTCCTCATTTAAAAGTGGTAAGAGCTAGGATCATGATTCTTTCACCAAAAGGGAATGTTAGGCAAGGTCTTTCTTTGTGACACATAACTTGACCTCGGTGACCTTTACTTCCGGTCAAACCGGAAGTTGCTCCTCATTTATAGTGGTAAGAGCTACAATCATGATTCTTTCACTAAATATCAATGTTAGGCAAGATCTTTCTTTGTGACACATCGCTTGACCTCTGTGACCTCTACTTCCGGTTAGACAGGAAGTAGCTCCTCATTCCAAAGTGGTAAGACCTAGGATCATGATTCTTTTTTTTTAACTTGTCCATTAAGGGATCCCTTTCTTTGTATAACAGTTTATATTTGTAATTCAATTTATAATATCATATGCGGAAAAGCCCTATGTGCTGTTTGCAACAGCCATAGATGTCTAGTTTCTGTTCTGTTTTTGTTTCTTTCTTCTTCCTCTTCATGTCGCTTCAGTTACCATAGACTTTTTCTAGGTGGCACTTTTGTCACTTTTAAACAGCCGATTTAAACCAAACTTGGTCTGAAGGAAGTCCATATAGGTTAGTTGTCTCCCGAAACTTTTCGACATCATGTCGTCATATCTTGATTTTATATGATTTTTTTAATATTTCTCACAGCCCGTTAACTTTGTACACAGATTACGTGTTAATATGGTCGTGTACAAAACATATGATGCTCGAATGACTCAACTCTCCTCATACATGTACCTTGCAGTGTACGTACGTATTTCACTGCACTGTGTGTATGGCATTCATAATAATGTCCGCGGATTGCGTGACTCGATCAAAACTTCGTTTATAATCTTCCCATAGACATTTTCATGTAAGACTTTTTATATATCGTTAAATACCAGCACCAAATATCGAAATGCTATCGATGTAGGTTGCCGTATTGTACGTCATTTTATGGGTCGCGTTAATATTAGCTATACATGTAAAACGTAATACTTGGGATGAAGAGTTGTATGGAAAAGTGCAATGATCCATAATTTGTTTTTTTGTACGTGGCAATAATGATCAGTTTTACACATGAACAAATTGAATTATATCACGCCATTTCACCTAGAGTTAAGTGTCATCAGAGTGATTTCATGTTCTTGATATAATTTTGTATAAATATTCTATTCAGTTGGCCTATTCATAGGCAAAATACAGTCAGCGTCGGTCCCCAATCGGCCCGACCTCGGCTGGACGACCATTGTTAGTACACGCGGTGGTATTTACACGGCCGTTTCTTATAGTGGCAGCCACCATGCACCGGCAGACCACGGTCGGTGGATGGGCGCCGCTGTTGAGCCGCCGGCGGCCCGATGGCGTGGCTTGCGCACTGGGTCTTGGGCCGGGACGCGATTTTTTTTCCCATACCGTTCCGGCAGGCCAATAGAGGGCGCCCTTTATAGACGACATATTGCTCATGAATGATGCATGTTTAGTTTTCGCCACGCCAACACGCGCTGTATATAACCAACGACTGTACATTTATATAATGTATTGAGACAGAGACAATTAAAGCGAAGTCCAGAGAACTGAAGATCGTGATATGCACACTCGCTGCCTGTCTGTATTTAGTGGTCTGACAGTGTGCTTATGAAGCATGTGCATGGTCAACCACGGAAATGTGAACGAAATAGTGTGAAAGTACGAACGATTCTTACATGATGTTTCCGCAAAGATAATTCACATACCCATTGTTCTTATCTGAATTAAGGATCTCATTTCTTCCAGTTCAGTTCAGCCGCAGGCTCCATTACGCAAATAGGCCTAGGCTGCACGTGTTACTGTTAGTGTTACTGTAGTATGATTGGAAAGCTTATTTATAAATAAGTGTGAGAGCATTCACAACCACAAATAACCTTCATCTGAATCTTGACCCATGGGCTTATGCGCTGTGATGTCCGATTGATTCAAAACTTCGTACATGCACAGTGGCGTCGCCAAGGGGGGGGGGGGGGGGCAGGGGGGCACGTGTCCCCCTGGAAAACCTCGTGCCCCCCCCCCCCCCCCCCGCGTGCCCCCCCATTTGAGATTTGGGTTGGTGAAAAAAAATATAATATATATTAATGTAGTGACCCCCCCCCCCCCCCCAACAATTGCTAGTGCCCCCCTTGGGCCCCCCAGACTCAAAAGTCTGGTGACGCCACTGTACATGCATATATACACTAACCGAAATGCCATGTAGGCTGTGGGAATATTTTAATGCATGCAAACAATTGCAATGATCCACAAACTTAATCGTACATTTAAACAGCCGATTTTAACTTGGTCTGAAGTATGTCCTTATAGGGTAATTGTTGTCTCCCGAAACGTTTTGTCATCATGACGTCATCAGGTGTCAAATTACAAGCGATTTGAATTGAATAATCAAATTCTTCAAAAATAAATCAACGGTTTGAGATAGTAAGTTGATTCTTTCACCAAAAGTGAATTTTAGGCACGGTCTTTCTTTGTGACACATTAATTGACCTCTGTGAGCTAGGATCATGATTTGTCCATATGAGGGATCCATTTCTAGTTCTTTGTATAACATTTTATAATATTAATTTATAATAATTATCGTATGCGGAAAAGCCTTATGTGCTGTTTTCAACAGCCATAAACTCTAGTTTTTTTCTTCCTCATCTTCCGCCCAAATCCCATAGACTTAAAACGGGGGTTTTCTAGACCCCACTTTGGTCATTTATAAACAGTCGATCTTAACTAAACCTGGTCTGAAGGAAGTCCATATAGGGTAGTTGTCTCCCGAAACTTGTCATGTGTCTTAAAGGGGCAAACTTCAGACATCAATTATGAACGAACCCTAAGTCCGATTAAGTTGAAACTTGGTATGTGTCTAAGTCGGGAAGAGTTATATTAAAAAAATGCAATCCCGTCATCATGACGTCATTCCCTGATTTTTTATGATTTATTGAAATTTGGGGTCATTACAGTTCGTTTAACGATATCTAGTAAACGAAACAAGACATCTTTGAATTTCTTTTTGATAATTCTTCAGCATACACCATAGATGAACACTGCATAGACACAAATTCTGTGACGTCATCATGACGTCATGAAAATTGCGATTTTTATAACACATAGTAGTAACGGCCGATCGCCTCGAAAATTGGTAGGTGGGGAAATGGAGATTGGGGATTGTAATTATTAAGTTACGTCAAGACAGCGTCATCATTTGATTTTTTATGATTTTTTAAAATCTTTTTCACGCTAGCCCATTGACTTGTACAGAGCTAGCTCTGTACGTAAATTGGTCATTTAAATGCCAGGCGCGCGCACGAGTTAGATTGCCTGGGTTATAAATGCCGTATTCACCTTCACTTCCTTGTCATAGTTGCTAGCGTAAAATGCTGTTTTGACAAGACAACCACGCATGCGCAACAATTTACTTTGACCGCTTTCAATAAGTAATGCATGGCGCCCTCCTTGGATTAAAACAAGAAATTGCGGTGGTGTCAGTATGTTATTTTAAAAATCAACAAAAAATCAACGGTTTGAGATATTTAGTTGATTCTTTCACCAAACGTGATTGTTAGGAAGGGTCTTTCTTAGAGACACATTGCTTGACATCTGTGACCTCTACTTCCGGTCAAACAGGAAGTAGGACCTCATTTAAAAGTGGTAAGAGCTTTAATCATGATTCTTTTTTCAATTGTCCATTAAGGAATCCCTTTCTTTTTATAACAGTTTATATTTGTAATTCAATTTATAATATCATATGCGGAAAAGCCCTATGTGCTGTTTGCAACAACCATAGATGTCTAGTTTCTTCTTCCTCATCTTCTTCTTCCGCCAAAATCCCATAGACTTAACACAGGGGTTTTCTGGACCCCACTTTGGTCACTTTGAAACTTCCGATCTTAACCAAACTTGGTCTGTAGGAAGTCCATATAGGGTAGTTGTCTCCCGAAACGTCATGACGTCATCAGGTGTCATGTGACAATCGATTTGAATTTAATAATCAAAATCTTTAAAAATCAACAAAAAATCAACGGTTTGAGATATTAAGTTGATTCTTCCACCAAACGTGATTGTTAGGCAGGGTCTTTCTTTCTTTGTGACACATTGCTTGACCTCTGTGACCTCTACTTCCAGTCAAACAGGAAGTAGCTCCTCATTTAAAAGTGGTAAGAGCTATGATCATAATTCTTTCATCAAAAGTGAATGTTAGGCAAGGTCTTTCTTTGTGATACATTGATTGACCCCTGTGACCTCTACTTCCGGTCAAACATGAAGTAGCTCCTCATTTAAAAGTGGTAAGAGCTATGATCATGATTCTTTCACAAAAAAAATATTAGGCAAGATCTTTCTTGTGTGTTACATTACTTGACCTCTGTGACCTCTACTTCCGGTCAAACAGGAAGTAGCTCCTCATTTAAAAGTGGTAAGAGTTTTGATCATGATTTTTTCACCAAAAGTGAATGTTAGGCAAGGTCGTTCATTTGTGTTACGTTGCTTGACCTCTTTAACCTCTACTGCCGGTCGAAATGGAAGTAGCTCCTCATTTGAAAGTGGTAAGAGCTTTGGTCATGATTCTTTCAACAAAAGTGAATGTTAGGCAAGGTTATTCTTTGTGACTCAATTCTAATTGACAGGCATTAATTGACAATTAATATCACATGCGAAAATGCCTTATGAGCTGTTTACAACAGCCATAAATGTCTAGTTTTGTTTTCTTCCTCATCTTCCGCCAAAATCCCATAGACTTAACACGGGGGTTTTCTAGACCCCACTTTGGTCATTTATAAACAGTCGATCTTAACCAAACCTGGTCTGAAAGAAGTCCATATAGGGTAGTTGTCTCCCGAAACTTTTCGCTATCATGACGTCGTCAGGTGTCATGTGACAGTGTCTTAAAGGGGAAAACTTCAGACATCAATTATGAACGAACCCTAAGTCTGATTGAGTTAAAACTTGGTATGTGTCTAAGTCGGGAAGAGTTATATTGAAAAATTGCAATCAGGTCATTATGACGTCATCCTCTGATTTTCTATGATTTATTGAATTTTAGGGTCATTAAAGTAATTTTAACGATTACTAGTGACCGAAAGACGGTATGTTTAAAATTCTTTTTGTAACTCTTAAATGTACAGCAGAGATCAACACTCTGGAAGCAAATTACTGTGACGTCATCATAACGTCATCAAAATGAGATTTTGGAAACACAATAGCCGATAGGCCGATTGTCATGAAGACAATGGCCGATCGTCATGAAAGTTGGTGGCTATAAAGTATGTAAGCCCTGGAAGCTAAATTTGAAACGACGACACGACAGCATCTTGGTGGATTTTTTTATGCTTTTTTGAAAATTGTAAGCTTTCTTTGTATCAAAGAATTCAACCTTTACCGGTATTCGCGCATCTTCATTACAGGGACAAGGCTTGCAGATGGGCCAAATTCTGTTCGCCAGCTCATGAATTTTGTGTTTACCCTCAAAATATTTCATTTCGAAGCGTTTGGGGAGCCCTGCGCTGCATGACATGTCCAGCAAAATGGCACGTACGCCGCATGCCTTTCGAATTATCCGACTGCGTGCAAAAGAAAATTGGTAAGACGCCCTCTAACGCTCGAAAACGTGTATGTTTGGCTTATCTGGATTATCCCTACACTACACGGAAAAGTAGAGCGACTTTGGGGCCGGATTTCATCCAAACGACTGACAAGTGAATGTCCAAACTCTGGAGACCGAGTTGTTTAACTGTTTTCTACAAGAATTCCCATGTAAGGCTCTCTAAATACTGTTATAAAGAAAGATTTTGAGGGTATACAAAAAATTAATGAGCTCCGCGGACTGATTTGGACCTATTCACTGGTCTGCTCGTATACTTCTTTTCAATGTTAGCCATATACAATGTACACACACGTACGTCTTTTTTTATCATTTTCAAACATAGAATCCTTACCAGAATGTTATCGATGTACGTATGTTGCACAGTATGTCATTAATATTGGACTTTAAAAGCTTATACAACTTATCAATATTTGCGAAAAGTAATGTTTAGAAGGATTGCAATACATGTGATTCTCTACTTAGGTGTAAATTTCACCTTTTTTTATTTCACATTAAAATCAATGAAAGCCAGATTTGTTGTTTCTGCACTACAAATCATTTCATTTATGCCCACATAATAATTGTGTGTCATTCAGTGAAATTATTGCTTTCGTGATGACTCGTATATTAAACATTTGCCAATACCTTTGCCAACTAAAACTCATACATTTGCCAACTCGTATTTTTGCCAGCTCGTACCTTCGCCAACTCGTACTATGAGTTAAGACAACTCGTACCTTGGGAATTTAGTCCCAAATATGTCCATATTTTTTAGTTTTGGGTTTAGAATAATGTTGAAACACCATAAAAAGTGTCTTTGATCAAACATACTGTGAATCGGAATTGATATTTTTTGTGTAAATATCATTTCCCAACCTTTTTTCTCTTGGTTATACGATGTGGTCCACGGTTTTGAAGAAGGGAACTCAACAAGTAGCTTTCGCATTGTTTATTAATTGTTGGCCGGGGTATATTTGAATCTATTTGAATTTTATATTTATCTTTTTAAATGGAGATTTTGGGAGTTACCTTTTCAAACTCGCTATTTATTGTTTCATTATGAGACATCTCTTTTGATTGGGGTAACCTATAATTATTTGAATCAATTTTATTTTTGTAACCATTTTAAATGGTGATTTTGGGTAAAAATAAAAAGAAACATTTTGCAAAACTCAATCCTTATATCAAACTCCTTGGATTGACTTAGCGCGACGGTACAAGTTGTCTTAACCGAAGCATCGAGGAGTAAAGCATAAACGTGTTGAATTAATTTATGACAACGTACGAGTTGACTTGGTGGAAGGGCACAAAATGCCTTAACCAAAAGTACGAGTGGGCAAAGGTACGTACGAGTTAGTTTGACCTTGCATATGCAAGTGTAAGAGTTGTTGACAAAAGTACGAGTTGGCGAAGATACGAGTTCACCTCATTGTTACCAAATTATTTCGTTCCCTGTCAATCTTTTTTCATGCCCTGGGAAATGCCCTTGTTATTAAACAAATAAATTAATAAATAATAATGTGACAATAGTGTCTTCAATTAGGGACAATTGTGTAACCCTACAACCAAATGGGTTTACAGCTAATACTTTTATACATCAACGGAAATATAGTACATTTTAAATCATAGATCTAAACAAATCAAATTAACTGAGAGGAATGTATATTCAGATGTGAGGTGTTTTATATCATACTCGGAAAAACCTTATGTTCTGTTTTCAACAGACATAACCTCAAGTTTCTTCTTCTTCTTCTTCTTCCTCGTCTTCAGCCTGATTTCGTATAGACTTTGTACAGGGGCATTCTACGCGCCACTTTTGGTGACTTTTAAACAATCGATTTTAACCAAACTTGGTCTGAAGGAAGTCCATATAGAGTAGTTGTCTCCCGAAACTTTTCATCATCATGACGTCATCAGGTGTCATGTGACCAGCGATTTGAATTTAATGATCAAAATCTTTAAAAATCAACAAAAAATCAACGGTTTGAGATATTAAGTTGATTCTTTCACCAAAAGTGATTGTTAGGCAGGGTCTTTCTTTGTGACACATTACTTGACCTCTGTGACCTTTACTTCCGGTCAAACCGGAAGTTGATCCTCATTTAAAAGTAGTAAGAGCTACAATCATGATTCTTTCACTAAATATCAATGTTAGGCTAGATCTTTCTTTGTGACACATCGCTTGACCTCTGTGACCTCTACTTCCGGTCAAACCGTAAGTTGCTCCTCATTTAAAAGTTTTTAGAGCTGCAATCATGAAGCTTTCACTAAACATTAATTTTAGGCAAGATCTTTCTTTGTGGCACATTGCTTGACCTCTGTGACTTCTACTTCCGGTCAAACAGGAAGTAGCTTGTCATTTAAAAGTGAAAAAGCTACAATCATGATTCTTTTGCCAAATGTCAATATTAGGGAAGGTCTTTCTAATGACACAATTCTGATTGACAAGCAATTTTTATCATATGCGGAAAAGCCTTATGTGCTGTTTCAAACAGCCATAAACTCTAGTTGGCTATTTCGCGCAAGCGAAAAGCCTTTATTTCTGTTCTGTTCTTTTTTTTTTTGCTTTTTCGCGCAAGCGAAAAGCTTTTATTTATGTTTTTTTTTTTTTTTCTTTCTTCTTCCTCTTCATCTTCCTCTTCCTGTCGCCTGAGTTACCATAGACTATTTCTCGGTGGCACTTTGGCTACTATTTAACTGCCGATTTTAACCAAACTTGGTCTGAAGGAAGTCCATATAGGGTAGTTGTCTCCCGAAACTTTTCGACATCATGACGTCATGACTTGATTTTATATGAGTTTTTTAATATTTCTCACAGCCCGTTAACTTTGTACACAGATTACGTGACAATATGGTCGTGTACAAAACATATGATGCTCGAATGACTCAACTCTCCCCATACATGTACACTGCATTGTACGTACGCAATTCACTGCACTGTGTGTATGGCATTCATAATAATGTCTGTGGATTGCGTGACTCGATCAAAACTTCGTTTATAATCTTCCCATAGACATTTTCATGTAAGACTTTTTATATATCGTTAAATACCAGCACCAAATATCGAAATGCTATCGATGTAGATTGCCATATTGTACGTCATTTGTATGGAAAAGTGCAATGATCCATAATTTGTTTTTTTTTGTACGTGGCAATAATGATCAGTTTTACACATGAACAAATTGAATTATATCACGCCATTTCCCCTAGACTTACGTGTCATCAGAGTGATTTCATGTTCTTGATATAATTTTGTATAAATATTATATTCCGTAGGCCTATTTATATGCCAAATTCGGTCGGCTGGACGACCATTAGTACATGGTGGTCCGTTTTTTACACGGCCGTTTCATAGTGGCAACCACCATGCACCGGCGGACCACGGTCGGTGGATGGGCGGCATGCCGATGCCGCTAGGCCGCTGCTGAACCGCCGGCGGCCCGACTTTGACTTGCGCACTGGGCCGGGACATGATGTCCGATTGACCGTTGACTCAAAAGTATATTTTCCCTCATAGACAATGCACGTACGTATTTTTTAATGTCATTTTCAAACAATTTTAATAACACATAAAAGGAACGGCCGATCACCTCGAAAATTGGTAGGTTTGGGAAATAGAGGTTGGCGATTGTAATAAGGAAGTCATAAAAACTTCATCACTTAATTTTTTATAATTTTTTCAATCTTTCTCACGCTACCCGATTCATTCATTCATTCATTCATATTGGTTTATTCTTTAAATCCATCCTCGCAGTAAAAAAACTGAATTGCAATGAAATTACAAATATAAGAAAGTCTTGGTCATAAAAATACAAAATATTATACAAGATTTACATAAAAAAAAACAAAAGGCAAATAAAAACAAATATTATAAATTAAAGGACTTTGAAAACAGCACAACAAGTAACGTTAAATAAATAAAAGCACATTGAGAACAGCACAACGAGTAACACTTTTAAAGAGAAAATTTGAATAATTAGGCCGCAGCTAAACCACTCGTCAATAGGAATTAACTGGATTTTGTATTGAGTAACCGAATCAAATAAGGAAGGGCACTGTCCTGCATGCGTTTAGTTCTACAATGAATTGCAGGGATGACTGGTTTGTGTCTTAAATGTTTGTGACATGAAAATATACGATCTGATGCTCGATTGACTCAATTTCCCAAAACATGTGTAAAACATTATTTACAGTATGTAAAACTTACATGTTCATTGTCGAATCCGTATGTCTGTTGACTTTTCAGAATTATTCACAAAATGTTTGCGAGTGGACGTAATGTTTGCGAGTGAGTTGACGTAATGTTTGCGAGTTAACGCAATGTTTGCGAGTTGACGTAATGTTTGCGAGTTGACGCAATGTTTTCGAGTTGACGCAATGTCTGTGAGTTGACGTAATGTTTTCGACAAAAGGATTTTGAGGGCATGATCGATGAAACAATTTTCGAGGGACCAAAACGATTTCAACATGAATACACAAAACTTCGAGAATAATACAAACAGATTTTGATGTTCATGTATGACGTACAAGAAATTATCTGGAGGCTTTCCCGCTCCGCGGCTCGAAAATGCAACGGGGACCGGTGAGTGTCCCAACTTGCAGGCCGCGAGGTCTCGCATCAAAAATGCTACACGTACGGGGTGCGTGGACCGCACTGATTATCACGGGCCCATGCCTCGGGCTGAATGCGTCGCAAGCCCCCACGTGCTGTCTCAAAAGGTGGTAGGGCACCCGCATTTACTGTTTTTTTTTTACAAAACTCCAAATTTGGCATGTAAATGTTACTTTATCGCGTTGGAAATTCTTAATTTTAAAAAGGAAATACTCATGTGGAACTGTTAAGCTTTGGTTAGCTTTGGTAAAAAAAACCTAGAGATTAAACAAAAAGTTATATACAAAATTTTGTATAGTAAAAAAAAGCTTTTGAACGAAGGGAAGTGAAACTAACGCATGATCGCGTGGGGTTTCTGAGTCAAAAATTTGAAAAATCCATTCAAATTGACACTACTTATCATTCAATCAGTTATGCATTTAACCTGCTTTATCTTTTCCTATGCTCTTCAATATTGAATTCAATAGCACAATGTCCACAAACCATTAAACACGTATTTATTAGGATTTTCTGCAGTCACTTTCATGAATAGTTTTCTTTGTTTCAAGATGACCCTCTTTCTAAACAGTAGTAATATTTTAGTTTGCCTCAATTTTAACGTTGGTGGCACTGTTACTGAACCAAATTGTCCCCATATTGATGCAATGACAATGAATGTATTAATCCTTAATTCATGCTAGATTTTGGGGCCATGGCACAAAAATATCGATAGGAACCACTAGATTACACAGATTGTTCTTTCAGTCGCATCTTGAAAAGGTGTTGAATAATTGTTGAATACAAAACAGTATTACAATTGATATATCTAAAACAACGTTTTAATTATGGTTGTACACATCATGTAAATATTTATAAATATAATATTTTCGTTAATTTTCTTTACATCATATTGTATTTTTTTTCTTTTTTCTTTTTGTTTACATTAATTTTACACAAACACACAAGTTTTATAGTAATTCACACAGTCTATGTGGAATGTGCCGCTACAATTTCATTTGTAGATATCACAATACTTGTTAAGCATTTCACAAAGCTCTATGCCATTTTGTGTGTGTATCTATTAATATTACAATACTGGGATGAAATACTTGTTCAACAATTATTCACGAAGCTCTAGGCCACCGTTATGTCTGTTTATATCATGCCTGCATAAGTCCAAGTCATCTGATTGGTACCTCATGATCACATATCACAAAATTATTCGTACTAATGAACGAATAGTACTTTCATAGCACTAATACTCCAAGTTTAGGTTGCACCCGCGTTATCGCGCATACGTGCAACTCGAATCTGTAAGAGGATATTATAATAAAGCGCGAATAAATTGGCTGCCGTACTGAATAAAACTTTGAATTACAATTACAAGAAGTTCCAGATTATGAAAAGTCAACCAATCAGATGACAATGATATTTGCAGGCATGAGATATAACATTCGTAGAATTGTAAGAATTATTACAATTCTACTCATAAACATTCATTATTTGTCTACTACAGGGTGCCACTACTAATGGTATACAAACAATAGTTTTACAGTTGTTTCACAAATATTTATGCCAACAATATTAAAAAACTAAGACTAAACTTCATTCAACTTTTTCAAGACAATTTTATCTAAAAGCTTTTGTCCATCTACTACCTTTGCCAGCTTGTTCCTTTCAGAGAGGGCACACTCAGTTATAGAAAGAAGTGAAGAATTTAACAACCTTTGCCAACCAGAAATACACAGGGTTTTTTTTGCGCATAGCTGTAATCACTTGTTAATCGTGTTGTGTATTTTGAGTTTAGATGTTGTGGTGTTTTAAGGCACTTCCCTTATTTTCATGCTGCATTCCTTCAGGGGATAATACTCTCTTTTCCAGTCCTTCCATTGTACACCTTGTGCCTGTTCTACATTGCCATGGTCATAGTATTTGCCATTGAGGTGAGATCTAAAGCAATTATTGAACCACCATGCACCTTCCCTCACATGTGCACAGTTTCCACTCAATGTATCATGGTCCTGATCCTTTGTGGAGAATTGCTGAGCATTATGACAGGTAATTGAGTCACGTGCTGTACTGCTAGCATTATATGAGCCAATATTGAGTGTGTATTTCTCACCCATGATTTCAAACTGACCATATTCTGCCCATGCTGTGCCTCCCTGCCAATCTTCCAGATCTACTCTCAGCTCAAATTTCCCATAAGTTGTCAAAATACGCAAAATATTGTTACCCAACCAGAACTCATCACACAGGTTTCCAAATCCAGATTGGTAGTCAGCCCAGTCACGGTAAAAGTCAACAGAGCCATCTTAACGCCTCTTAAATACTATCCAGCCTCCACCAGCAGCCATCATGTCACAGTATACCTGTATGCCATCACTCATTCCAAGAGGATAGATGGTATAGATACCATTGTCATGGTATCCATGCAGCTTGAAGAAACATCTTACAGCTTTGATACTTAATGTCAAAAGATGCCGTAAACAATTGTGTTTTATAGTCTAGCGGTGAATTAGGATTCTAGACTAAGTGGGAATAAATGAACAGCTTTTGTGTTTGTGTAAACTTAATGTAAAAAAAAGAAGGACAAAATTGAAATAAAAAATATAAAACAATGTAAAGAAAATCAACAAAAACCTTAGATAAGTATTTACATAAAATGCGTAAAATAGAAGAATTGGTTTAAGTGTATCATAAAAATTATTTTTTCTCCTTTCAAAAATGGATCCATGTTTTCAAGATACCTGATTGTGTGTTTGTTTGTTTTTATAAACAAACAAACCTTGTGGTTCCCTTCGAGATCATGTGCCAAGGCTCTAAAATCTAGCATGGGCCAGGCATGTATTAAAATACATGCATAGTCATTGCATCAATATGGTAGTCTTGGTTCCAAGACCTTCGTTGTTACTTTCCCGCGGCGCATAGGGCGCCCCCGCGCGGCGGATATGGGAGAACTCTGTCAGACTTTTAGATCGTCACGAAGGTCTTGGATATTTTTGTAAATCGATGTTTAACTTTTTCTTTACTTTTCGTCGAATCTCCCTTGGAATTCCAAGGGAGCCAATCAGCGAGCGAGTTTCAGCTAGCATCATGAATTAGTCATGTCAGACAATCATTGTTGACCGTAGGCGTATTAAGTAGTCGTGCAGTAGTATTTTGTAAACTTTTTGGGGAAAGATATCAGAGTCAAGTTAAGAAAAGAGGATTTATTTTCCAGTTACATCAACTAAGGACATACATGTACATGTACATGTACATGCCCCCATTTTCACTGGCATTGACATTGTACACAGGTTTGCTACTTGTAAAAGAATCCCCATCTTCTCCTGCTATAAACATATAAGTGCAGTTCAATATTAAAGCCCTGTGCAGTTGCATGGCTAGGTAATGATCACCAATTGTCCAAATAACAATAGCAATAAGGCTGGTTGTTTTTCCTTTAAAATTGCCTACAATGCTTTCCCAAACATTAATCGTCAATTGTCCAAATAACAATAGCAAGGAGGATGGTTGTTTTTCCTTTAATTGCCCACCCTGCTTTCCTAATAATCGTCAATTGTCCTACTAACAATAGCAATAAGGCTGGTTGTTTTCCTTTAATTGCCCACAATGCTTTCCTAATAATCATCAATTGTCTAAATCACAATAGCAATAAGGCTGGTTGTTTTCCTTAAATTGCCCACACCTTTTTTTCTTAAGTCCAAATAACAATAGCAATAAGGCATGTTGTTTTTCCTTTAATTGCCCACAGTGCTTTCCCAATAATAATCATTTGTCCAATTGGAAATGATACCATGCCTGCCTCTCAGTCATTTCTAGCTTACCTGACAGTGTCTGCTACTGTAACATCGGATGACATTTGCCCCAAATAATCACAAATTAAATGTCAAAATCCTCATGTTTACAGAGCAAGATTATGGTTTCTGCTGCATGTTGAGAGAATATCCCCAGACCGGCATTTGTACATGTTTAATGGTGTGTCCATGTGTAAATTCTATTTATCGTGTGTTGGGTTGGGGAATTTGGATTTCTTTGTCTTATTGCTGGTTGTCGAGAGGTTTTATGATTATTGCTAGGAGTGGACTGACATGTCCAACAAAACCTTTATACAGGCCTAAGGCCATACAAAAATTGTTGTATTGGAGTAACGGAGGGTTGGAAAATAGGGTAGGGCGGGCGGATTTTTTTTTTAGCTGTTCCGACATTTCTGATGTCGGAACAGGTTTAGTTTTCGTTCTGGTTTTTATTATTATTATACCTTCGCACTTTTTGCTTCCATAGCTTTGTGTGATAAGTTTGTTTATTCCTAATCTTTTATAATCTTTTTCTGGTAAGCTTATATGTGGTATCTTATGAAAGCTTATAAGCTGAAGTTAATCCTAAGACTGAGTTTGTTAAAATTCTTAATTAATTAGTCATGTGACAGTCATTTGAATATTTAATTAGTCAATTTTGTTCGCAGCGTATATCGATAACGGCAAATGCTATGGAAATGATTCTTTTTGCAAAAGCTTAGTTATATCATGTAGTTGTGCATGCTGCCACGACATTTACTGTGACGTCATTATGACGTCATCAAAAAGCAGATTGTTTGTTCGCAGTTTATCTCGAGAACGAAAAGGCTATGGAAATGATTCTTTTTGCAAAAGCTTTGCTAAATCAAATAGTTGTGCATGCTGCCACGAAATGTATTGTGACGTCATCGTGACGTCACCAAAAAGGCTGATTTTATGTTAGCGGCATAACTAGAGAACGACCGTGAATGCTATGATAATGATTCTTTTTGTAAAAGCTTTGTTGCATCCTGTAGTTGTGCATGCTGATGCGAAAACGAACATGACGTAATAATGATGTCATCAAAAAGGCTGATTATTTCTTTGAAGCATATCTCGAGAACGGCAAATTGTATGGTAATGATTCTTTTTGCAAAAAAAAAGTGTTCAGATTCTCTATATAGCATGCTGCTTTGAAAATGAGCGTGACGTCATCATGACGCCATCAGAGCTTATAAAGCTGATTAAATAAGTCGGAACAGCTCCGTGTTCGTTCACGAACACTGAAATGTCTAGTTTTTATTACATTTTTCCTGTATGCTTTTTCCTGTATATCACAGTATTTGACGAGTCAAATAAAGACAAGAAATGACATAACAACTTTAGCCAGTATGGTTTCCATCTTTTGCTCCTTTTAAGTTTTAAGCTTTTAATATGCATACACATTTGAGATTTTTTATTTTGATTTTTTTCCCGATTTTTTTTATTTATTGGCTTTTTCGATTTTAATCGGAAAAGTATTTTTTTTGTTCTGATTTTTGGGGGCTTTTCCGATTTTAATCGGAAAAGGTATTGTTTTTGTTCTGATTTTTTTGGGCTTTTCCGATTTTAATCGGAAAAGGTATCGTTTTTGTTCTGATTTTTCTTTTTGTCTTCTTCTTCTTCTTCTTCTTTTTCTTG
This sequence comes from Astropecten irregularis, assembly GCA_963971285.1. NCBI lineage: Eukaryota > Metazoa > Echinodermata > Asteroidea > Paxillosida > Astropectinidae > Astropecten > Astropecten irregularis. The sequence goes on along the minus strand of OZ020255.1, from coordinate 1,871,119 downwards.
TCGTTTGAGTTACCATGGGGTTTTGTGTGCGGCACTTTGGTCATTTTTAAACAACCGATTTTAACAAAACTTGGTCTGAAGGAAGTCCATAATTATGGATTGATTCTTTCACCAAAAGTAATTGTTAGGCAAGGTCTTTCTTTGTGACACAATACTTGACCTCTGTGACCTCTACTTCCGGTCAAACAGGAAGTAGCTCCTCATTCAAAAGTAGTAAGAGCTAGGATCATGATTCTTTCACCAAAAGTGAATGTTAGGCAAGGTCTTTCTTTGTGACACATTACTTGACCTCGGTGACCTTAACTTCCGGTCAAACCGGATGTTGCTCCTCCTTTAAAAGTGGTAAGAGCTACAATCATGGATCTTTCACTAAATATCAATGTTAGGCAAGATCTTTCTTTGTGACACATTGCTAGACCTCTGTGACCTCTACTTTCGGTCAAACAGGAAGTAGCTTGTCATTTAAAAGTGGTAAAAGCTACAATCATGAATCTTTCGCCAATTAAATGTCAATGTTAGGGAAGGTCTTTCTAATGACACAATTCTGATTGACAAGCAATTTATATCATATGCGGAAAAGCCTTATGTGCTGTTTCAAACAGCCATAAACTCTAGTATTGTATTTGAGTTTGTTCTGTGGCCCATAGACTTTGTACACGTTTTTTTCTGCACCCCACTTTTGTCACTTTTAAACACTCGATCGTAACCAAACTTGGTCTGCATGAAGTCCATATAGGGTAGTTGTCTCCCGAAACTTTTCATCATCATGACGTCAAAACTTGATTTTATATGATTTTTTAAAAATATTTTATAGCCCGTTCACTTTGTACACAGATTACGTGAACGTGGTCCTTGTACAAAACATAAAGCTCGATCAATTTCCCATACGCGTATACGTACGAGTACATGTAGGTCTACGTACGCAATTCACTGTGTTATAACATACAATGCACATGTCCGATTGCGTGACACAAAACGTCGTTTACAACTTGCCATAGTTGGCACGTAATTCCTTTTATATATCATTAAATACCAGCACCAAATCTTAATCGAAATGCTCTCCATGTAGGTTGCTCTGTACGTGAAAATATTGGTCATTAAATAAAACATGCGATTTAAACAACATAAATACAAGGCGCGTTCAGATGTTTGATTGCCTGGATTATATATGCCGTTTTTTCATTTACTTCCTTATCATAGTTGCAAGCAAAGCAGCGTAAATGCTGATTTTGAGCCGTGTTTTGACCAGACAACCACGCACGCGCAGCAATCTACTTATACCGTTTTCAGTACGTAAGGTTGCACCCAAGTAAATAAACTCCCGTGGACAACAGTGATAAATCCTCAAACTTCAAAAATCATTAAAAAAATATACAGAACTCTCACAGCTGTTCAAGTTGCACAGAAAAATGATGATGAACATGTAACCTTTCATTTTCTTTTCATTTTATGGTAGGGTGAAGGTTGAATTTTTGAGTTATACTCATTCTCAGCTGACCACCCCTAAAACAAGGTACGGATCACTCCAGTCAAAGAAGCCATTAAAAAAAACATCCCTCTGCAAAGCGGCTGAAATAGACCCACTTTCTCACCCAATTGCATCGAAAAGGGTCACAAATGGAAGCCCAGAGTCCAGGCAGGAGGTCCAGTGCCATATTTCTTCAATCCTTCATTTTCATAGCTCTCACAACTCTCTTATTTCAAATATATTGAGTGCTTAACTTTTATTCATGAGCTCGGCGGACCCATTTTGCCACTACATGTATTTACTTGGCTGCACCCGTATTTTCCGAGCGCACGGTTTTGAATAACGCCCTCTTTTGATTAAAACGAGAAATCATTTCCCGAAGACGATATCATTTATTTGCTGAATCAAACAACATCAGCGATGTGTATTTAATTAGAGAAATATTATATATCATATGCGGAAAAGCCATATGTGCTGTTTTCAACAGCCATAAACTCTAGTTTCTTCTTCCTGTTCTTCAGCCAGATTTTTCTACACGCCACTTTGGTCACTTTTAAGCGGCTGATCTTAACCAAACTTGGTATGAAGGAAGTCCGTATCGGGTTGTTGTCTCCCGAAACTTTTCGTCATCATGACGTCATTATGTGTCATGTGACCAGCGATTTGAATTTAATAATCAAAATCTTTGAAAATCAACAAAAAAATCAACGGTTTGAGATATGAAGTTGATTCTTTCACCAAAAGTGATTGTTAGGTAGGGTCTTTCTTTGTGACACATTGTTTGACCTCTGTGACCTCTACTTCCGGTCAAACAGGAAGTAGCTCCTGATTTAAAAGTGGTAAGGGCTTAGATGATAATTCTTTCGCCAAATGTCAATGTTAGAGAAGGTCTTTCTTTGTGACACATTGTTTGACCTCTGTGACCTCTACTTCCGGTCAAAGAGGCAGTAGCTTGTCATTTAAAAGTGGTAAGAGCCACAATCATGATTCTTTTGCCAAATGTCAATATTAGGGAAGATCTTTCTGGTAGACACAATTCTCCAATTTATATCATATGCGGAAAAGCCTTATGTGCTGTTTGAAACAGCCATAAACTCTAGTTGAATTTTCCGCTCTTCAATAAAATATGCACATTTTTCCTACGGCCACTGTAATGCCACACTCGTGATCCTAGAACTTGTTTCCATATTTCCCTAAATTATAAAATTGCCCGCTTTAGAGTGTTTATCTCCATGATTAAAAAGATTTCGCAATTGAATATTATTGCTTGTGACAGGCTGTCTCATTGAACATTAGAATAAGTAAGACTTGCGTTGACACCATATATATAATACTCTTTTTAGGAAGATGTGTGGCCCTGAAAAGGACAGATGAGAAAAGAGTTTCGACTAGTGCGCTCTAGTCGTCTTCAAGAGAGAGGACGACTGGGGACGACTAGAGAACACTAGTCGAAACGTTGAGAATCCAATCTCATCGGTCCTTTTCAGGACCACACATCTTCCTAAAAAGAGTATTATATATGGTGTCACCGCAAGTCTTAATCATTCTTGTCTCTCCACAATGCAAAACTTCAAAGCCTACTCATTGAACATTGTTGTTCCGATTTTCTTGCCCGATAACAACAGGCACTTATTTGTCTTAGAACACCTGAAATTATCAAAAAGCAAATAAAACTGGACGGATCTATTCGTATGAAGTAAACGAACTAGCGTCATACCATGGTAGCCTTTCCGTTAAAAGTAAATGTTTGACTTAATTGAATTGAATGATCACTGATCAATATTACTTTGGCTGTTATGTGATGTAAGCAAAATTTAGAATCACGTCATAGTCGTAGGTAAACTCACCTGCCGTCTGTCCATCGCGATCAGTCCACGTTAGAGTGCATCTAGTACCTTGATCTAATACATTGTTGGAACAGCCAGGCGGACCGGTGTATTGAGTAATGTCCACATCAGTAACACATGTCACGGCTGTGGAAAAGATGAATCGGGATTATTATTACAATCTACATACACATCTTATTTTACATCCAATGCAGTGTAATAATCTCAAAAAGAGATGACGACATCATCGGGGGAAAACTCAACTTTCTAGAATATCAATCATTGATACGTGAACGAATAAGTCATTAATTGGCCGATTGGTTTTCTCTTATTCTGAACTGACGTTGATAAGAGATAACGCATATTTTAATGGCAGTTGATAACATCTCAAAAAATAATACATTGAACTCGAAAAGGCAATGCCGTTTTGACGATGAAACTTACTTTCGCATCCTACATCACTTCCACTCCAAGTCCCATTCAGCAAGCATGTGGGATTGACAGAGCTAGACAGAGTATACCCAGGGTTACACTCTACGACACAGGAGCTACCAACTGGCAGCTGACTGGTAATGGTCAGGTTCTTCTTACTGATAGTACAGGTGGATATGGAACCACTTGCTGGTGGTGGTAGTGGTGGACAGGTCACGACTACATGTATAGAGAAATAAGAACCATACATTCATTAGATTCAGAACGTTCAGACATTAACCAGCAGCGTGTGTAGGGCTGTATCAGACCGCCTGACACAGACGGCCTTTCAGCCGGGATGCGCTGCTGTCAGGTCTCAGTCTTGTACTGACTTGACTCAAATCAATGCCAGGCGAAGTGTTGAACGGACGCACTTTATAAGCTACCTCCTGATCGATGACTACTTTCCTTGAAGTCCGTCATTACCCGTATTTTTTTGCGCATAGCGAATTCAGCAATTTGGTATTGGTATAAATATAATACCTGATTTATGGTGATTACTTTTTCATGTTAATCATGATGATTGAATCTATAAGTATCGTAGTTCGTTGGTTCTTCCAATTATATAGAACGTGGTTTAGAGGAAATGATTTTTAGAAAAGCGTTGTTGTTATTTGTTGTTATTCGATCATTAGCATTTTATCGATTCATTATTTAACAAATTATTAAAAACAAATCCAACAACACCTCAACTATCGGATTTGACCCAAAAATGTGGGCGTTTGCTTAAATACAAATTATTTGGAAACTCCCACATTGTTTGCACACAGGTTTTGTAAAATATTATTTAGAAAATAAGTTGGATTAAGATGAAAAAGAATCGCTTTTAACTAACCAGTAACCACTTCAATTTACACTTGAAATGACTGTGAATTTTTAACAGTAATACTAACCTGAACACGATACATTTGCACTCCAAGTCCCATTCAGCAAGCATGTTGGATTGACAGAGCTAGACAGAGTATACCCAGGGTTACACTCTACGACACAGGAGCTACCAACTGGCAGCTGCTTGTTGATGGTCAGGTTCTTCTTATTGATAGTACAGTTGGATATGGAACCATTTGCTGGTGCTGGTAGTGGTGGACAGGTCACGACTATAGAGAAATAAGAACCATATAAATGTCATTACATTTAAAACGTTCAGACATCAACCAGCAGCGTGTGTAGGGCTGCATCCGACCGTCTGACACAGACGGCCTTCCAGCCGGGACATGCTGCTGTGAGCACTCCGTTGGAGTGCTGAACGGCAGCACTAAGCTAGCTCCTATAGTTCGTCATTCCACTCTCTTGGCGCCATAGTAATGTGAGGGAAATTCAGTAAATGGGTAGTCCATGGGATTGTTTTAAATGTCACAACAGTATAAGAGTGACTGATATTTCATTTGATGAGAATCAATGATGGTTTCTTAAATTAGTTTTTTGTTCAAATTCTATATAATATAGTGGTTTGGAAAAAAGAAAGAAAAACACCTACTACCTATATACAGTAACCAGTATAGGTAATAATATTTGGTATACAAACAGAACAAATATAAATGAACATTTTTCAGCTCTCAGTTGCTGATATAGAATCTAATCTATATCTAGCCACAGACCAATGCTAATATTGATATCAGTAGAATAGAGAAAAGAACAAATGGGCAACCTTTAACCAAATTATAAATCTATTAAAGCGTATTTTAAAAACCCATTTTCACACCTGTGATTTGATTGTTTACCATGAATTATGCCCTGTAATTTGAAGATAATTTCCACAAAAATCGTATGTTTTGTAAACGATGAATTATAGGCCGTGCCCAAATTACCAGTCTGTATACGTCCCTCGATCAGTTGTCAATAGGCTGACCTTCTTCTTGAACTCAAACTGAGATTACCGACAATCACTGATAACTGCATGATTATCATCGTATCTCACAATTTTACAGCAATGGAAAATACGGAGGAAAACAACAAATGTATAGCGATTTTTTTTTGCAAATCGTCCGCGGATGGTAACTTCCAGTGAAGAAAGTATGTGGGACACTATTGGCAGCCGATCAGCAAAGGCGTTTGCGGCGGCGGCTTTAAGTGGGGTGATAACTCTAACGTGCATTACTCGGAAAAAGACTTCACAGGTAGGCGTGCAAGAAGAGGGCACTAGACTAGCCTTGGGTAATTACGATATTTGAATGCATGCACCATTTGCTGGGGAATACACGATCCAAACACATTGCAAATGAAAAGTTATAGAAATCCTCGCAGATTAAATGATGGCTAATTTGATTTGTTTTATATTTGATCAAACTGGAGGACCATGAATCATTCATCTTCCACGGCAGCGTGGCCAGCAGCGTGCGCCGGGCGACACACTTGCCCGTCTGACCTCGGCAGAATTCCAGCCCGAACACGCTGCTATAGCCGTCTTCTTCCTAGTAGTGAATAGTACATACTGTGCTTCACACTCGCTTACCACCCGTCCCTACCCACCGCTCTTCCCGTTGTTCAGCCCGTTCATTAAGCTTAATCTACCCCAAGTGATGTAGTTTTTACCCGGCTCTGCGGCTTATAAATGCGGATGATTTCATGGCTCTTACCGTCTCGAACTCATGCCGGGGGAAAAAATTAAGAATTTCTAATAAGCGTATCTCGTAGAGTTATTGTCTTATTGGCATTAAGCCTTTGAGAAAGATCATGCTACATGATCGAAACGTCAGGCCCTCCTTTCTCCAAGCATTTGATATCATTTCAGGTCGTTATTTTGTTAGTGAGAAGTTAAGAGCAATTTATGACTTGTATTCAATAGAGTGACATCTTCAATGGGGTATTTATATTTTACAAGTTTCGTATCGAAAGATTATTCTCAACTGGACAACATTTACATATTACTTATTCTAGATGTGGGTATTAGTATACTACAATGGGTACGGCTTGTCACCTTGAGCTAATATATTACTATTATTCAGATCAGCCGAAAATCAATCCAATAGATATGGGATTAAAGGTTGCATGTAATAGGGATGTAAGTGCTTTAAGATTATTGCTTAATGCATAATTAATGACTATATAAATTTTAATTTTATGTTAATGATTAATTTTGGCCCCTAAGTTTAGCAAGGGTTTTCGTCGCGAAAAGTCGGGTGCTAAATCATGGGTGTAAAATTCCTCCTTTTTCACGTACAATACTTTTTTGCACATACAATAATACATATGTTGACTTTTATGACAAAACTGATGTATTTAACTTGAGTTTTTATTTCAGGGACCCTTTAAATGTCACTGTTTTGATTAAAGGTTTGGGTTTAAAATTGAATATCCTTTGACGGTGGAGTTGTATGGACACGGATCATTTAGTATCACATCTGGTGGAATTATTGTGCTCTACGATTTGAATACCACCTTCAACCACCGTAGAATATTTCTTTGTTAAGAAGTTCAAGCGCCGTTTGATTATACCGCTCTCTACTGGTGTAATGTCAAGAGCTGGGTGATGTCACAATAATGGCTTCAAAACTTTCAACCAATCATAGCAAAATAATAGCTCTGGACTGTATAATTGTTTCTTTCTATATAGGACCTATACTATACAAGTGCATTCGAATTTTAAATGTAAACTATTATGCAACATTTAAAAAGTATTTAAAAAATATTCCTAAATATGATTTTTTTAATCCAAATTGAAATTGATATTCAATAATTTCATTACTGAATAAATCGTGAAAGAGCCAGGAACGAATTCTTGATTTTACACCAGCAGGGTGTGTGCGATCACAGCTAGCAGGCTACGGTGGGCCTGACGTGACCTGCCCAATTAAATTGTCTTTCCTTCTTTTTCTTCTATTTTTGAGTCTCTCTCCCTCTCTATATTTTTCTCTTCTGATGGAAAGAAAAGGGGCGTACGGAATGGCACTCGTGGACCTCCGTACTGTCTGTTATTATAAAGTCCAATGTTAACTTCTGTTAAAACAAAAAAAACTAGGGGGAAGAAAGAACCAAACAGATTGCCACACGACTGTATTTGCTGTCAATTCAGTATAATATGTTAAACGTATAGGCCTACGTACCTATGGATAACCATACAAAATGGTTTTAGCGTATTGCCTTATTCAACCTCAAGCAATTAACACACGTCCATTTCCATTAGTGAATACAATTAGCTCTCAGAGAGAACCTTCTCGAATGGTGCTAGCTGTGAGCCTATGGACCATGAAATTTAATTCGATTTTCTCGACAAACTGAACAAAAGGCTTTGAATCACGTTGAGCTGATAGAGCTACCATAACCCACGCAATGAATATAATTGCTATATTAACCCACGCGGCCAACTGCAATAATTAGTCTATATTGGTCTTATGTTACCTTTAAGAAGACCGCCAAGGAAAGTCAGACCACCGAAGCGATAATGATAAATATAATATAATATTAAATCGAAATTGGCCCAGATTTGACACCAACCAAGGTGACTTGAAATATTGAATAATGAAACTGCTGGAAATGGCGGGAGACTGTATTGTATTAAATTGCACGTACGTGATACAGTAGGCTGTTTACTGTTTAATTGTTTTATTTATTACCGTACAGATGGAGGTCAGAATAAACCACTTTTTATTTTATATTTATTTTCTTCTCACCAACAGTCACAACTCCTACAATTAGACAAATCCAAGTAAATAACTATAGCAACCAACAACAAACAAACAAGTCCACCACAAAACAAAACCAACAAACCAAAAATATTGGTATTATTATACCCAACATGGACCTCAATATTCCGCATTTCACGTTTTTTTGGCCGGGGACATTATAATCACCCCACCCTAAATTTCCCATTTTTTTTCAAAATTCTTTGAAAATAAATTATAACAGAAACAAGGTGACTTGTTGTCACAGTTTTCTACTTCAAAACTGATATAATTATAATATCTTCGGTTGTTAAAGTCATGCATGACGCTGATCAGTCTCCTAGCCATCGTAGTACAGCTTTTACATCTAAGAATATCTCAGTTATCTTCTTTCAACAAGACACACTACCCTGAAATATTAAGGTGAGCAATATAACTATTTACTACAGTGGACAAGAAGAAATGTCTACATCACCGCCTCCATATTTCGATATAACGTCAATGAAACCAATCAGCACTATTTCCATGCCGTGTCCATCATTGATGTACTAGCATACTTTGTAGCATACCGAAATATAAATCTTCACAGATTTACCTATAACTTACAGGGTATAAAGATAATGATGGTAGAAACATATCGGTAACATGTTTCTGCCTGAAATGCTGTATTTATCCAGTAAAACAAATTATCAAAAACAATTTATCTTTTAAATATCAAAAGTAACGGAGAAAAGATCTGAAAATACTGTGGGCGTTTTTCGCTGTATTTTCAAAAATTGGGCACCGTATGGAACTGAAAATGTCACAGAATGACTATTACTGTATCTTCCTTGATATTTTTCCCCATGAATGTGCATCTTCAGCTGTATATTGGCAATGCACTATTTCATGCTTAGGTTGACAGACAATAAATTGATCGTGTAAATATATATATTTCATATAACCAACCAAGCATTCAAGAACTAAATAAACCATGTACCAATCAATATCAACCGATAACCATGAAATATAAACAAACAAACCAACCAACTTGCACACAAACTAAAAAACCTAAGCAACCTCAGCTAGCCACATAGAGCTTGCTTATACAAGCATGATTTTGTGCTTAATGGTCAATATTCATTCTATAGAGCTGCTTATTAACGTGTTTATATATATATGTTATATCATACTTTGGTTTTTATCAAAGAAATACAGTAGCAGTCCTCTGTGAAAATTTCAGTCCCATACGGTGCACACGTTTTGAGAAAACAGTCACAGTATTTGTTAAGTCTTTTCTCTTTTATTTTTAATATTTTAAAAGATCAAAACGATTTTCGGTCGTTGTTTCACTAATTTCTGGATAAATACACCATTTCAGGGGGGGGGGATTCTAACGGTAGGTTTCTACTAGCATCGTCTTCATACCCTGAAAGTTATATGTAAATCTGTGAACATTTCTGTTTTGGTCTTTTACCAAAGTATGATACAACCTTTAATCTAAATTATTGGTATTGCAGCTTATGCGTTATCATGCAAATAATTATTGGTTCTACTATGAACGTCATAGCCTCAGATTTCATCCCTAACCGATCCTAAACCCTCACTCTGTAAGTCGAGAAGGATTACTAACCGTTAGCAATCGTTACAATAGCGTCGCTATGACATTTTGGACCAGCTAGGTGACAAGTTTAAAAGGAATTGGTAAATATAGTCGCATGAAGGTGTCTGTAACCAAGCAACGCTGAATGCATCTACATACCACCTGTTGCAATTTTCATTGTATGAAGACGGTATTGCTATGGTAACCAGTCGTTTGGGGAAACTAGAGAGTTTTGTTATATGACTTTGCCATGGAAACCACTCTATCCCTGAGCAGGGGAGCTGCATGTCTCATACAAAATATCCCCTGGTTATAGTATTATGTCCTACAATATTATTGTCCTATATTTTTATGACAATTTTCATTAAAAACAGAAAAAAAAATTAAAGGGAAAAGCATTCTGAAAGAACCCTTAGCCCATAAAAGAATAACACTGTGGTTAAAGGCATTGCATACGTTTGGTAATGACTCTGAAAATTTATGGCAATAAAAACTTACTTGGTGAGAAGTACAGCTGCTTTGGATAGTATAATGCATATTGAGAAACGTTCAATTCGAAGTACCGCGGTTATGGAAAAATATGTCACTTTTTATCTCCAAAAATTATGAATCTGAGAAGCGTTATGGCCGTAACGCTTCTCAGCCATTGACTTACTGTTCTCTGGCGTGAAATAACCGCTCTAGTTTTTCGCCAAAATCTCAAAAACGCTACCACCTTTTGAATTGAAACTTTCACAGGTTAGTTTTATGGTATATATATACAATTATATTGGTTTGAAACAAACAGTAGGCTCAAATTACCAAACGTATGCAATCCCTTTAAATTTACATTTATAATGAAATACCTTGATCTGCAACATAGGCCTAATCTATAAATCGGGCTTACATAATGCTCATAAATATTAATGTAAATACGACTTTTAATTAGTATATTAATTATACTGCCTCACTGCCTCTCTGTCAACATTTCTGATCACCTCTTCCAATGTGGTGAAATATATTCTAGCCTAGTCCCCTTAAGGTTCAGTTTCTACTGCCCCTTTAAGCGTATAATTATTATTTGGCTGTACACGAATCACAACGGGCACGGCAGTCGCCCTGCGCCAAACAACAAATAGGGCCATGATTGCTCTTTACTTTTACCCCCATTTAGTGTTTATATCATCCTCTGATTAATGTCATATGAATATAAATATTAGACAAAAATTCATTTGGTTAAACTCAGTATAGCATTAGGCATTTTACCCTTGACCAACACTGCGAATGGCCCATGGATACACAAGTTGAATAGTGATGCGGTCTCTCCGAGTGTTGTGCACAAGCCAAACAGATCAAGAATTCACGGAGAGGAACGCATTTATTTCATTTTTATGTTATAATAATTAGTTTCCCAGTATATTCTGTAGTTAAAGGGCAGTGTTATTGTATACTGATTCCACTGGTGTGATTTACAAAGGGTAAACTCAATGGTTGACTCCGAAAATGGCCATGATTCTTCTAGTTTCGGTTAGTCGTACAGCATACTTTTAAGCCATCGTTTTCGTACGTTGTATGTAGTACATTATACGTAGGCCGTGTGCCTTGCGGTGCTGTGTAAGATATTAGCATCACACTGCACAGTGGGTATGCTATACCCAAGGACTGTGTACATGAAGCATTAGTGTACATGTACATGTAGCTAATGCGTGTCGCTGCTTTCGTGCAGGGGTCATGGGGGTAGAATTAATATCACTTAAATTCCTTTCTGAAGTCGGCAACATCGTCAGTTTCTTTATAGGGCCTTATTGTAACCATTTTTGATTTAGGGGGCTCACATGACTGAAATATGCCTACATTTTACAACATGTACAAGTGGTTAGTATACAATGACATTCCGTTGTGAATGGTGACGACTCATTTTTGAGTTTTTGGTTATCATCAGGCTTATTTCATGACATCGCAGGAGGCTTTTTTAAGTATTCTAAATATCAAGTCTTATATTGCATTACATAATTTGTTTACCAGACCAATCTGAATGGAACCATAGGTATATCACCAATAACATTGACACCCCAGCTAGCTCGGTGGCCTAACGGTATATGGCATCTGCATTAGTAAGCAGGAGGTCGTGGGTTCGAATCCCACCTGAGCCAGAGCATGATTTTTTTTCATTTGCACTCAACAAGCACCGAGTATATAGTGCTCGGTGAAGGGCAAGCCTAATTTGCATATTATCTATCTTCCGACCGAAATCATTAATATTCATGACCATTAACATGGATGTATTATTTCATGGGATATATATTTGGGGTCAAGTCCTGGGAATAAAGACAGTTAAAAACAAATCCTGAGTCTGTCCTTGTTTCTTCACTGATTGCTCCCTGATCTTGTGATCAATACATTGAACGTATAGGTCTACACCCTCCAGGCTAAGCATAAGCGGCTTGGATCCTAGAGTTATATATCCCCATCGAGGGATATTATAGCAAAACTAGCATAACTGTGCTATTATTAAACTTACAAAGAGGTCTTAAAGGTAGTATAATACTTCAAATTGGTTTTGTTAAAGAAATACAGATTCGTGGACAACAATATCAAGGAAGATACAGTAACAGTCATCTGTGATAATTTCAGTCCCATATGGTGCCCACTTTTTGAGAAAACAGTGAAAAACAGTCACAGTATTTCTTAAGTTTTTTCTCTTTTATTTTTGATCTTTAAAAGATCAACAAGAGTTTTTGTCACTGGTTTTAATCTTTTCTAGATGAAAACAACATTTCAGGCAGAAAAGTTTGAACGGTATATGTTTCTACCATCACCATCTTTATACCCTGTAAGTTATAGGTAAATATGTGAAGATTTCTGTTTCGGTATGCTACCAAAGTATGATACACGTACTAACTTTAACCTTTGCATGTAATAGTATAAATCAGCAGTTCATGTGTACATCTCATGACCGTATAAGAAGTTTCAATCAATTCAATTTATTGTCGTTTGTATTCAGCATACATTGAAATTCACTGTATTAAGTCTAGAAGCCTAGACATAGAATAGAGTCATGTTGAGCCCTCATATTGGACTATGAACATAAATAATAGCAGTAAACGAATGTAAGATTTTATATACAGGCAACTGTCATCAGTTGATTACAGATTCTAGTGCTAAGAGAAGTATATTGTTATATCATGGAGCTCCGGGCCTACCACCAGGCACGTGCCGGCTTGCACCCCACGGAGATTCACTGAGCATAACTAATTTTCCACTCACTTCACAAACAGGCCTACACAAAGACTATCACACATTATCAGATTCCATGAAAAATTTGCCACTTAAGATTTTAAGGCAATTTTTCCCGATAGGTGCAATTGTTATTTTGTTGCATTTTACAACGAAATACAGCGCAAAACATACTGTGTGTGGTTTCCAGGAATTGTTACCCATTGTATCTCATTCTCCTTTAGGACGTAACAAATAAACAGTTGGGTTAAAATCGAACTATTTATGCACTTAGAATGTTTACCCAATAAGCAATAGTTTAGTACTTGCTTTCATCTGACCACTTTTGCAAGGAGAAATTGATGGTTTCGTAATTAAACAAATCTTGAAGTTAATTTGAAAGCTTGTGTTTATCATTTTTAAAAGGTTTTACATCTTGAAAAAAAAGAAAAATTAAGGGATAATTTCAGAGTGCTGAATTTCTTAAGGTTCAGTTTTATGCAGCAAAGGGCATTCAGGACACCAACAATTGCATATTTTCGACAATTACTATTTACATTTATGAAGGTTGTTGTCAAGCAAATGTCCAATACAGAATATAAGTGGAAAACTACTTCACCGTGTATTTTTGCTGTTTGTAGCAATAAACCTTTGTATCCATAGGCCATTCCCAAATAATTGATCAAGGGTAAGTTATACAAGTTTAATCACAGTAATTATGGTCTTACATTAATACTTAATTTACATTGGACATTAATCAGAGGATGAAATAAACACTAAATGAGAGGTAAACTAAAGAGCAAGCATGGCCCTATTTGTTGTTTGGTGCAGGGAGACTGCCGTGCCCGTTGTGATGCGTGTGGAGCAACTCAATAGACCTTTCTTTTGCAACGTCACAGCCCAAATGTTTGCCAACCAATATGGCGGAAACTATGGCAAGCCATCAAAGCCGGGCATAAAAAATAACCACAATTTGAACACAGCGTTTCATAATAAAGATATGATGAATGTAATTGAAACAACACAAGCAATGCTGGTATGTATTTTTTTTACAGCTATGGAAGTTTACAAAAACATTGAAATTGGTCACGCCGTCTTTCAAGAAGACAAAATGATTTGTAACATTTTTGCCACCCATGCCATGCCAACCAGTGTTTGTAAATAAAAGAAAGCTCTATACGCTGAACACCCTTGTGATCGCTACGCGTTAGGCTTACATACTTATTCATTGAATTCTATTCATTGATAATAATAATATCAGCTTCAATAGAAACTGTTCTCACTTTTGAATGAAAGTCCGAAATTTTTCGTTTTGGACGCCAATGCGTTTTGTTATATTATAATTTGTCTAAAAGTGACAGGACTTGCCGAACCAACGGAAGCACGCACCTAGCTAAAATATCATCTGAACTATCATATTTGCAGTTTTTCATGTGCGAAAACGAACATTTCTCTTCATTCTGTGTGGGTTTAATTTAGATTTTCATGGAAATTCCATATTCATTAACAAATGCAATTCGTTGTAATATTAGAAATAAAACAATTTCAAAGTTTGACTGCACGGCTTTGAAATTAATAATTTTAGTTGTGAATTCTATTTGTCTTTTATGCTTCATCCATTCAGCTGAATGATCTCAGTGCTGAAAAAGATAAACACATATAAATACACATTATTCAATTGTTTCCAACAAATGTCATTCCGAAATAATTATTTGTTTTGATCCTGCGTCTAAATAAAAACTGTATGAAAACAAACTTGCCATCTCAAATTATGGCAAAAAATGGCCTTGGAAAACTCAAAAATACACCAGAGAACATCTAAAGCCCCACAATTTTCGGGGCCCCTCAGCGGGCTCCGGACTCCACGCCCCGCCGTGGTTTCGTGGAATTTTCCTCGACCGATTCCCCCAAACATTTCTGCAAACCCGAGGAGAACCATGCAGTGGCACTATGTTCCCACGTGAATCACGGTATGGATGTTGGTATGTGTGTGGTAGTCAGGCCATCTCCGACAAATGTAATTTAGTATGGAAATGCAGAAAAACAGAATATTTTGCAAAGATAGAATTTCAAAATGTCTCGATGCTGAAGGGACATGGGCACTTCCCACACCATAACATGTTAAGTCACTCTTCTACTTTGTGGGATCTCATAAATGATGCCATCTAATTTTAAAACACTCCCTTGAATACATTTCTGCGTACGCCACGACTGATGGAAGGGATGGTGAGAAAAGTCCACAGAGAGTCAGTGAAGACTGTTTGTAAAACATAATGCTTATAAAATATATCAATTACCTATAACCAGTAATCTGTATGACTGTCCTGCATAATGTAGGTACATGACATACATTGTACAACTCCATCAAACTTAAGCACGCTTAAGACCTAAGGATCTGTTATTCCTTTGGGGCAAGAGTTGTTCCAAAATGTTGTTCCTTTAATTCATTTATTTTTCTTTAATGAAAAACCTTTAAAAGATATAGGAAAATAATATTGTATGACATCATAATATAACCAGGGGATATTTTGTATAAGACATGCAGCTCCCCTGCTGAGGTATACAGTGGTTTCCGATGGCAAAGTTATATAACAAAACTCTCTAGTTTCCCCCAACGACTGGTTAACATAGCAATACCGTCCTTATACATTGAACATTGTAACAAGTGGTCACTTGTAGACTCCCTCAGCATTGTTGGCTTACTGACACCTTTATGCGGCTATTATTTGTTAATTCATTTTAAACTTTGAGGATTTGAAAAGTGACAGTTATGGTGACGATGAACAAAGGAAAAGAAACCCAACGTTTGGCAAAGGGTATAAAAGATGTAATAGAGATGTAATACATTAATGAATATTGCCTCGTTGGTTGAATATCTTGGTATGTTACAGTCTGACAATGTAAAGGTTTAATCAAGTACTGTTATTTGATTGGTTGGTTCGCTCCTCAGACAGCCAGTGGTTGATTGCAATGGGCGGGGTTGTGGGCTTGCTTGCCGAGGGTCGTGGTGTTTAAAAAAAAGCATCAAATCCTAAATTATGGAGTCTTTTTCAGTAACATAATTTGATTTTCCTTTTAATTTACAAATAAAAAAATCATAAAAAGGACATTGAGTGTATTTTTGAGTGATTTCTTTTCATTGACTTAAATCAAGATTTAAATCGAGTGATCTAAATGAAAAAAGCTGAAATACTCAAAGAAACTCTGGATAGAAAGCATGTAATATGTCATACTAATTATACCAGCCAACCGACAACGAGCAAGATCCATAATATTGTTTGAATTTGGTTACTGCAAGGATAACCAATCTTTATTGTATTTTTATGATTTAAATGATCCCATTTATCAACTTCACATATATTTATTCCAAACAAAAGATCTTTTACACGACCGAATAATATCCAGTTAATTAAATTCCTTTTTTAACAAAGCTTGTCTCTGAAATCTGTTGTGAACGTGCCACTGTGTAAACCAAATTCACAGAGCTGCTTAAGCACCAACATTATTTTGCTTAAGCACCAACAACTTGGGTAAATAAAATCAATATGCCAGCCAAAACTTGTAAATGTTGTGTTCAGTAAACAATAGGCGAATTTAAGTCAAAAGCAGTTAACATCACATGGAAATTTGGTCGGTAATCCTGTTTGATCAAAGAAGACTTTTCATGCTTAAAGGTAATTCTAAAAGGTTTTTGTCAAAGAAATGGGCACAAATATCAAAAAAAGATACAATATAAGTCATCTGTAAAAAAAAAAATCCCAGTCCCAGACGGTGCCGACTTTTTGAGAAAACAGTGAAAAAGGCCCACGGAATTTCTTTAATCTTTTCACTTTTTTTTTCTTTTAAAGATCACAATATTTTTTGGTTGTTGCTTTTACACATTTTTTGATAAATACAGTATTTCAGACGAAAAGAAATGAACGGTATGTTTCTACTAGCACCATCTTTACACCATTTAAGTTATAAGTAAATCTTTGAACACTTCTGTTTTGGTTTCCTACCAAAGTATGGAACAACCTTTAAGCACATTTTGTATTTAAGCAGCTTTATGAAGTTGGCTCTGTCCCCGGGCCTTCTCAACTATCATTATTCAAGTGCAACTTCATGGCAAGATATAGAGTGATCATGACCGTTTTTACGTCAGTTCGCTGCGCAAGCTTCAGGGATATTCTCCAAGTCGAGCACGTGGGTCTAAACTGGAGCTAAGAATACTGGTTCCGGGTGCGAAAATCAAACTAGTCTCACCAGAGTACATTATGGTCCTACATCTTTGGATTGTTTTCATTAAAGAAAAATGAATAAATTATAGGAACGACATTTTGAAGACCTCTTGCCCCCCAAAAAATAACATCTTAAGGTCGTAAGCTTGCTTAAGTTTGATGAAGTGATAAAGGTATTATGATATACTTTGATTTGCAAGATAATCCACTATCGGTAGTCAAGCACAATCATTACACATCAGAAAGAATTGATGGAAACAAGATGTTGGATCCGCAGATTAATAATACTGATTCACTGCCTCTCTGTTGACATTTCCGATCACTACTTCTATATTGTACAGCAAAATTGTGGTAATATCATTTATATTTCAGGTCATTATTTTGGCTGATGAGCGGTAAGCAGCAGTATATTACTTGAAATGTTTGCAGTAGGAATATTCATAGCGCTATCATAAACTCGACGTACATATTGCTTTCTTAAACCATTGCATCTAAACTAAGTAAGATCAGCAGAGTGTATATCTCATGAACATTCCAAGTTTGAAGCAGTTATACAATGGAGTCCTATATAATTATTCAATGTACACGACTTCAAATTGGCTTCAAGCACGACGCACACGAGAGCTATCTGTAGAGGCCGTTTGTCCAGCACGTAGCTCATCGTGTGCGGCAAATTGTTGCTGCGTTTTTTGCCTAAAGAGATCACGACCGGAGGCAAATATCCAACGTGTTTGATATTTGTCGCCTCGCGAGGCAGGAATCTCACCCTGTCCGCCAGTCGTAAGAATCGGGCTGAGCTGGTTAAATTCAACTAGCCAATAGAAAAGCAGGACGTGTTCACGCCAATCACGCAGCGGCGTAGCTAGGATTTTTTCAGCAGGGGGGCACTGGGGGGGGCCTTGGAATTTTGTGGGGGGGCACCCGGAATTTTTTCAAAACTGGAGATTTGCAAAATATGAGAAATGCGGGGGGGGCGGATCCAGCGGGCGTGGGGCAACCTTTTCTTCAAGCAAAAAAAAAACAAAAAAAACAAAAAAAAAAAAAAGGGAAACAGAAAGACTCCAAAAGAGCTGAAAAAGAGGGGAAGACAAAATAAGCTAGCTTTGATCGCCCCGAAACGCATCCGTCGCTATTGAATTGCCGTATTTTATTTCCACGCTCCCTGGAAAATCATGGATAAGCGCGAAGGCCTTGCGGCCGGGGTCCAGGGCCCGCTTAAGGGCCCTGGAAGCTCAGGGGTTCTAGATATTCTTTGGTGCAATCTGAGCCTTATTTTGGAAGCAATTGTTCCGATAAATTTATTCATTTATTTATATTATTACTTCATTATTTCTTTTTAATCCAACACTCTTGAGCGGGAGAAATTCAATCTGGGGACCAGACTAACTAGCTAAACCAGATAAAATGGCAGATGGGCTGTTTTGAAGTTCGCAACCGTTTATAAGCGCGTAAGAAAATTGCATTTTTACACTGAAATGTTGCACAAATTTCTTTACTGTAGGGTTTTAAGGACTCAGGAACATTTGCTGAAAGTAAAAAATTTCATTTTGGAACAGTTAAAGCTGTTAAGTTGTTTTTATTTCCTTTATAGCTATCATACCCTACAGATAACGCTTATTTTTTTTCTATACCCACGATTTTTTGTGGGGGGGCACCTGGGGGGGCACGCCGAATTTGTGGGGGGGGCACGTGCCCCCCCAGGCCCCCCCGTAGCTACGCCGCTGCAATCACGTGATATAAAAGGGTGCGGTACCTGATGGCAGACGAAACGGTAAAATTCGCCCCTAGTCGCAATTTTACTTCAATCGCAAGAATGATGGAATTGCTCTACAATTGGGCTTTTTGATTCGGAGGGGGTCGGGACATGGGCATATCCGAGTATTTTCTGGGCATTTAATGGATTATTATACATCTAATCTTTGCTCATATTATGTTATTCAATAGATAGAGAGTGTATCCGTTCAATTCTAGCCATGGTTGGCCCGTCAATCACCAATCAAGATACAAACATGCGAACAAAAACTGCCAATCATTTATAAGCCTTCTAACCTCATATTGAACTATGGAAAGAAATATTAGCAATAAATGAATGTAAGATCTTAACCACAGTTTATCACAGATTCTAGCCCGTATAGAAGCCGATAGTTAGACTATGGAGTTACGGTCCTTACAAGCAGGCACGTGCCCGGCTTGCACCCCGCGGAGACTCGCTGAGAAAGGCTTAACAAATTCCCAGTCACTTCACCGTGAAAAACACATTATATTACATGGGTAACGTATTGTTCAATTCGTATAGATCGCATAGTCAATAACCTCATTGAAGGCTGGATTGGGCTTTGTATTCACGACCTCCTATTGCTATACTTTCACCAGTAAAATGTGTACAATTCTATATAAGAACTGCAGCCTTATCCTTGTATAGATGGCAACAATGTGCAATAATCTTTTATCTTTATTCTTACTTTTTCGGAAATTTCCAAATCTTATTAGAGTCATCTAGAATATATAAAGTTCGTCAAAATCCATTTGGTCTGGTAATAATCACATTCATATTGAAGCAAATGTTTCAATTGATATATTCAAGAGCAAATGAAATAAAATTTATTAATTATTTTCTGCTATACGATATACACGCATCATTCAAAGAAGCCATATTCGTGCACATGAGGGATACGAATGTACCTATAAAATCGATTCCAAAAATGATGTGCAAACGGGCGTTCGCTCAAGTAACCGTGATTCTATGGGTTCTTGATACTTGTTTAAAAAAGTGTGAATGCCAGAAAATATATTGGATGCTGACATGAAATGGGCGTGTGATAACTTAGCCATCAGCCATTTAGACGTTGCTTAATCTATTGATTAACATCCTTATTACAAACATGGTATATATTGCATCAGTCCCAGACTCCAAGGCAGAACATTGGAATTAATAAAAAGAACTTTTTTTTTTTTTTTACATAATTCAGCAATTTGTAAGCAATTCATAACGATACCCGTTTGTTTGTGTGTACCCTTCGAAGTAGACAAACGAATCAGAAACATTAATTGTTTATTCCATCTGAAAGATTATCAAACAAACCTGGCGTGGCGTACATTACTAATCATACCGTACTCTACTAAATCTGATAACCGAGTAACATTGGGACGATTACTTGGCTAAACGTTCAAATAACCGGAATTATAATATTCGTAAGGTTCAAAAATTTGATAGCAGAAAAACCGAAACCTAAATATGAATTTTTCCACTCGATTTGGAAGAAAAGCAATATTTATGAAAGTGCGGACTGTGAAATACATAATTTCAACATTAAAGGTAATATCATACTTTTGGTTTTTAACAAAGAAATACAGATTCATGAGCAGAAATATCAAGACAGATACAGTAACAGTCATCTGTTAAAATTTCAGTCCCATACGGTGCCCACTTTTTGAGAAAACAGTGAAAAACAGCCGCAGTATTTCTCAAGTCTTTTCTCTTTTATTTTTGATCTTTCAAAAGATTTCCGGTCGTTGTTTTACTTATTTCTGAATAAATAAACAATTTCAGGCGGAAAACGTTTAACGATAGGTTTCTACTAGCACCATCTTCATATCCTGAAAGTTATACGTAAATCTGTGAACATTTCTGTTTTGGTTTCTTACCAAAGTATGATACTACCTTTAACGCGGCAATCATTCTGATTGGAGAGAGAAAAGACACATAGAAATTCATGTTTGCCGAATATTTTCTTTTACATTGACTGCACTTTTTGTACCGTTTATTTGAAAAACCTGCCGTTTAACATTACGGTCAATCCATTAATTCATTTTCCGGTAAATCTCAGTTGTATTTGAAAGTAGTTTTGGCGTTGAACGTGATCAGAAACTGTTTCTTTACTTTGGTTTATTATTTCCAGAATATCATTTGTACTTTTAAAATAGACCCACTCGCAATTAACCAATATAAAACCATACGCAAGGTGATTGATGTATGTTAAATAAAACAATTCATGTTTGGCAATAATATTGCCCCAAACCTTCGAACTACAGGTTTCATGATCAACGTTGGGTATGTTCAATGTTTCCATGCAGTAGTTTGAGAAACCTTGTTTAATTCAAGAAAAGAATGGCAACTTACCTTGATTTCTTGCTCATCACAACTTACCTTGCGTGATTCCTTGTTCATAACAACTTGCCTTGATTTCTTGTTAATCGCAACTTACCTTGACCTTGATTTCTTGTTCATTGCAACTTACCTTGTTTCTTTGCGGTTGGTGGCTTGCTTGGTTTCTTTCGGCAGCTTTGTCTGAAATTTGCAAATGCTCTTTCTCGGAGTGAGGCAGCATCATCACCGGGTTCAGCAGTGGTCAGGGCACCACATGACTCTCCACGTACGCGTATGAGCAGCAAAGAGTAAATGGTTGCCAAACACAGTGGTAGGATGAAAACCCAAGACGAATTCTGGATCCGCATCTTGGATCCAATCAGCCTCGCAGTTATGCGGGCAAGAAAAAGAAATGTAATGACTGTGGGTCTGAGTTAATGCAACGATAAAACTAGAGTACGGTTGGTTTGATACAGGCTTGTCAATTTGCTGTATTGTCTTTGTCCACCCGTCACAATGGGAATAGTCGTCCAGTCACACGCTATCCAGGGGATTTGTAAGTACGGAGAAAGCTCAAAGTGTTTCGATCATCAACAAACTCCAGACAGCCCGTCAGATTGTACGTCTATCCAAGAGCAGCTCCATCGGCGGTCTGGCTACATGGTCTGTAGGCGTTGCTATATATTGCACACACTGATCTATACAAACGATCAGAGATTGCACCACGTGTATTTGCCTGTAATAGTATTCATGACGTATTATTGTCATAGTAACTGGCAATAATATTGAAATTCAGTTTTCAGTTTTTCTCTTGGGTTATATTTCATAAAGCAAACACTGAATTTGGGTCAGTATTTAGCAGTTTGCCTTTATAAAGCATTTGCCGAATATTCCGTTGATTTGGGTTTATGTTCTTTAGTTTTTGGTGTTCTTCTTTCTTTTTCCATTTTTATTTAATTTTTCTCCCTTTTTTGTAGCTGGTTGGACTGAAGTCCTTGTATTTATTGATTAAGGTTTTATGCACTGTCATTGATATTTCTAGTTTTCATTTATCGAATATGTATAAAAAGGAACATGTATCTTAGGGTGTCTCCCCTCTCATATGAATTACGTGGGAGCTAACTGCATGAGTATGATTTGTTTCTTTTAATTTGACTTGAACTACAACAGTCTATGGGAAAGACAAAATACAATTCAAAGTAATGCATGGTTTTAGCAGAATGAAACAAATTTCATCTCCCATATAAGCACCCATTCTCAATGGCTTTTTTTTAGCTCAATAAACTCCACGAGTTAAATCATTCCTATATGGTATATTTCAATGATTCTGTGTCAGTGAACAGAACTTGGTCTTTCCTGTCTCATATTTTAAGGTATACATGCACAAGTCATATAGTACCTGATTTTACTACTTGTTTTACTAGTCTTTAAAGGTAATATCATACCATTTTTTTCGAAAGCAAAAATATCAAGGGAGCTAGATACAGTAACAGCCATCTATGAAAAATGTCAGTCCCATACAGTGCCCACGTTTGGAGAAAACAGTGAAAAACTGCCACAGTATTTCTTAAGTCTTTTCTCTTTTATTTTTGATCTTTAAAAGATAAACAAAATAATTTTGGTCACTGGTTTTCCTCAGGCGCGGATCTCAAGCCAAAATTTTTTTGGGGCTAGAAGACCCATTATTTTTTGGGAGGGGGCTAGAAGACCCAATTCTTGTAACACTCGCTTCTGCTATGTCTTGTAAGGGGTCGAAAAACATGCACAAATAGCACTGGTGTCGATTTCTTTTCATGATTGGGGGGGGGGGATGATTGGTGATTGCGACCGAGCGGGGGGAGGCTGTGGGAGTAAGGATACCCCCCTCCCAAATAAAAACAGAGTCGAAAGTCGCATTTTAGAGCATTTAAAAACGATATTCAGAAGAATTAAACATATAAATTCACTGCGAAGCTACAAAATAAAAGGATCATGTAATATTTCTATACAACAAACTTGAATGACATTCAACCTCAAAATATTGGGGGGATGATAATACACGCCATCCCCCCACCTCAAATATTGGGGGGGGGGGGGTATATCCCCCCCCCCCGGATCGACACCAATGACATAACGCGTAATGTTTGCTTAATAACTGAAACAATCCAGTATTTTCAAGATTTGTTTTTCAATTGCATTTTTTTTGGGGGGGGGCTAGAAAAAATTTTGGGGGAGCTACAGCTCCCCCCCCCCCCAGAACCGCGCCTGATTTTCCTCTTTTCTGGATAAATACATCATTTCAGGCATCACAATTTTAACGGTATGTTTCTACCATCACCATCTTCATTACCTGTACGTTATACGTAAATCTGTGCAGACTGTTCGGTATGCTACCGAAGTACGATACTACCTGTAATATCTTTGGCTGGCTGAAATTGATAAATTCGTTAAGAATGGTTCGACATCATGTGGTATGGTGCGAGAGTATAGTGCAACATACACATTATAAAGTCTGCAGTCACATAGGGGCTATTCCAGTGTATTTAGCTGTCCACTTGGTTTCAACATGAAAGTTGAATTAAACCTGCAGTTGTACACTTGGCTGAATTGTGAAGAGTTGGGAGATATGTCAATTATGAATATTCTGAAATATTAGCAGACTGATAAAATTCAATGTTGCCAGCCGAACCAAAGCCCTCTCATAGGATGTACACGCTAAGAAGAGATTGGTATCATTTGCCTTGTGTCTTGCATGCCTCAATCTCTGACCATGGATATGTAGAGGGTTGTGTGTGTGGTGATCTTGTTGGCACAGATCGAGTTCTGTAAACTGTTGACCTTTTCTGGAAGGAAGGGGGTAGATTTGATGGAAAATCTACGAGGATATGAAACACTAGAGTAGTTCTATGATGTAACTAGCCTGTTTGCAGTATTAACAGTGCAAATAACACTAAAAGCATAATTATGTAAATCAGGGCCTAAATTCATGGAATCCGTTTTGTGCTTTCGCGGGGCGCGATTTTTTTCCCCCATACCGTTCCGGCAGGCCAATAGAGGGCGCTCTTTATAGACGACACATTGCTCATGAATGATTCATGTTAAGTTTTCGTCTATGTCATCCATTATGCTGAAAATAATATGAAAATACATGTATGTGTTTTAAAGCTCTTTTTTTACACTACACGGTATACACTACACGGATAAAAGCTTCTGAAAAACTTTTGGAGCGCATTCCGGTTCTTGTAATTTTCTGTGTTACAAATAAATAAAAGTAAGATGTTTATTTATCCATCAATTTGTTGGCTTTGTGGTTTATAGACGAATGGGACCTGTCTTTCTTTTTCTGCTTTCCATATGACACATATATGTTTTTGCTCCCCCTTTCACACACATAAACCTTTGAGATGAAAACTGAACTGACTAAAACTCCTCTGACTAATTCCATCTACACAAAAACTCCCAAGCGCATGGCTCTTATATCTTATCTTACATAATAACACTATACGCAAGGACCATGGGAAAGGAAGGGGGCACATTACACAAAGTCACTGAACCAAGGGATAACATGAAAAGGGTCATAAAACTAAACACTGAAAAGCATTTAAAAAAATCAACAATTAACATTGAATCTGCGCCGTTGCATACAGTGCATGCGGCCACGTGGATGTTGCCATATATTTTTCAGCGTGCAGGGTCAAAGGTTGCACACATTTTTGGACGAAATGTCGCAAGTGTTTTTAGGTGCAGGGTTGCACACATTTTCGGATGAAATGTTGACACGTGTTTTTAGGTGAATGTTGACATGTATTTTTATGTAAATGTTGACAGATATTTTTCGGAAATGTTGACATGTTTTTTTTTGGAAATGTTGATATGTTTTTTTGGAAATGTTGACATGTATTTTAACAAAGTGTTGATATATATATTTTTATGCGGGTTGAAGCATATTGTAACAATGTTGACAACTATTTATTGGAAATGTTGACATGTTTTACAAAATGTTGATATATTTTTTTATGTTGCCAGATTTTCCGTAGTGTTGAATAAATTCCGCTTTGGCGTGCCATAGTATAGGCGCTGTGTACTACAACTGTGTAACCACAATCACAATGGGATTCTCTAGCTATAGGGAATGTGATCAGGCATGGATCCACCTGTAAAATACTTATTACAAATTGGTCAGTGAAATGACGTGAATTACGTCGTATTAATCGTGCAAAGTGGTTAATTTCTTACGTAAAAATTACGTCATAATTAGGTAAGCTCAAACTCCTTGAAGTACATGTATTGCTAAAACTCATCCAAGGCACGACTCAAAAATCACGTCGTAATTACGTCCTACATACGACGTATGACTAGTAAACCAGTTCACGACCAGCTTATGACGTCTTATTTCATGTCCGCGCGCTATCAGGGTCTATCCATCCTACCTCCATGGTCTATCTAACTAGAGCTCGAACGTACAAACCGATTATCCGCACTGACACGCACGCATGCACGTACGTACATGTATTCGTAAAGGCCTATCGTACGTCGTGCGTACGTACTTTATGGACGGCCCCTTATGGGGTGCCTTGTTTACGTGTGTGCACGTGCGTGAAAAGAAAGTGTATGGTGTACTATAAAGGACACCTATCTGTTATCGTCGTGCGTGTGGGGAGCTCCGTCGTGCGTGTGAGCAGAGCGTCGTGCGTGTGAGTAAAACCGTCGTGCCTGTGAGCAGGTCCGTCGTTTTTGTGAGCAGAGCGTCGTGCGTGTGGGGAGCTCCGTCGTGCGTGTGAGCAGCTCCGTCGTGTTTGTGAGCAGAGCGTCGTGCGTGTGAGTAAAACCGTCGTGCCTGTGAGCAGCTCCGTCGTGCGTGTGAGCAGAGCGTCGTGCGTGTGAGTAGAACCGTCGTGCCTGTGAGCAGGTCCGTCGTGCCTGTGAGTAAAACCGTCGTGCCGGTTTTACTCACAGGCACGACGGTTTTACTCACAGGCACGACGGACCTCCCCACACGCACGACGGAGCTGCTCACAGGCACGACGGTTTTACTCACAGGCACGACGCTCTGCTCACAAACACGACGGAGCTGCTCACAGGCACGACGCTCTGCTCACAAACACGACGGAGCTGCTCACAGGCACGACGGTTTTACTCACACGCACGACGCTCTGCTCACAAACACGACGGAGCTGCTCACAGGCACGACGGTTTTACTCACACGCACGACGCTCTGCTCACAAACACGACGCTCTGCTCACACGCACGACGGAGCTCCCCACACGCACGACGATAACAGATAGGTGTCCTTTATAGTACACCATAAAAGTGGGCAGCGCCTGACTTTAGATGCAACGCATACGCAGTGTGTTTCCCCCGATTTCGGGGGGAGATTTTTCACGTTTCCCAAGATAGTGATAGCTCCGTGCGTACGTGTGTGCGGATCACCTGTACGTACAAACGTATGGTCAGTGCGGTTCGAGTATCCACACCAATATCGTCTTGAACCAATTAGACTAGGCTCCATGCGGTTAGCCTACGCTTCGATGTTTACATTCGCTCCCTTGTTGTAAGTACCGAATTTAGGCCTTGGACTATAAACAAAGTGAACAGACTTCAGCTTTAGTGTAAAGGGATGTATGTACACGTATCGTGGATAAATCTCGCGGTAGCAATTACTAAATTCATTTCAGGAACTGCTTGATTTATTAAGTAAAAATCCTAAAAACAAAACCAAAACAACATCCATGTACGATGAAACTCCGTTTGATGCTTTATAAAAACATCATTAGTATGATCGGGAAATGGGGGTGTCCATACATTTTCCTGAAGTCTATTCGATATGAAGCCATTTGGTATAATCAAAGAGAGTGTGAACTTCTTCGGTCGAGAATGTCTCTTCCTCTGATGAAATGGTCAAACAGTGACTATTAAGACCCAGCTCATGCCTCGGCCTCAGATCTCATAAATAATCCATCATCAGCAAAAAATTTTCAATTTCTATCAATGCCTCAATATTAATATCATTTTTGCATCTTATTTCTTTTTGTTAAATGAATTTACTTAAATCATATACTTCCTGTTGTTTTCACCTTTTTTTCTTAATTTTGTAAGGAAATACATGTGAATTTAAATAAAATGAATTTGAATATTTACATGAGTTATTATAAATATATATGTACATTTTAGATTCAAGTCAAGTACCGTAGAGTGGTAAGACCTTTATCAATGCGTGTCTGCCCTTGAAAAAAGCTTTAAATTAATCGATTTGGGATTAACGGCAGGCTGTCATGGTAACGAGGCCTGACGTCACAATACTCAGGTGACAAGAGACTTAAAGGTTTACTGTAATCAAATTTGAAAAAGGGGGAAAATTGCTTTAAAATGATTACTTAATACATAATTAATGAGTATATAAATTAATATTTTTATCTAAGTGCTTACTTTTGACCAAAAGTTACAAAATCAAAACATGTATACCCCGCCCCCCCCCCCCCCAAAGAAAAGTCCCCATTGGAACCGATCCACGCAACAATAGCAAATGACGTCACCTACAGAACTAGTTTAGGCTCGCTACACAGTATACTGCGTGGCGTTCTGCATGTGACGTAAGCAAGGTTTTTCGTCGCGAAAAGTGGGGTGTTAAATTATGGGTCTAAAATACCTCCATTTTCTATATGCAATATTGTGTAGCACAAGCAATGATAGACAGGTTGAGTTTTATAACAATACAGATGTATTTAACTTCATGTGTGTTTTGATTACAGCAAACCTTTAAGTTGTCTATTTCAATTCAACATACAGGGGAAGACGACAAGGCACAAAGTGTCTCATAGCCAGCTTGTTATATTCACCCATAAGATTCGAGTGAATTGTGCAAAATCATTCTATTACAACACTAATATCATGCATAGTTAATATTGGGCTCTCGGTTTTGAAAATCACACTAGCACAGATGAATAGGCCTATAATGTATACGTATCGAATCTCGCCAATGACTAAACGTACAATTTAATGTAAACACGGTATCATTTTGTGGCCGGCATACACCAGCGAATTCGCCTGCTGACACCTGGTAGCTTGTTGGTCAGAGTCGGTATGTCGTGCTGGCTTGAATTTCAGCATCGCGCAATAAAGCAAGCCTGTAATTACATGATTTCCCAAAAGGTACGTAGGCCTATTATGATGAGCTTGTAGTTCTAATAAAAACTCATTGATCAAACTACAATATAAATATTATTATTTCAAACCACACATACAGAAATGGCGTGACAAATGACGCGTCTGAAAATAAAAGCCCCAACTCAAATTGAGAACCAAATTCAGAGATGTTTAATGGACGTCTCCTTGAAATTTGAATCCACGATAATGCTGAGCTAGTGGGCACATTGGGCGTGATACTGGGTTCCATCTCTCTATTGGTCCCCTACCAGTGCTGTAAAGAGTCCGTCAGGTTTGGCTAGGAGCTCATCTGGTGTCCCGTACTCTGCCAGGCAACCTCCATCCAACACGAGAATCTTATCTGAAGTCCTTATGGTTGCTATACGATGCTGTATACATTTATGAAGAAGGATTGAGTGAAGGTTATTACATAATATGCCGCAGTGGATTAAATGCATTCTGTTCGCCATTTGAATATCATCTGTAAGTAATAAACTTACTTAACGTTAGGAGGGCCTGAAGCGTTTTGATCCTTTATCGAAGGCTAAACGACAAGAGAACAAGAACATGCAAGAGTGCTTGCTTGTTCTTTTCCTCTTGTCGTTTAGCATAAAGATCATGTTGTGATCGAAACGCAACAGGCCCTATAGCTCCCAAAATCAATTGTTTCATTATCAATTGCCCTTATGAGGGCGCACTACTCATTGGGACGCAAAATATCAGAATACACGGGTTTACACTTCGGCGGCCATCTTAGCTTTTGATCGCAACTTCAAAACAAGGCACTTCCGCGAATGTGCACTTTTCGAATTGTAACCCCTGTAATGAGAAATTACAATACACGGGTTTACATTTTGGCGGTTTTGATCGCAACTTCAAAACGGGGCACCGTCACTCATGCACACTTTTCGAAGTGTAAACCCGTGTATGGTGCATTGCGTTTCTAAGCTATATACGTACAAATAATTGGTATGGATTTACCGCGTTTTAAAATTAACTTCGGATGCAAGAGTTCAAATGAGATTTGTTTCCGACTTGTACTCAAAGATGGCGCTCGATACAGCGCCCTCACTTGACCAAGATGAAGGCTATTACTAGAAAAAGGGACTATATTCGTGAATGAAATGGCTTTTGCATGCGTCATGTATTATTTCAGGATTGTCTTTTGATATACTTACTGCAATAGTTAACACGGTACGATCAGCGAAGGCGGTGCCAACAACGGTCTGCAGGGTTTTATCCTGTGATCATAGAGCAGGAAAAGATTTATATAATTATTGACAAAAACAAGACATCGCAGAAGGGTGTGATCTGCTAAACCCATTCAGCGGTAGGGGACATTGAAGATAATCACCTACCAGCAAAATGTACAACAGGGCTTTCTAAAATAAGTCACTCTCCTTTTTAAGTATTTTGCTGTGTTTGGTCGGCCTTGTCACCCCAGGGCAATTCTTACAGTCAGCCTGGGAGCAATTAACTCCAATCAATGCAAGCTTAAGAGACAATTTCGATAGCGCGGGAAACATTTTTCTAGTAGTTCCTAATATGGGGTTTTCACAATAGTGCGTGCGCCTCAAAGAGTTTGCAACGCGTTGGCCAATCACAATGCGCGGAATCGGTTGACCCTTTCCAGATGCGCATTTATTTTAGTCTAAAAATTCCGTGCATTGTGATTGGCCAACGCATTGCAAACGTCTTTTGCAACGTCACAGCCCGAGTTTTGGCCAACCAAGATGGCGGAATTAATATTGAAAGATATTGCTGAATGTAATAGAAACAACACAGGCAATTTTGTATGCTATGGAAAGTTTGGAATAATGTTGAATTTGGTCACGCCGTCTGTCAAGAAAATGAAATGATTTGCAACATTTGGACGCCCATACCATGAAGGAAGGAAAATTGCCAACCAGCATGTCAGCGTTTGTAAACAAAAGAAAGGTCTTTTAGTGCAATTCTTACGGAAATTGTGTAACGATTGCAGGGTGAATGCTAATGTCGTCTTTATGTTTGCTTGGAACTTGTGGCTGAATTGTAAAATTGCCATATGGCACCAAATAGGTCAAGCTATGCCGAAGTTTTTAGTGCTGAAGTTTTTAGTGCTGTTACAGTACTGAACATACGATATAATGCAGTAAATGTAGGCGTCAATTCATGGGAAATCTGAATCACACCAGTAGGCCTATTCTATAAAGGGCTGAAACACTTGGATTTTCTTCGAGTGAACAAAGTTAATTAAAGGTGACGAATTTACCGTTTCCATGTCAACTGAAGCAGTGGCCTCATCCATGATAAGGATTCGTGACTTCCTGAGGAAGGCTCGGGCCAGGCAGAAGAGCTGCCGCTGACCCACGCTGAAATTCTCACCACCCTCGGTCACCTTTGAGTCTGGGCGTGCAGAGAAATCCAGAAACAAGGACCGTATCAAAAAATGGATGTAACAACTTTCAAAGTGGTATACTTAGGCCTATTAAAGGTAGTATCATATTTCGGTTTTTGTCAAAGAAGTACAGATTCATGGGCAAAAATATCAAGGAAGATACAGTCACAGTCATCTGTGAAAATTTCAGTCCCATACGGTGTCCACTTTTTGAGAAAATCGTGGAAAACGGCCAGAGTATCTCTTAAGTTTTTTCTCTTTTATGTTTGATCTTTTAAAAAAGATCAAAAAGATTTTCAGTCGTTGTTTTACTCATTTCTGGATAAATACACCATTTCAGTCGGACAAATTTTAACGGTAGGTTTCTACCAGCATCGTCTTCATACCCTGAAAGTTATACGTAAATCTGTGAACATTTCTGTTTTGGTCTCTTACCAAAGTATGACGCAACCTTTAAGCATAAATAGTATTACTAGGTACAAAGCAGGATTGCCAATGAAATTTGTAAGTGATATTTGCTGCTTTTTGACTGGTTACCTGCCACTGCGTGCTAACCTGACACACACTGAGTCTTTTTATAATTGCAACGTTCATGGTCGCATGAGCTTACGTAGGATATACCCCCATTTTATAATAGGGATGCTCTTTGGTACTTAAGGTAAATTGTTAATGCTCAAGCAATAAAATTGGTCTGTAATACATAGCTTTGATATACATCCTTGCAATCGTCAAATTTAAAGTGAGTTGTAGACTGGACAGAAATGCAAAAGTTATACGTTTATACTGCACCGCAGGAAAAACTGGGGAGTTAAAAGAATTTTCTCAAATTTTTTCTGACGACAAACAGTCAAATGCTATTGCTACATTAACATCCATCGGTTACTGTTGGTTGTACAAATGTGTCAAAGAAATTATTTCTGTAATGCTACAATATGAACCACATCAAGGCCCAATTTCATGGAATCCGTTACGACCTATTTTTGTGCCGACAAGCACGAGTGAAATCTATTTGATGGAATCCGTAAGGAAGACTTTCGGTTATCGAAGAATTTGTAGGGTAACCGTTATTTTTTCTGCTAACGCGGTGCCATATGCATTCTGCAGAAAAACCTTGCTTAGCGTATCGAGAAAGACAACTCTCCCGTGAAATACGTTTACCGTAAGCAAAAAAAAGTCTGCTATCGTAAGAAAAGAATTCTTGCTAACGGTAACGAATTGTATGAAATTGGCCCCATGTTTCAGTCCAAATCTATTCTTTTGGACACCAGATGTTTCAAAATCTTATTCAGACACATGTAATGCCAGGGTTTACCACTTTGACAACTTACTGAACAGTAAACACCAGCACACACAAAACTGCATAAGGGTCTGCCCAGGTTATCCAGCAAATTTGTTTCAGGCCTCTCGACCAATCAGATGGCCGGATGTTGCATGAGTCCAGTTCCTCAATTTATGCTTATGAGTGTCACGTGGTGCCAAATCTGGCCATCTGATTGATCGAGAGGCCTAAAGAATTGGCAGAATTACCTGGTTAGACCCTGCACACTACTCATAGATACAAGTAACTTGAATGAGGCATATTCATTGTATTGGATGTTAATCAATCCATTTAGATTCAATGGTGATTTACCTAAACCTCCCTCTAGCTGGGACACAACCTCCTTCAGTTGAGCAATCTCCAGTGCGTGCCAGAGTTCATCATCAGATGTCCTCTTCTCTGGATCCAGATTGTCTCTGAGGTTGAAAACAGATGGAATACCACCAGAGTATTATAGAGATTAGCGGCTAAACGGGGATGTTGAATTCTGAGAACATTCTGATCCAGTTAACAGTTTCAAGAGTTATACTTGACTTTCGTTCTTAATGATTGTGGTTTTTTAAATATTTATATCTTATTCTTGAAGATTACTTGAGGTGAAACTTAAACCAGAATGTAGCTAAGTAGCTAAGAATGTTTCCTATGCGATGATAATACATTTTGCCTAACTCAGAGAACATTTAGTAAGTTTCAGAAAGTGGAAAAGAAATGATGCAAACTCAAGCACGAGGTAAGTAGCTGTAGAAAAAAAACACCACAAACCCAAACCCCAAACCCAACCTTGTTTGTCCTACAAATAGCGCCCTCTGTCAACTTTTGAAAAAAAAATGCCCGGCAATATCTTTGGTTTTTTACTACGGACGCGACCGAGCCGTGGTGCGTGTTATTGAACGAATGCATCGTTTGCATTGCTTGGGTATTTGAGTAAGTATTTGTAATAATCTACTTCTCATATACTGTTACCGTTCATTTACGTGGTTGGGTTGGGCCGCCGCCTCCGGTTTGCAGTGTATATAATGTTTTGAAATGAAATTTAACGTGTTCTCATAATTCAATGCATCTGGGGCCAATTTCACGGCGCTGCTTAGCACGAAAATTTGCTAAGCATGTCATTTCTATCTTTATAAAAAAAAAAACAGTGTTGACAACCAAATTTCCATGTGTTGTGTATTGCTTGTGATTGTTCTTTGTTTGTTGATTGGCTGTTGTTCACTGACCATGAACATCAAATGAACTTTTTAATGGTGGTTTGTTTTATTGGGCAAGACATTTTTGTGAAATTGGCCCCCGTTAGGATAGGAGTCATTCTCAGCTACATATGGGGTATGGGGTGTAATGTGTAGCTCGCTAGCATGCGGACAAGTAATCGTCAACTATGAGTGACAAATGTTTACATCTGAAACTGAAAATTAATATAGTTCCAGAGTGGCGCAAAATGGTCATGACCTTTACCTTATAGGTCCTGTGAAGAGAACCGGATCTTGTGGAATGATGGAGATTTGGCTCCTGAGTCGAGTCAAAGGGACGGACTTGATATCCACGCCGTCAATGAGTATCTGGCCTTTCATGAGAAAAAAGGATGGCCACAAAAATGAGAGTTAAAACGTTTTTATTTATTTCTTGTTTACCCTGGGTTTACATGCTCAGTCAAACACACACTGTTTTCCAGAGGTTCCCAGCAATTACAATATGAATTATGAAGGATGGTGCTACACGTGACCGAGAAGCAGGCTTTCATGGGCGCCCTTTGCCAGCCAGCCACATCAACCCGTATATGATCACGAAGCACTGCTTAAGATCGGAAGTGTTAGGATTTTAGTGGAGGGAGGAAAACCGGAGAACCCGGAGAAAAACCCTCGAAGCATAGGAGAGAACCAACGCACAACTCTACTCACATGACCCAAGCCGGAATCGAACCCGGACCACATTGGTGAGAGGCAAGTGCCTAACACCTATGCTTGTCAGTGTGCTCGTCTTTTCATGCGATTTACCTTGAAAGATATCGATGACTCTGAGCAGGGCTAAGGTGAGGGAGGACTTGCCGCTGCCAGTCCGGCCACAAATACCGACCTGATGGGAACAACAAAGACGTTATAGGGGTCGCTATTGCCCATCAGTCGTACGGGAACATATCCTAATGAGCTGGAGGTTTATGGTACAGAGGCTGAACCATAGACAATTATATACAAGTAGACAGTTTGGACAACTAATAAGAAAATAAGTGCCAATTTCATAGTGCTGCTCAGGCAGCAACGTTTGCTTCAGAACCAAAAACCTAGCTAAAATCAGTACGCCAACCAAAACTCCTTATGAATGTTATGGTCAGCAAACAATGGCCGAATAAAAGTCAAAAGCAGAAAAACTCAAATAAAAATTGGTAAACCTGTTTGATCAAGGAAGACTTTTCTGCTTAAGCAATTTTTTTTTTTTTGGAAGAAAGTTTATGATGTGACGTGGTGTCAACTAGACGAAAGAAAACAAACACAGTTTACCGCTAAGGCAAAAAAGCAGCGACCTCGGCGGTATAACGTGGCACCAAACAATTAAATTGCAATGGACCCTTTCGCGCAAAAGGAAACACATTTTTTGGCAGTTTGACTGTACTTTTGCATAGGCCGGCAATCCGCAAAGGGAATTTGTGGCCATGCATACCAAATACATCTCCTTTCAAATCCTTAGAACAGCAGCAACAGGAAAACAGCAACAACTGTACGGCAGCAACAGCAATCCAAATCTAAATGCTAAATGCAGAATACGTTTCGTTCATCGTCTGCTTGAATGTTCTTTCTTCATTAAGTTGTTGTTGACGGGACCGGGTAGTACTACTAATCCTAATATACCAACAATCGTGTACCTTCTCTCCTGCATTAATAAACACCGTGATGTTGGTCAATACTGCATCCAAGCCCTGGGCGTAACGGACGGAGATGTTGTCGATGCTAATCTCACCTCGTGTCGGCCAACCAGAGGAAGGGTCTTTACCTAGTGTACATCAGGGGATTGCAAAAAAAATTAAATCCAAATCATTAAGAATACGTCAAGCATAACGCTGCATAACAGTACAGGATTGTAACATACCCAAATAGAAATGTTCACAGATTTACGTATAACTTTCAGGATATGAAGATGGTGCTGGTAGAAACATACCGTAAACAATATTTCCGCCTGAAAATATCAGTAAACAACGACCAAAAACAGTTTTCATCTCGGGGTGAGATCAAAACTTCTGTGAACAGATTTGAAAGAACTATGAACTATACAATTTTCTACAGTTTCCGATGATGATATGAGCTGAAATATTTCACAGGTTTGGTTTTATTACGTGACAAATCATATTATGAACAGTTTGTAGCTGTTCTGTCATCTGTTCTGCCAAATCCAATTTTACTGTTTGCTATGTTTGTGCGGTAGGTGCACAACAAAATAAATGCTTAGCAGGCATGGCCTACTTCTTCAGAAAAGCGTTTACATGTATCTTCAGTACATTAATGTGACTAACATTGTTCTAAATTTTGCTGGATTTTAATTTGAGGTTTTTTTTCCGGTTGGAATCGGTTCTTCACCGTAGTTTGGTTTGTTTTGTGCATGCCTCGTAGGCCTTCCTATTTATTTCTACATTATACTTCAGCATAAACCCGTGGAACATATTCATATTCAGTCTGTACCATGAGTACCTTTTATAGACTTTCGAACTTGTTAGTAGTAAGTGAATTGTAATTATGAGGATAACTTTGTGTATTATAATTATTTATCTTATTTGATTATGTGATTGCGCCTCCAAAAAAGACCAAATGGAATGTAATCAATTATTAATTAATTATATCATTGGTAGAATAGCTTCAGACAATCCAATGTTTAGGTATAATTATAATTACCTCCGTAGTCCTCCGTGGCCACATCGGTAAAATGCTGGATTCGCTCCACAGCATTCATCTGCAGTTCAACCTCGGCCCTGTTCCTCATCAGATAGTTCAGGTAGGAAGACATCTAGTATTAATGCGGACGTGTCAACAAATTAAAGACGAAAATTAAAGCGCCCTCTCGTGTTAATATCCGTGGATCGATCAGAGATGTCGAGTGTGCTTATTGTTTTGAAATTAACAAGTGATAACTAATTATAACGATATATTGTAAAGTGGGTTCTTATGGGCTTTTCTAATTGAGATGTACAGCTATCTGTTAAGCAAGAATGATATGATGGAAGC
This sequence comes from Astropecten irregularis, assembly GCA_963971285.1. Lineage (NCBI taxonomy): Eukaryota > Metazoa > Echinodermata > Asteroidea > Paxillosida > Astropectinidae > Astropecten > Astropecten irregularis. Next base: position 1,834,647 of record OZ020255.1, on the reverse strand, counting down.
TGAATAATCATAGGCCTACACAGAAAGTGTGTATGACGAACAAAGCACACTGTTAGGAACATCGAAATAATACCACCGGTTCTTCTCAGAACCACACACTCTCACAGAAGAGATTACATGGTGTCACCGCAAACCTACCTTCTTTTAGTACTTCCACCATGCAAAGCTTCAAGTCTTAGTTACACAGGAAGTATTCCCCCAAAAGCCACGATTGTCATAATAGGTTTTTAATGTGTGTAATATGAGTATAAGTTTTGTTTGGTTTGTAAAGCGCATTGAGGAATCTATTATTCATATAAAATGCGCTATTTAAATGCAGTTTATTATTGTCAAGTATATGAGAAAGGTAACTGAACTGGTCCAATAAATGAAAGTCTAGCTTTCTAGAATAAAATTATGAAATCTCAGGTATTGTCCTCTTTACTGGAGCACCTTTGTGGATACTAATCTCTGTCTGTTCCCCGTTAGGCCTACCTGTAGTGAATATGTAGCACTGAGACCAACAAGGCTCGGATCAATACCAAACAGCAGAGCACCAATCAGCGTCGACCCAGTGGCCAGTAGAACAAACAGCGCCCCCAGGATGTCCTGTTTAGGTGAGATATTTATAAACCAATAATTGACACAAGTAACTATGCGTCATAACATTGATATCAGGCCAAGATGTCAGGTAAGAGTCACCGACTGGAATCAAGACCACAGCCGGCCGCAGATTAATATGAATGTTGTGAATGGTTATATAGAGGCCATGCAGAAAACTTCGTCACCGGCATGTTCAAAGAAGAAGGATCTTTCAGAAAATAGATTTAATTCTTTAAATCTACTTTTAGAAACTGAAAATTCAAGTCGATTCGCTTAAATAATCGGTAAAGGTTATAGCACTCACACTTCTGACATCTGAGTCACGAGAAAAAAACAACGAAAAATGTACTCAAATGTTCTAATGAAACATAAAGAATAATTTTGATCTTACCCCGAGATCAAAACTGTTTTCGGTCTTCATTTTACTAATTTCTGGATAAAAACCGTCATTTCAGACACCTTTGAACGGTATGTTTCTACCACCATCATCTTCATACCTTTAACGGGTATTCCCTTCATTGATTTTGTCAGAGTGGCAAATGTACTGAATAGGATAAGCTGACAAGAACCCATACGATAGTGGGAAACACCTTGGAGTTTATCACTTATTTGGAGCCTAGGCCTGCTAACATTTGAACCTAAACTGATATTTGGTTTAAAGTATCATTTGTGAACATACAATTACACCGTGCATTTATGAAATAGAATCTGTTTGCTATGTTGAGGCCTGGACAGCAGCAAGGAACCTTACCAATCGTACTCCCAGCCACCTCGCTACGATCTGAACATACAGATAGGCACCGGTGTTCTTGTCAATGCGAGACAGAATCGTATTGTAGAAGACTCTCTCCTTCCTGTATAGCAGAACAGGGTAAACAACGAAATAAATTTGTTGCCATGACGTAGGACGTATGCATGTCAGAGTCAGACATGGAGAAGGAATGATGAGAGCTGTGAAGACATACGAATTTATCATAGGGCGTTTACAAAACGGAGGCTCAGGCTACGTCTCAGGCTTCGGCTCCATTTCGTGAATCCATTCTAAAATAACTGGTATCAAAATAGAGACTTTTGGCTGCGGTTCTGAAGTAGATTTTCTAGTTTGAAAAGGACAACAGAGCTTCAGCTTCGATGAAAACCCACAACCTATATTTTCAGCATATGGATGTCAGATAATAATAATAATATAATAATAATTTGGGAGGCTAATCATCCTTACTCGCAGCTGGGGTGCTGAATTGCGAAGGATGCGATTTCAACGTGACCGAGAAGCAGGCTTTCATGGGCAACCTTGGCTGCCAGCCACATCAACTCATATATTATCACGGAGTACAGCCTGAGATCGAAAGTGTTTGATTTGTGTGGAGGGAGGAAAACCGGATCACCTGGATAAAAACCAAACACAACTCTACTCACACATTGGTGAGAGGCGAGTGCCTAACGCACTTGCCACCTATGCCCCTAGAGCCGAAGCCTGATCGACCTGAGCCTGAGCCTGACCTGAGCCTGAGTCTCCATTTCGTAAATGCCCATACTTGCTAGCCTTTCTAAAAGAGCATAGATAAAAGTGAGTGGGCTTTTGTGACTTAATACCAATTTTGCAGTAGCACTCATGCCTCATGATAGCAATTACTATCACGTGAGACTTAGAGGTAATATAATCATACTTACTTGTAGGCGCGTATGGTAGAGATCCCGCCCAGCGTCTCTGAGAAGTAAGCGAATACGGGTGACTTGCTGGTGCTGTCCAATCGCTGGAGCTCCCTATAATTATAGACATTATTCAAGGCAGAAAAAACTCCATCATCCTCTAATTTAAATCCAATGCAATAAAGTCTACGAGGCAGTCACTGTGGTGTAGAGATTCATTCTCCTTTGGGTCCCCGGTTTGGAATCTCTGTATACCTACGCACGGATATAAAAAAAATCTGGACTTGCAATGCTTTTGTATCAACTGAAGCCATCGGCGGCCATCTTACCGTGCCAGATACAAGACGGTAACTATTGTTACCAGACGGATTTAACTAACAATAGTGAACGCGTCTCTGTATCACCTTCGTATTTGGCCCTCCAAGATGGATACTTGTGGTTTCAGCGATCATGTGGGCTCAAAGGGAGTATTGCGAGTCCATATTTTTTTATATGACGTCCGTATTAGCCTACGAGCGATTCCTAATAGTGCGCCACCATGATGAGATTGCAATGCGTTGCCCAATCACAATGCGCGGAATAGACTGTTTCTTTTGTTTACAAACATTGACTGGTGGTTGGAAATACTTGGCATGGGCGGCCAAATGTTGCAAATCATTTCGTCTTCTTGACAGACGGCGTGACAAAAATCACTGTTTTTGCAAACTTTCTATAACTGTACACAATACATGCCAGCATTCCTTGTATTGTTTCAATTGCATTCAGCAATATATTTCAATGTTTATGAAACGTTGTGTACAAATTGTGGGTTTTTTTATGCCTGGCTTTGATGGCTCTCCAAAGTCTCCGCCATCTTGGTTGGCAAAAACTATGGCTGTGACGTTGCAAAAGAAAGGTTTATATGTCGACCCTTTTAAAACGCGCGTTGGGCCGACCATGACTCCCTGAATTGTGATTGGCCAAAGAGTTGTAAATTCTTCGTGACGCACCTTTTTTTTTGGAATCGCGGAAGTCTCTTTTCTTCCCCGTTTCTTACGACTGAAGTTATTCCCATTCTAGTCTTCCTCTAACTTGTTGTAAAAAAACTTTAATGAGCAAAAATGAAAGACAAGGTACTAATTAAGCTATTAATTGAAATCAAGATCTTATTAACTTCAAAGTAATATCATACTTTGCGTTTTTGTGAAAAAAATGCAGATTCATGGGCAAAAATATCAAGGAAGATACAGTAACAGTCATCTGTGAAAATGTCAGTCCCATACGATGCCCACTTTTGAGAAAACAGGAGAAAACGCCCACAATCTTGAAAAGATCAAAATTGGTTGTGATCATTGTTTTGACTCTTTTACAGCATTTCAGGCAGAAACCTTTTTACGGTATGTTTCTACCATCACCATCTGTATACCCTGTAAGTTATGGGTACATTTGTGGAGATTTCTGTTTCGGTATGCTACCAAAGTATGATACAGTGGTGTCGGCTATTATATAACACTTTAGTTGATCCTTGTCATTTTATTGGAGGATTGTATGTCACGTGATATTTGATAAATAGACCAATTCATGGCTTACGCCACAACCGTTGAAATTTGTTCCATCCACCGTGCATTTTTGGTTCCATCCGATTTGTACCATTGCACGCCAGGGACTCTAATACGTGATTGGTCAAGCGGCGTTCCATTTATTTGTCACTGCGTGCGCGTGTACGCGTTGGTGTGCAACGCGCGTTACTGTAATAAGAGCATATATTTTGCCAAGATTTTAAGCTTTTTTTGTCTCGCTAACTCTTAAAATGTTATCCTCCAATCAAAATCAAATGACAAAGATCTACTTCGGTGTTATATAAAACAAATAATGAATGTTTCACTTTCGTAGAATGGAAAAAATAATTTCATTCGGTGACAGATGGACTGTTCCATTCCACTCGGCTTCGCCTCGTGAAATGGAACAGTCAATCTGTCACCTCATGAAATTATTGTTACCATTCCACTCATAAACATTCATTATCCCTTACCTGGATGCAGCTAGGTAGTAACGTTGTAGGAGATAGTACACTAGTCCTATTGGAATGATGCAAACGAGGAAATATGGGATGACTACACCAACGACCGCTACAGAGGCTATGCACTGCATGATGCTCAGACCAAAGCCATTGTAAGATGCTGATAACCTCTGAAGAAATTAAAAACATCCTCACATATTGGCAACAGAGTGTATCTCGAAAACGTTTTTTGGGTCCATTTAATTCAGCAAAAAGGTTACGGAAATAAATATTAATGACATACTGAAGGTATATTTTAAGTTTCACCCATTTTCTATGATTATTTTTATGATTAGAATCATTTTAAACTCGATACTCCCTTTTGACTGCACAATCAATGTTGACCATCTCAACACATTTTTGGCAAAAGGGTGTATGTCATGTTAGCATTGCTCATATAGAATACATTGTCTTGGCACAAGGGTGTAACTCAATGTTGCGCAAATTCAATACCAATGATCTGTAGGGCTCAAGGGTGTATATTGAGTTACACAATTCTATTTTAGCAAAAAGATGTATATAAAATGGTGGTGAATGACCTTAATGAGATATCACATGCTAGATTGAATACGATGCATCGTATCATAATAATAATAATAATAATATGGACATTTATAGTGCGCCTTTTCCACAAAAGTGATCAAAGGCGCATTACAAAAAAACACAAGTAAATCAATGAAAGTTAAACAATAAAAGAAAAAAGGAAACAGAAGAAGACAGTACTTAGAAGAAAGTTAGAAAGATAGGTCACCATGCCAGTGCCCAAACCGCAGTATGGGGATACGTCTGTCCCGTCAACGGGTAACTAATTAATTAGGCCTAAACCCGTCTCAAGTATCAACTTGAGACCGTGCTGTTCCTCTCGTGTTCGTGTCCTCTACAACGCTGAAAACTAGAGTCAGGCAACCAGTTACCTTCCTCTGAAGACGAACATACACTCAGTTCGGAACGTCGAGTGTTCACCACCGGTTCTTCCCGGAACCACACATCCATACAAGAGATTCATGTACATGGTACAACCGCAAAACAGGCGCGGTTCTAGAGCCAAAATTGTTGGGGGGCTAGAAGAGCCATTATTTATTTTTATTTTTTTTGGGGGGGGGGGGGGGGCTAGAAGACCCAATATTTTGGGTTCTTCTAACACTCGCTTCTGCTATGTCTTATAAGGGGTCGGAAAACATGCACATTATAGGCCACACAACGCGTTTTTCTATGTATTTGGCGCTAACTGAAAAAATCCAGTATTTTAAAGAATTGTTTTTTTCACTTGCATTTTTTGGGGGGGGCTAGACAATTTTTTTTTTTTGGGGGGGGGGGGGCTAGCCCCCCCTAGCACCCCCCCCCCCCCCCCCCCCCCCGTAGAACCGCGCCTGCCGCAAAACCTTTGCTTATTAAGAAAGAAACAAGGCTTGAAGACGAGATTTCTGGACGCTCAAATTAACGATACGAGATACCAACTGTCTACATGATAATTGGTATTACCTCCTGAATAAGATTGGGGCAATTTTGATGAAAAGGCATTTCTGAAATAAAGTGTAGGAGACCAGGCAAAGGCTCTTGGCCTCAAAATTATTCTGTGTTTCCTGGATCTACTTACGAAATCTAGCAGTTGGGTGTCATTTGAAAATCGGTTCAGTATTCGTCCAGTCAGAGTCGTGTCGAAAAACCTGAGAGAGAAAAATGACAAATAGAAAAGTGACTTTCCCACCCGTATTTTTCTTCATTAAGTAGGGTCCTATAAAAATTAACAATTAATGTTATGAGCTCCCCCACCACACAACACAAATAGCCGACAGTTTGCCCAATGGTAATTTTCATAAGTTCAGAATGAATACCAATGGGAGAATTCTGAGAATCGGTCTACATTTCAACAGCGCACGCGCATGCAATTGTGCGCGCGCATGCTCACAATTGCGTGCGCGTGCGTTGTTGACATGAAGACCGATTTTCAAAAGTCTCCCATTACTTTATTTTCTTGGATTTAAAGAAGCAACAGCTGTTTATGATGAACACATTGCAAATACCACAGACGGAATAACTTCCCTGGTCGACTCTGAGGAAGAGAAATTGTCAACTGCTGTAATGCAAACATGGCCGATTGGGTGTATATTCTCTTACCGGAGTGGTACGCGTACAATGTTGCGTAGCATGTTCAGATGCAGATGTTTAGCAGCGATCATGAAGGATAGAATGACGGCTGCCGTTGACAAAACCTGGGTCAGTGCTGCCCCGATGGACAGCCCAGCATAGCCACCGAGATATATCTGCTCGGATATCTCACTCTATCAAAACAGATCAATAGTAAAAACACTGAAATAATGGAATAAATCAAGTCATATCTATCTGCTTTGTTTGGGATATGAGAGTATAGGGTGCCATAAAGCGTGCAAGGCTAATCAAGCACAAAGCCATCTTTACCCTCACAGGTACCCATTTACACCTGGGTGAAGAGGAGCAATATGTGACAAAGTGTCTTGCCCAAAGACTCAAGCACCACTACCCCATGGCTGGATTCGAACCCGCAATCTGTAGATTGGCCACAAGATTTCGAGTACGACACGTCAGACCACTAGGCCACAGCATTCCACAATATTACTGTATACATAATGGTTTGTTTTTGAATTGTACAGATGTTGTCTTGATTCTTGAACAATCAAACAAGCTATAGTCAAACCTTGTTGGACAAGCCTGCTTCGGACCAGGTTGACAGCCAGAAGTTTGTCATGACCCCAAACGACGTCTGTAGGGCCAGCGAGAGAAGGATGAGTGCCACCAGTCCCCATCCGATGCTCCTCAATAGATACAGGTAGGTCCTGAGGGACATGGAACCCCGCACCATCTCCTCCTTCTCCACTATCTGACCATCTTCTTTCTCTTTTTCTAAGGACGAAGATGAAGATCATCCCATTAAATGAAAGCCCGCCCCCATAGTGCAAGAGAAAGCTCATCGTTTGTTCAGCTGGTGAAGTAATCATGATAACTCTTCAAATTTGTTTTGTAACATCACACTCAAGTACAAATCTCCGAGGTGATACTTTCAGCTCAATTGTTAATATTAAGGTGGTCGCTAGTTCGAATCCCGCTACGGTCATTTTTTTCTTTCGGTTCACCTTTCAATGACTTAAAAGATTCAGTAGTTTTCCCTTGTGGTTATTTTAATGATTATATTGATCAAAAAGCCGTATCCTCCTTGAGTGATCCCCAGTACTGTTTTTCAGGTTGCAGCATTGCTGCGAGTATCTATGTTATGATCCTTGGGATATGGCGGTATGTGCGTGGTTTCATGGCTTCTGACACTCGGCACTCCGGAAACCAAACCTGGGCCCAAAATGTACACACTTGATTGCAAAGGCAGATAATGTGGCAATGAGTGCAATTTTGAATGTACCTGCCGATATGATTGAAACGCTCCGTTGGAGTTTCTGCCGTTCCTCTTCGGCACTCTCTGCCTTGGATAGCTCTGATCCCACGGCTTCAAGCTGCTTGATCTCCTCATACGTCTCCGGATCAGCCTGGATGACATCCTCCAAGCTCCCAGTAGCAGCGATACGACCACCTTTCATCTCAATGATCTTGATGGTAACAAATGAGCAGCGATCAAAGAACAGAATACGATTGTAAATCGATAAAATTATATACTTCATTAATTGTGGAAGGGTCTTATAGAGTTATACTACATATCCATTGTTTAAAGAAAGCTTGTTGAAATTTGAGCTCAATCAGACATCTGAGTCAAGAGAAAATAGCGAAAACCCGAGTCAATTTTTCTTATAAAACATGAAGAATAGTTTTGATCTTACCCCGAGATCAAAACTGTTTTCGGTCTTAATTGTTTTACTAATGTCAGGATAAATACAGCATTTCAGGTGGAAATATTTAACGATAATTATGTTTCTACCACCACCGTCTTCATACCCTGAGTGAAAGGGGATAACTAAAACAAGTGAGGGTGTCCTTTGTTTTAAAAATCGTTCGGACGAACAATCCTTTTAAAAGACACTAAATCTTGATTCCCTGAAAAACCCAGCATCTGATGAACCAAGATTTTCCATGGTGACTGTTTGCACTGTTTAACGAACTGTTGAGTCCACTTTCTGTCCCAGACTCAATATATTTTTGGAAACCTTGCAAATCCTGTACGCTGCCTTAAATGGTACAGGATTGGTAACAAACCCAAACAAAAATGTTCATAGATTGACGTATAACTTGAAGTATGAAGATGGTGCTGGTGGAAACAAACCGTTAAAATATTTCCATCTGAAATGCTGTATTTATCCAGCAATTAGTAAAACAAGACGGAAAACAGTTTTGATATCGGGGGTGAGATCAAAACTCCTGTGAATAGATTTGAAAATACCGTGATTGACTAAGCGTTATTCACTTCTTTTTTTTTTTTGGTTCACAGTTTCCGTTGATGATATGAACTGAAAGTTTTGGTTTTTTTTTTTTTCCATGACAAATCAAGTCTGTATACCTGTTCTGTTTCACCTTTACCAATCCTGCATCATGACTTTAAATGAGCTATTTTGTGTAATAGGCCTATGACCTGGCTACACAAAATGGTTTGCAAGTAAAAAAAAATAAATAAATAAACGAGGCAAATAAATCTAGAGGATTGCACGTGGGCCGATATCAGTTAGCAATGAGTATAATAATAGCTGTCTGCTAAATGATCTAATGGCACAGATATATTGTCTGCAATAAGTAAGCATTAAAAAACCCGATACGTCTGTTTCAGACGTGATATGCAATCCGAGATTTCCACTGATATGAGGCTACTTTGGATGTTATACCCCGTAGTATACGTATATCCAAACGCTAAGGCATTGCGGTCGATACATGTACATGGCAGCCGAATGACGTCAGGGTCGATTTCACGAAGACCTAGGATCGATCATAACACGAGTTACGAAGGATAACCCATCATATCCTACTTAGGGCTACAATGCATTAAGTCCTACGATTGATAGTAAGTTACAATGAGTTTGGTGAAATAGACCCCTGAAAACTTTCCATTTTGTTTTTGGCGAAGCCATCGCATGCAAACCGCGTCCACGTTCGACTATATCATCCGTGCAATAATAATTATTGTGAAAAGGAGCAAGCTCTCTTCTCTTGCTACTGTGTCAATAGTAACTTCTCCTCACCAAGTCGGCTCTGCTTAGATACTGTAGCTGGTGCGTCACCAGGATGACGGTCTTGTTCCTGTTCACCAGCAGCTTCATGATGCCTTCCTCAAAGAGCTGACGGCCTACGTGCACGTCCAGCGCAGAAAGAGGATCATCCTGGCAAATGCAACAGACAATGTGGCCATGCTGTCATGGGTGTTTTTAAAGAGGTCACGGGCCGATTTCGCCAATCTCTTCGTAACTTACTATCAATCGTAGGACTTTTGATGCATTGAAGCCCTACGTAAAATAGACCCCCTACAATGGGTAATCCTTCGTAACTCGAGTTAAGATCGATCGCAGGGCTTCGTGAAATCGACCCCTAAGATATATTTCACCAAGCCCTACGATCGATCGGAACTTGAGTTACGAAGGATTACCCATCGTATCCTACGTATGGCTGCAATGCATTATATTAGGTCATGCGATTGGTAGTAAGTTACGATGAGTTAGGTGAAATAATTAAAGGCAACTCTATTACGATGGACCATCAACACAGTTTGGGCAAGATGTCCTTATGCCGTGCATTTGGTAAAGCATGTCCCATAAAAATGACCAAACATGAGACGCTTTAAGCCCACCGCACACTATACGATCCGACGTTCCGACTAGGACCCGACTGGTTTTTGGAAGGATCGCAAAGCATTCTGGGAATCTTAACCGTGATTGTTCCCAGTCGCAGACCCACTCTGATGGCCAGTCGGCAAGATTCGACTGTCGAATCACAGTTAAGACTCCCAGAATGCTTTGCGATCCTTCTAAAAACCAGTCGGGTCGTAGTCGGATCGTATAGTGTGCGGTGGGCTTTACCCATCATGCCTCGCACAGCCACTGAGGCCGACACAGAAAATAAGTAACATTCTTATACATTCGTTACCACAAAATCTGTTTCCATCTTTTCGCCCCAACACGGCATATACACCTCTAAAGGAAATATCATTATCATACTCAGGTTTAAGTCAAAGGAATACAGATTGACGGGCGGCAATATCAAGGAAGATACAGTAACAGTCATCTGTGAAATTGTCAGTCCCATACGGTGCCCACTATTTGAGAAAACCGTGAGAACACCCACAGTATTTCTTAAGTCTTTTCCTTTATTTGTTATCTTTAAAAGGTCAACATTGTTTTTGGTCACTGGTTGTACTCTTTTCTAGATAAATACAGCATTTCAGGGAGAAAAAAATAAGATTGTTCAACCAGTACCATCACAATCGTTATGCCCTTTAAAGTTATAGGTAAATCTGTTAAGATTTCAGTTAAGGCATGCTAGCAAAGTATGATACTACCTTTAAAGATAATATCATACTTTGGTAAGAAACCAAAACAGAAATGTTCACAGATTTACGTATAACTTACAGGGTATGAAGATGGTCCTGAAAGAAACATACCGTAATTTTTTTCCACCTGAAGCGGTGTATTTATCCAGAAATTAGTGAAACAACGACCGAAAATCTGTTAGATATTTTAAAAGATCAACAACAAAAAAGAGAAAAGACTTAAGAAATACTGTGGCTGTTTTTCAGTGTTTTCTCAAAAATTGGTTATCGTATGGGACTGAAATTTTCACAGGTGACTGTTATCGTATCTGTCGTGATATTTTTGCCCATGAATCTGTATTTGATCGATAAAAACTAAAGTATGGTACTACCTTTAAGAGCAAAAGCATATTCACACAAAAGTCTATCATTATTATAGTTATCAGCTGCACCGGATATTCTTATGAGCAATTTAGTGCATGAACTGTTGCAGAGTGAATTGGTTACCAGTATAATGATGTCCCTGTCTGCATACATGGCTCTTGCTACGCTGACTCGTTGCTTCTGACCTCCGCTCAGGTTGATGCCTTTTTCACCAATCTCCGTCTTATCTCCACCAGGTAAGATGTCTATGTCCGGTAGGAGAGCACACGCGTCCAGGACCGTGTTGTACCTTACAAGGAAGGGAAACGGGCTTCTTTTATTGCATGTCCCAAACAAATCACATGTCCTTGTGGCTTAGTCATTACGGCCGATATTGGATTCGATTCACCCGACCGACCCTAGCTAGCTCGTTGGCCTAGTGGATGGCATCTGAACTAGTAAACATGAGGTCGTAATTTCGAATCCAACCTGAGCCGGCATGTGATTTTTTCTTGAGTACTCAAGCACTGAGTACTTTAACTTAATACAAACAATTTATTGCCCTTCAACCACGTAGATAAGCACTTCATTAAGGGATTCGATTCACTCTGTTATGCTGACCCCAGGTAGCTCGGTCCATGACCATGCCACTGGGGAGTCGTTGCAAAATGAACATCAATACCAATCAAGCGTTAAAACCCGAAAATGAATAGCAATAATTAGAAATGTCATTATGATGTATACAGCGTGTCCTCAAAAATCGCTACACTTTGTCGGGAACCATTATTTTAAAATTAAACTTCCGATATATAATACAACCATGTCTTGGCTATCACCATGTAGAATATAAGCAAGATCAAGGCGCAATTAGCGAAAATATAACCAATTGAAAAGTACTCTTTAAAAACAATTTTGCAGTATTCCAGAATAAGTGGCCAATACAGACATGATGTGTATGAAAGAAAGATGAAACTCGTGTTTTGAGGTTGAGTGATTCAGTCTTAGTTTTTTCCCTCAATGTCAGTCAAACTTTGCTTAAATTCTACATGGTGATAGCCAATACATAGCTGTAGCACATATCTGAATCTTGAAGTGTTAAAGAGTTTAATTTTCATATAATAGTTCTCGACACAAAGTGTTGGGTGTTTTTTTTTGGGGGGGGACACCCTGTATAAGCCTACAATTAAATACAACGGACTTCCAGTCAGAATGGTAAAAGAATATCTGAATATCATGGTTTTTTTTTATTTTATACCTCCATAATCATGTAACATAGCTGCAATATCTCACTTCAAGAGCATGGAATTACGAAGATACCAACGTAATGATATCAAGTCAGCGAAGTACGTTCACATTACTGACAATAAAATGGCAACATGTTCCTTAGTCAAACTACAAGTACCGTTTTTTGTCCATCTCAGTGTCGAAGAGAATATTGTCCCTCATTGAAGCATTCAGTAACCATGGTTTCTGGGCAGCGAAGGCGATGCTACCATGCTCCCTGTTGTTGGGAAGAAGGCAGAAAAGCAATAATTAGTTTGGCCACATGTGGAAATCACGTTTAAAGCAACAAGTCCTACCTGTTTGAAAAGTTGAGAAATTATGTGCAAATTGTTTGTGAAAAGTTCCCGGGTCATGGATACACAAGTATTTTGTTCAATTCGATTCAATTCACATTTATTTATATTATGTACTGGACAATTAAAATGCAAGAAACAACAATGAATCATCGCAGGTACATAAATGGAGGCATTTTCAAGAAGTCGAAGCTTGTATAGAGATGCTTTGAAAATAACTAGCTCATGAGTTACTAGGTGAAGTGGTAGGACAATACAAACCAGACGGACATAACAAACCAAAAGACGAACGAATTTACAAAAGATGACGAATAAGATAGACCGACTGATAACATAGCCAAGACCACAGATACATATTATGTTAAGCTAAGAATGTATGAATGTAAACTGTACTGTACGAGTTGAGACAAGATAAATATAGTTAATAAGACTGAAAAAATGAGGCTCCATTTCATGGAGCTGTAAAGAGAAAAATAAAAAGAAAGGCAGTAACTTTCAGAAGCTAAGTGGCACAATGCGAGAGGAGGGCGTTTTTATAAGGGGACTGGAATCTGCCCACGATGCAACCATTATACATCACAGGCTATGGGATACAAATTATAATTGAATATTCAAATAATTTTCGATAAGAGTGAAGGACACACGATATCGCACACTAATATCCATTACACAACACATCCTATAACGCTACCCTGGCTGTATTGATATACTTACTCCTCAATGTGGACCTCGCCAGAAACTGTCGTCATTTCACTCAAGATGGCGGCCAGCAGTGAGGTCTTCCCGCTGCCAACCTGACCAATCATCATAGTCAGCTTCCCTGAGGGAGTATTACAGATAGATACATTGCTGAAAATGTACTCTCTTAAAATGTAAAAAGGGTGGCAAAATGGCTCCCTTGCCTATAAGTATAGTAGCGTGTTGCTTTTTACACAGAAAGATTCGTTCCTTTGGGAGGAATGTAAAGAGCTGTTTACTCGAAGTCGAGTGAAACATACATGTACAGGTTTTCTGCTTTAGTGTTGGCTTTGACCAACTTCTAGTTCTTCTTTTGAGTTTACAAACTGTATTTTTCACCGGACATGTGAGAGGAAATTGCTTCAGCTCTAGTCTCAAAAATAAGCGAATCTAAGTGAATATTACTCTAAAGAAAGAACCACTAAAGCACAATTATGTGTAACAGAGTAATATTGGAATATTTTGCATTATTCATGAAGGTTTTTAAATCAGAGTCGCCAGGCATGCAACTGACATTGTGTTGGCTACCTCGGTCATCTGACGTTCGTTAAAAACGGCGGGAATTTCGAACGCACTGCTACAAGTGTTCACCAAGAGCTAACAAACTGTGAACCAATAGCTGCGGATAGATCGAAGCCAAAATTTGATGCTCAATTCAAATGGAAATGGTAATATTGCATAATATCTCCCCATGTATAAATAGCGCGTGAGAAATTGTTCCTATCAACTCTGTTCCCCACCATCGAGTGCCGGGGCGTAGATCACGGGGTGGGGGGGGGGGGTTGGGGCGGCGGGGGCTAGGGGGAACACCCCCACTACTAATCGACTCCCAAGTTTTTTGGACCAGAATGTTGATATCAGAATCACCACGCTATCTTACCTGCTGGTATCCGTACGTTGATATCAGCCAGAACAGGAGATGAACTCTGTGGGTCCCACACAAAGTTACCGTTGGTAATCTAGACGAAGAAAGTTATAATTGATAATTTGTTTTAGGTGCGGTAATGTAATTAATATAAATCTGATATATTAAAGATATTTAAAGGTAGCATTATACTTCGGTACCATACCGAATCAGAAATCTTCACACATTTACCTATAACTTACAGGGTAAAAAGATGGTGATGGTAGAAACATACCCTTACAATTGTTCTGCCTGAAATGCTGTATTTATCCAGAAAAGAGTAAAACCAAGGACCAAAATAATTTTTGATATTTTATAGATCAAAAATAAAAGAGGAAACTTACAAGAAATACTGTAGCCGTTTTTCACTGTTTTCTGAAAGAGTGGGCATCGTATGGGACTGAAGTTTTCACAGAAGACAATTAATGTATCTTCCTTGATATTTTTGCCCATGAATCTGTATTTCTTTGACAAAAATCGAAGTATGATATTACCTTTAATAGCAACAAATGAATTAAACAAACTTAAAGAATGACACCTTCAATGCTGTTTCACTGTCGAACATTTCTGGGCGAGTGGAAGCCATAGATCTCGTGGCGCCCTCTGCCGGCGAGACGTGATTCATCTCTAGCCACTCTTCGCCGTCCGCATCCTCGGTCTGCGTTGCTATGGAGACCGGAATGACGTTCTCCAGCTCGACGGGTTTGAAATATACCTCGTGCGGTACCTTTAGCGCGTTGCTTGGTCCATTCTGCAGCTGAAAATGTACAAAAAAAGTCAAAAGTCCCAAATTTGACAAAGTGAGTTTTGTATGATGATCAGAAAGAGTAAGCCATGTGTTTTTATCAGGCATAAGTTAAAAGTGTGGAACACGCCTGATTATGGAAATAAACCAGTTTCTTTGACAAAATAAAATGTTAATAAATCATTATTCAATGAATTCACTTGCCAGTAACTTGTGAGCAAACTATATTGATTTGACTCTTTTTCTGCAGAGTGGCCCAATACGGGAGATTCAGAGCTGTACGGCTCTGCAGCCGATTTCACCAAATGTTGCGTACGTTTCGTGAAACGGGCATACCTGGTGCAGTCAAAGACAGGAAAATAGTAAGCAACGTTTGACGTTTCGTGAAATCGGCTGCTGGGATTCGCATTGGTGTGCCACCGTGAGTTTGCAACGTGTTGGCCATTTTGTCTGCATGCGCAGTTTGTCGACAAAATTGTGATTGGCCAACGCGTTGCAAACTCATGGTGGCGCACTATTGTGAATCGCCCGTATTAGACTAACTTGCTTAGAACAAGAAACCGAGTAGGCCTAGTCGTGGATTTGCTAAGCTAAACAATTTTCTCAGATGCCAACATGCTGGGTTTATGTAGATTCATGCGATGTGAAATGTATGGTACACGAAGATGAGCACCGTAATTTGCCAACTCTTTAAGTCCATAGGAAGAAATTAAATACCCTGTCCCACCTTATTCATTTCTGAAGGACGGCTGAAGTCCGTGAAGGTCTCTCGGGTCCCCTCGACCTCGGAGGCAAGCAGGAACTTCAAGATGCGCCTGGTGCTGGCCATGGCGCCTGCCATTGTAGATAGAGCCATGGGAATCATGAAGAGGGGTATGCTAATGAGGTTGAAGAATGACAGCGAGGAGAAGGTGACCTGGGGAGTCAATGACTCACCAGAAAGCGCCGGGTACGTGGCAAAGGCCTGGGGAAAAGGTTATATACCAAACTTGATTATATACGATTATGTAGTATATGGTTATCAAACACCACCATGTGATTATTTGGTTTAGTGGATGTTTATAAGCATGAGGTCGTGATTCTAAGAGCTACGTATAGTAGCATATTTAGAAGGCATAGGTGGCTTGTGCGTTAGCCACTCGCCTCTCACCAATGTGGTCCGGTTTCGATCCAGACTTGGGTCATAAATTATGTGAGTAGAGTTGTGCATTGGTTCTCCCCTATGCTACGAGGGTTTTTCTCCGGGTTCTCCGGTTTTCCTCTCTCCATAAAAACAAAACACTTTCGATCTCAGGCTGTGCTCTGTGATCATATATGGGTTGAAGTGTGCTGGCAGCCAATAGCGCCGCTGTCAACTCGATCACGTTGTAGCCGCATCCTTTGCAATTCAGCACTGTACATATTGTAATTGCTGGGCGCCTCTGGAAAACAGTGTTTCACTGAGAGGTAACCCCAGGGTAAACAAGAAATCAATAAAACGTAAGGCATTCATTTCCAGGCAATCTGAACTCTTATAAAATAGAATAACAGTAACATTTAAAGGTTAACATAATAAGTTTCTTGTGGAGGAAAATCCGTGAGAAATTAATACCCATGCTAAAAACAGCTCTATATTAAGCATGTATCGTTACACTGATGGTTGCTTTATTATTTTTTTCCAAGTTGCAAGTGGAAAATTGTGAAAATAACTGCTTAAAATAGCAATGAACTTACTACCAATGTGACCAAGATTGGGATTCCAAATGTGATTGACACTGAAAAGAGAACAGACATTGAGAGGTTGATGTGAAAATAACAAGCAATGTTTTCCTTGGATTGGGAGGTGTATGGCTCAGTGGTCTGGTTTGTAATACTCAAGATCTTGTGGACAATCTATAGATTGTGGGTTCGAATCCAGCCATGGGTTGTGGTGCCCCCGTCCTTGGGCAAGACGCTTTGCAACATGTTGCTCCTCTTCACCCATGTATAAATGGGTATCTGCGAGGGTAGAGATGGCTTTGTGCTTGATTAGCCCTGCGCGCTTTGCAGGCAGCTGCGGGCTGTATACTCCCCAGGGAGCTGAGATTGTTTCAGAAATATCAATGGGCCCTTTGACCAGGGAAAATAATAGTGTAAAGCGTTATTGTACCACTTGAACATAAAGAACGCTATAAAGATGCCTTCATAATTACAAATGGGTATCATAGGGAGACACGTTAGCGTCTAAAAGTGGGCATTAGGGAGACATCAGGACTTAGGGAGACTGTTCGATGTCTCCCTAAGGTACCAGCTACCTTTTAGAGACATATTTGTAAAGTCCATATTTTAATAGAAGACAGAGAATGCTCTCAATATGAACATAATATATCAATTTCAAGTTAATTGGTCTGGAGGATGTTCAGAAAATAAGTAAAGTTTGTGCACGACCCTATGGGAAAGTCTCCCTAAGGTCCCATCCTCGGTTATAATAATAATGATGATGAATATTATTATTAAATATAGGCCGGCTCTTACCTGATATGACTTGGCAGATATTTATCTTGAGAAGCAATCCCATCTCCTTCTTACGTACAGCCTCTATGGCCTTGCAGTATAGCTGTTCCCATGCATACATCTTCAACAGCTTTATCCCTTGCAGAAGCTCGTTAGTCTGCTTCAGGCGCTGATCCGAGCATCCCTTTTCATAGATTTGGACATAAATGGCAAGAGGTTAAATTAATTTTTAAAAGACAATATAAATCCATAATCTATAATTGACTATTAGGGACACCACCAACATAGGGCTGGATAGCTCAGTTGGTAAGAGCGTCGGTACGGTATTCTGGAGATCGCTGGTTCGAATCCCGCTCCAGTCAGTTTTTCTTTGTTCACTTTTCAATGACTTAAAATTCAGTCAGTTTACCTTGTGGTTATTTGATTCAAAAGAAACAAAGTTAGAATGGCATCGCAAGTCAATTTACCCACTTCATGGTCGATCAAATTGGAAATTAACACCCGCGATATTTTTGACGAAAGAGTATGAACGCTTTTTGTCAAATGAAGATTCATGGGCAAAAATATCAAGGAAGATGCAGTAACAATCATCTGTGAAAATTCCAGTCCCATACGTTGCTCACTTTTTGAGAAAACGGTGAAAAACAGCGACAGTATTTCTTAAGTCTTTTGTCTTTTATTTTTGATCTTTAAAAGATCAAAAATAATGTTGGTCACTGGTTTGACTTTTTTTCTGGATAAATACAGCATTTCAGGCAGAAACATTTTAACGGTATGTTTCTAGTATCACCATCTTTATACCCTGTAAGTTATAGGTAAATCTGTGAAGAGTTATGTTACGGTGTGGTACCAAAGTACATGCAAGCATTGTTGTTGATTATGATATTGGCTGATTAATGTAGTGTTGGATATCCAGAAGGTGGTCTAAACGTAGTATCATCCATTTCTATCTTATTAGAAATAAGGGGAGTCAGGTTGGCGTAGCTGTTCTTTCCTCGCCTTTCACCTCTGTGGACCGGGTTCGAGTCCTTCTCGGTCCACAAGTGGATTGGGTTTTCAGTCCCTACCTGATTCTGTAAGGTTTACCAAGAATATCACTCTGAGGTTTTCCTCCCACCTCTAAAACTTATCTACTTCTCATCATCTTTCCATAACATGTTTCATCAGGCTTTCGAGATACAGTGCCTAGGGCACTTTTGAGGAATCCTTGGTTTCATTACCAGAAATAGATAATAATGATATTAATGATTTAATGTGCTAATCAAAATAATGTAAATACAAGTAATAAACTGCTGCAAACTGCTCATCAGCCAAAATTACCTGAAATATATCAAATGCTTGGAGTTAGGAGGGCCTGATGCGTTTCGATCCCAGCAGGATCTTTCTCAAAGCCTTATAGCTTTTTAAAATAATGTAAAATGGATTTAATTCACAAAAGTGTAAAACGTAAACGAAAAAGGGTAAAAGTTGTGTCTTTCATTCTTTGTAGGTCCTAGATTTGAAAATGGTTTTTGCATTTTCAACAAATGTGGGTTGGTTTTGATGCCTAGATTTTATTTTGAGAAGAAGTAAATAAAAAGCTAGTTACCAAGATGGCCCTCTGTGTGGTGGCAAGTATGGTAGCGACTCTAATCTGAATGGGTAGAATGACGAAGAACAGAGACGCGCCCAGCAATGCTGAGAAGCCCATGATGAAATACAACTGCACCAGAATAATGAGGATCTGAAAGACAAAGGAAGCGAGAGCAAGGTAGACAGTTTCCCGATAAATAGAATGAAACAGGCTCAGGCTCAGGCTCAGGCTCAGGCTCAGGCTCAGGCTCAGGCTCAGGCTCAGGCTCAGGCTCAGGCTCAGGCTCAGGCTCAGGCTCAGGCTCAGGCTCAGGCTCAGGCTCAGGCTCAGGCTCAGGCTCAGGCTCAGGCTCAGGCTCAGGCTCAGGCTGAAATAACGGGTATCAAAATAGGGGCTTTTGGCTGTGGTTCAGAAGTAGATTCACTGGTTTGAAAATGAAAACAGAACTTCAGCTTCAATGAAAAACCACAACCCAGACAAAATTTTCAGCATATGGATGACGGAGGCTGAGCCTGAGAATGAGTCTATGACTGAAGCTGAGCCTGAGTCTCCGTTTCGAAAAGTCTCTACGTATCCAAGACTGTAAATTTAATCTGCCTAAAGCACATTCTTGCATTCACAGCCGTTGTGTCGACACTTCTGTCGACACTGTACCAGATGTCGGTCATCTGCACTGACATTTCGTACCTGGAAGGGAGCAGACCACAGGTAGTTGATGGTTACCAAGTTGAACATGAGGTTATTGACGTCAGCAGACATGTGATTGGTGATCTGTCCCATAGTCATCTCGCCACCAGACGTGGTAAAGGTGGCAAGCCGAAGTGCCTTCTCGTACACTGTAGTCTGGAGAAAGATTGCATGCGAAACAGACTTTAGGCATTCAGCTTAAGAACTATGAAATGGAGGTCTTATATGTAAAAATTCTGTACCATTTCCTCATGCTAATTAAAATAATTACAAATGGTGTATTATGGAGACACGTTAGCATCTAAAAGTGGACATTAGGGAGACATCGTGACTTAGGGAGACTTTTCGATGTCTCCCTAAGGTACCAGCTACCTTTTACAGACATATTTTTAGTGTCCATATTTTAACAGAAGACAGATAATGCTCTCAATATGAACATGTCAATTTCAAGTTCATTGGTTTGGAGGATTTTTAAAAATAGATAGGTAACGTTTGTACACGACCCTATGGGAAAGTCTCCATAAGGTCCCATATCCTCGGTTATATGAAGTATGTTAATTGATAAAATAAACGTTTTTTTTATTTGATGGTTTACTGATGTCGGTAGTATATAGGTTTTGCATGCTGACAATTGGTATGTGGTTCGGTTTGCGAAAACACCATGTAAGAATCGTTCGTACTTTCGCACTTCTATATCGTTCGCACTTCTAGCAATTAGGTCTCAACGTTTCGACTAGCCTGCTCTTGTCTCCTGATGATGACAAGAGCAGGCTTGTCGAAACGTTGAGACCTTACGAGAATTGCGAACGGAATAAGAAAGGCGAAAGTACGAACGATTCTTACTTGGTGTTTCCGCAAACCGATCCACATATGAATATTCATCGGATAAAGTTTTTGGCTATTCTGATTGGTTGACTCGTCCTAAGGTTGCACCACCAGCGGGATAAAGTTTGAACCCAGGGGTATTTCGTATACACAAAGCAAGACGACCTGGGCAGGATCGCACTGGTAGGATACAGAAAAAGAAACGAGGTTGATCATTGCAATACCTGAATCGCAGCCCGCATGTTGGCGCCCTCTAGAAAAGTTATGCAGAAGTGCGTGTTCAGGAGGAATACTCGAACGGTCAGCGCGAGAAATATTGACGCTACCAAGACGAAGCCATTGGCGAAGAACTCGCTGAAGGTAACATAGTGGGGCTTGGGCTGTTGTAAGAAAATTAAGTGACACAAACACGCAAATCTGTCGTTGAACTAAAAGGTTTTAGGAGCAGCGGCAACGACAACAATAACAACAAAAGTATCAATAACGACAAAAGCAACAATAACAACAAAAGCATCAATAACAACAAAAGCATCAACAACAAAAACATCAATAACAACAATAACAACGATAGCAGCAATAACAACAAAGACAACAAAAACATCAATAACAACAAAGCATCAACAACAACAAAAGAATCAACAACAACAAAAGCATCAACAACAACAAAAACATCAATTTCAACAAACGCATCAATAACAACGAAAGCAACAATAACAACAAAGACAACAATAACAACAAAGAAACAGCAACCAAAATAACAACAACTCTGACATGACCACGTTATCAGGTTAAAGGTAATATCATACTTTGGTTTTTGTCAAAGAAATACAGATTCATGGGCAAAAATATCAAGGAAGATTCAGTAACAGTCATCAGTGAAAATGCCAGTCCCATACGGTTCCCACCTTTTGAGAAAACAGTGAAAAACAGCCACAATATTTCTTAAGTCTTTTCTCTTTTATTTTTGATCTTTTAAAAGATCAAAAAGATTTTGGGCCGTTGTTTTACTAATTTCTGGATAAATACACCATTTCAGGAGGAACAATTTAACGGTATATTTCTACCATCACCATTTATACCCATATTTAAACAATTCTGTTTTTGTCTCTTACCAAAGTATGATATTACCATTAATAAAAACCGAACTCGTGAAAACGAGAAAAATTGATAAATACCAAAAAATATACTCACAGTGTCCAGGTCGACTGGATAGGTGAGTGTTACTACGTAAGCAGTCAGGGCTCCTATGCATAGCGGACTGATAATATTAACAACATCTGATAATATCTTGAAGATTATTGATTTAAACATGGGCGGGCCGAAGGCGTGCACGTAGATCCTGAGCATAGACGGTCTGGTACCTTTCTTCTCTGCCCGAGCCTAGTGGGAATCAAACACGGCAATAATCATACATGTTGGTTTAATTGATATTAGGGACCTTTCTCAAAGCTCGGCTCCGGCTCAGGCTCCGGCTTCATCTCTGTAATCCATATGTTGAAAATATTGGTTCTGGTTTTTCACTAAAGCTGAAGCTCTGTTTTCAAACCAGAGAATCTACTTCCGAACGGCAGCCAAAAGGCTCTATTTTGATAAAATGGATTCATGAAATGGCGGCGGAGCCGGAGCGTGAGCCGGAGCCGAGCTTTGAGAAAGGCCCTATGTAAATGTTGTGGGTAACATCCATTCATTTCAAAGATACTCGTAAAGTCAGGTCTGGAAGTCTGTAATCGTTCTGTGGGGGTAAAAGAGATCCGACTTTTCGAGTGAGTGGATAGAAAAGCATGATCTTTATAATATTTTAACAGAGACTGTAATGGTTTAAAAGTAATATCGTACATGTACTTAGGTTTTTTACAATAGAAACACAGGTTCATGGACAAAATTATCAAGAAAGATACAATAACAGTCATCTTTAAAATGTCCAGTTCCATATTACGGTGCCCACTTTTTGAGAAAACGGTGAAAAACGGTTTTTCCAAATGTTCACATGCAGGTGTTTTGATCTCCGAGATCAAAACTTTTTTGTGGTGTTTCTTTTGTTGTTTTTTTGTTTTGTGTATGGTAAACCTGAGGTCGCTGGTTCGAATCCCACTCCAATCAATGTTTCGGTTCACTTTTCAATCAATATTCTATTGTTGGACTTTATCTTTGTATTATCTCCATTTAACGTAAAGGCCTTAGTGTGACCACCACAGCGTCAACCTACTCATACAATATTTGGATTTGTGTTTATGCATGTAACTTTGTCGGTATTGTTCATTTTGTATGTAAACTTTAGGGTGAAACCTTTTCAATTATTTTTAATAGTTTCACTTCCCGGCTGTGGTCTTGCATTATCTCCTAAACAAATTGTTTGTTTTTTTATTGCCAAATAAAATGAATGAAGTCGTGAAGTTAATATTAACCTTTGCGTATATACATGTGATTGATATCATATTGTAGACTATGATACCATACCGCGTCAAGATCATGAATGGAAATAGTCATTCTTTCATTCTGTTGTGCAATACTCGGCTTTGTAGTGCAACGAGGCAGATAAAAACACAATAATAGCGTTAGGTAAATAATGCACTCGCACTAGCAGTAAACGTGCGTGTAGGATATGCCTGTATATTATTATGAACTGACACGGCTTTTAACATTTTAAAGGTATTATAATACTTTGGTTTTTGTCAAAGAAGTACAGATTCACGGGCAATATCAAGGAAGATACAGTCACAGTCATCTGTGAAAATTTCAGTCCCATACGGTGCCCATCTTTTGAAAAGAAATCATGAAAAACGGCCACAGTATTTCTTAAGTCTTTTATCTTTAATGTTTGATCTTTTAAAAGATCAAAAAGATTTTCGGTCGTTGTTTTACTAATTTCTGGATAAAAACACCATTTCAGGCGGAAACATTTTATCGGTATGATTCTACCACCACCATCTTCATGCCCTGTAAGTTATAGGTAAATCTGTGAACATTTCTGTTTTGGTTTCTTACCAAAGTATGATACTACTTTTAACCTGGTTGCGTCCTCTAACAATACCCCGGCCGTGTTTGATTGTTTACGGAGCTCCACGAGTGCCATTCCACTTACCCAGATAACCACATAAGTTTTCTCGCCAAGTCGACTTATTAAGCCCTAAAAGTCGACTTATCGAGATGATTTATCCGTACAAGATGACTTAGTGAAAACTAAGAAGTCGACATATCCTGATATTTTATCTCGCCAAGACGACTTACTGAAAGAAGGAGGTCGACTTGTCCTGATAGTTTACATTGTAAAGACGTCTTCAGAAAACTGAGGTTATTCACCTGGATAAGACGACTTTTTAGATGCACTTCGTTGACGCGGCCAGATAAATTATCAGGATAAGTCGCCTTCTCGTTTTCTCTAAAAGTCATCTTGTTGAGATAATTATTGAGACAAGACGACTTTTACCACTCCAAAAGTCGACTTGGCGAGATAAATTATGTGGTTATCTGAATATTAAAGTGAAATGGCACTTGTGGAGCTCCGTATATTGTACATTGAATGCCACCCGTTTCTATCTTTCTTTCCTTTTGGTCCCGTCTAATTATATAACATACATAAAGTAACAAACTTTGCAAGAATCATCTGTCACGATTTTGAAATAATTAAAAAGTTGTTTGCTGCAAGAAAAGGAAGCGTCAAATTTGCACATGAAAACAGTAAGCAAACTTTGCTTAAAATGTGAAACTTTTCGTTTTATTACCTGTTCCTTTTCGAAGGCTTCTTTGAACTTGTTGTGGTTGTGTCGAGCCCCGTGTGCTACCGGGATGTCACCGAGATCAGCGTGTTGCAGCGGGTTCTTGTAGCCCTTAGCGAACAGCCAATTGACCCACCAGTATGACACATTGGACACCACGTTCACGTAGTCACGCAGGAATCGCATGTTGCTGTTTTGAAGGTCCCTGTTGAGACTCTTTGGACCGCTTCTTCGAAGAACCTGCACCCAACCATTATCAATAAGTACATTCAAAGTCTTCCAAGTCTATTTCTTGAAAGCTGATAAACTATTTCACCTCTTTTAATTCGCCACTCAATCTCCCATAACACACTTGAGTGACGCCAAATGTTTCATTTACCCCCAAAAACGGTCACAAGAATCCTTAGGCCTAATTATTTTTCGAGATGCTCTGCAATTTGTAGGGCCCCATGAGTGTCATGGGGCTTTTCTCAAAGTTTGGCTCTGGCTCAGACCCCGACCTCGTCTCTGCAATCCATATGCTAGAAATATAGGTTGTGGTATTTCATTGAAACTAAGCTCAGTTTTCCTTTTCAAACCAGATAATCTACTTCCGAACCGCAGCCAAAAGCCTCTGTTTTGATACCCGCTATTTTTTAATGGATTCATGAAATGGATCCGGAGACAGAGCCTGAACCGGAGCCGAGCTTTGAGAAAGGCTCCAGGGCCCTTTTCCAAACATCGGCTCCGGCTTCGGCTCCGGCTCCGGCTCCATATCGTGAATCCATTCTAAAATATAGGGTATCAAAATAGAGGCTTCTGGCTGCGATTCGGAAGTACACTCTCTGGTTTGAAAAGGGAAACAGAGTTTCAGCTTCAATGAAAACCATTATTTTTAGTATTATGGATGACAGAGACGAAGCTGGAGCCTGAGCCGGAGCCGAGGTTTGGAAAAGGCTCCAGCATTGCATTGCTCTAAAACAAAATTTCAAGCATGCGCAAAAGCACTTAGCAACATAAATGTCTGCTGCCACCAAGAGCTTCAGAAATCTGACACCGGCGGGTGAAAAAAATTAACTCGTGATTTATAACTTGCAAGATAGGCCAATGGAATGACACTATGCTAACATTTATCCTGGGACTTAAAGGAGTTAAATTTAGCCTTCAATGGTTTGTATTAATTTTAATTTAGACTGTCAACAGAAATAACATACCTTTATTCTGATCAAATTCAACTCTATGAGAATAAGGAAGACATAAGCTATGATCATTATCATCGTGATGTCGAATCGTAGGATGTTAATGTCTATTTGGTCGTGGTGTTTTAGGTTGACTAGACGCAATCCCTCGCCGACTAGAGCCAGGCTCCAGTAGCAGAGAAGTAAAATGGACATTGTGGGTTGTTGCCATAGTTCCATGTGGTGGTAGTAGATCAAAGATAGGCATAATGCTACGAGCGCAGCGGCGCTTGGTGCGTAGAGGTGCGGTTGGGTGGCGTACAGGGACCCATGCCATGCCCGATACGTCTGGTCGGTAAGCACCCCTTCACCAACGGATGCTGCCAAGACGACCACGCACCCTAGGGTCACCAGCCATCGCAGGGTGTGTCCAGGATAGCTGAGGAGGTACTTGGTCTTGATAGTACTCCAACCAACCGAGCAGGCCAGCAGGAACAAAGCCACGGCAAAGATCACGGTGAAAGCAGCGTGCAGGAGCGCAGCTAGGCCGTGCACGAAGCACGTGTTGCCCGCCCACTCTGGCGACAGAGTCCCGGTAAGGTCCGTGCTGTTTGCACCGCAAAACCATTCCCACTCATTCATGGCAGCGCTGTAAAGAATAAAAACCATTTCCAATTAAAAGAAGAACACAAGCAAGCAATAACACTCAGCGAACTCCACAGTACGGCAATTATGCTCCAACTGTAATAATGTCGGTGTTTTTAGGTCACATCGAATTCCCACGTTACTGCCATTGCAGATTGTTGTGCAATGTATTACCCCGGCTCCATGCAATTTAGTGTCAAAGGTTATTTCCTATCAAAGGTGAGGTGTATACACGATAGCTGTATGCAGTGACACTCAGTTTATGCTTTTGTTCCTGTTTTTCAATTTTTCGATATTTCTTAGGTCACCGTGTCAGGTAGTTAGAGCGATAAATACGTAGGTAGGGTTAGAGGCGTATGTCCTCGGAAAAGATCAAGACATTACTGATGTCGATGGGTTGTAGGCCTATAATTAGTTACCCGTTGACGGGACAGACGTATCCCCATACTGCGGTTTGGGCACTGGCATGGTGACCTATCTTTCTAACTTTCTTTTTTATACTGTCTTCTTTTGTTTCTTTGTCTTTTTATTGTTCAACTTTCATTAATGTACTTCCGTTTTTTTGTAATGCGCCTTTGATCACTTTTGTGGAAAAGGCACACTATGAATGTTCATATTATTTGTAGTATTATTGTTTAAAGGTAATTTCATACTTTGGTTTTTGTCAAAGGGCAAAATTCATGGGCAAAATATCAAGACAGATACAGTAACAGTCAACTGTGAAACTCCCGGTCCACTTTTACAGAAAACAGTGAAAAACGTCGACGGTATATTTAATCTTTTCACCGTACGGGAATTTTTGATCTGTCGAAGATCTTTCGAAGATCAAAATTGTTTTTGGTCATTGGTTTTACTCTTTTTCTGGATAAATAAAGCATTTCAGGCAGAATTGTAATGGTAAGTTTCAACCATCACCATCTTCATCTTCATACCCTGTAAGTTATAGGTAAAGCTGTGAAGATTTCTGTTTTGGTGTCTTACCGAAGTATGCAATTAACAGAGAATTATTTTCCAAAGTGATTTGGTTTTGCAAACGGAAACTCGTCATCCCATTAAAGGTACTATCATACTGTGGCAGCATACCGAAACAGAAATCTTCACAGATTTACCTATAACTTACAGGGTATGAAGATGGTGATAGTAGAAACATACCGTTAAAATTTCTCTGCCTGAAATGCTGTATTCATCTAGAAAAAAAATAAGAAATGTCGTTTTTCACTATTTTCTCAAAATGGGGGCACCGTATGGGACTGAAATTTGTACAGATGACAGTTACTGTATCTTCCTTTATTTTTGCCCATGAATCTGTATTTCTTTGATAAAAACCAAAGTA
Source organism: Astropecten irregularis (assembly GCA_963971285.1). NCBI lineage: Eukaryota > Metazoa > Echinodermata > Asteroidea > Paxillosida > Astropectinidae > Astropecten > Astropecten irregularis. Next base: position 1,807,215 of record OZ020255.1, on the reverse strand, counting down.
TGATATTACCTTTAAGTTATAACGTGGAGAGATTAATATTTGTTATAATTATGATATTGACGAATATTTTCATAAACATTGACAAAATATAATAATGACATAAATTCATGAGTTCAATGAAATGACTAAACCACATTTGACTGAAATCCACATTCCCTCGGCCAAGATCAAGCCCCGCCCCGGCTCACTGGAGGTTAAATAAAATTGGCTGATGATGAAAATAATACCCAACAAGTAGACACTCATTGTATGATGGCCTATAAGAAGGAAAAGTAAAAATTTGCTTTCCAGAATAGCAAAAAAAAGCAGAAAAGCAGAAAATGACTTTCTACGAAAGTTCGTTCTGCTTTTGAGGTAGCAGAAAAGTGGAGAATAACATGCAAGAAAAACGTAAAATCTGCTTTTTGCTTTTAATTTATCATGAGGGTATAGAAAAATATGCCACTTTTCGTCCTCTAAAATTGGTAACCATTATAAATACCGCGGTATACATGTGGTTAGCGACTATTGTTATGTGAGAACATTATCTTCAGTCGCCTCAGGAAATTGTTCATTCGATTCAATAGAAGCCATTGTGAGGCGTGCCATTTTTCTTCCTTTAATGTATCAACTGCAATAAGTTATTTTGTCAAAGCAGAGTTCAGGCAGTATTCCGCTTTGTCATCATGCACCCCTCCCCCATATAAAAGTTACTTCACCCTGATAGCAATCAGTATTGTTAAGAAAATAGTGTAAACAGATGACTTCATTTTATTGTGCCAGCACAATTTCATGATTATGATATCTGCGCAGCAATAGCAATGCCCATTTTGACTTCTAAAGATAGAGTTGATATAAAATTAAAGGGAGCATATAGGATTTGCAAATTTGTCTTTTTTTCTGAATTTGGTACTTAAACAGAAGTGAAGGTCTTAAACTTCCTTACAGACGTTGTTTCATGTACCCTTTTACGCTTTGTTCATCTGTATAGCAGAAATATCCGGCCAAAATAATCTTGCCCCCTCCGAATTCTTCACGGTTACACCACGCTTTTGAAATGTACCTTAATCGTTCGGACGAACGATCTTTTTAAAAGACACTAAATCTTGTTCTCCTTGTAAAACCCAGCATCTGATGAACCAAGATTTCTCATGGTGACTGTTTGCACTGTTTACAAATTGTTGAGTCCATTTTCTGTCTCAAACTCAAAAAACAAATTAGAGGCCTTGCAAATCCTGTACGCTGCCTTTAAACAAATCGTCGTACGGATTTGAAAAGGAAGACGGCTTTTGAAGACTTCAAAATATGCAGTTGTTGCTGGTTTTTTTTTTTTTTTCGAATGGCCTATTATGACACCATTTCTGAGGGCTAGTGACACTAGCCTTTTTAACAATCGCATCTGCCGAAAATGTTCATGACAATTCAAGTGAAATTGAACAAAACATTATTATAGGAATGGCGCACGTCTAAAAAAACAGAAACCCAAAATCAAACTTTCTTGGAAAAAAACTGCATTAAATTTAAGGTGGTATCATACCTTTTGAAAATTTCATAGATGACTGTTATTGTATCTTCCTTGATATTTTGCACATGAATCTGTATTTTTTGAAAAAAACCAAAGTATGATAATTATTACCTAAAAAAAAAACCGAGAACATGTCTATGCAAGACAAATTTAATAGCCTGTTTTGATACTCACCGGTTGTGGAACCGAGAACCGGCACTTGAATTGAAGAAACTAAAACTCGATGCACAACGAGGCGTTGCTGCACTGGAACCGGTTCCTCGAAGTGTACGGACTTTCTAACAGTGATATAAACTAGTGATGGCACTACAAACAATGCAATAGCGCTACAAATGGAGTGCGGGCGGGAAACCTCATTACCTAGATGCAGTAAACATGACGTCCCATCATTTTAACCTACAGGCCTATAATCTACCCAGCACGTTATGTACACACAACTGAATAGACATTGCCCTCTTGTTGTGCTGAAACTCAGGCTGCCACGGAAGTTCAAAGTTCCATTTTTGATAATTTCTATATTAATATATACCATTTCTCTTAATATTATTTTTCTTCAACCATGCAGCTTATGTAAACAGCCGCGGTCAATATCATCGGGGTAACAATGGCGCGCATGCTCACAATTGCCAGCGCGTGCGCTGTTAACTTGAAGACCGGAGTCTCCCATTCTCAAATTGCGCATGATCTCTGACCTAGGCTATTTACATAACATAACAAAATGCCCGACAAAAATAGACATTATTTCATCGTGCAATGTGGCCGAGTCATACCGTATAAAGAAACCAGCCGCCTTATGTTGAAAAGTTTCACATTACACATGCGTTTAAAAAACACGCGCTGTATTTTGATATGTTTTTGTATGCAGATGCACGGTGTAATGAAACTATAAAGTATTTTAGTGCATATTTTGAAATAATGATATGGGTATATAATTACTCATAACTGCTGCTGCATAGCGGTTCATGGTTGCGATACCCCATGGCAGCTGTTTCAGTGGGTATTCAACAAGTTTCAATTTTTGTGCAGTTCAGAACATCATCCGTCCTGAGCGATTTTTCAAGGTACCCCAAAAACCCTGAAACCACATAAAATGCAATTTCCATGTGATATTATTAGATGGAAAACTCAGAGAATGCGCCCGTCAGGGTCTCCCCCAAAAAAAACAAAAACAAAACGGAACACTGTGTCGGGAATCATTATGTTAACATTTAACTGTTTATCACTTCAGGATTCAGTTATATGATACAACCATGTTTTTGCTATCACCATGTAGAATGTAAGCATACTGGGGTGAAATTGGCGACAATATGACCAATTGAAAGAGTACTCCCTTAAAAACAAGTTTGCTAAGAAACACGCATAGTGGACAATACACACATAATGTGTATGAAAGACAGAGGAAAATCGGGTTTTGAGGTTGGGTAGTTCAGTCTTAGTTGTTCCCCTCAATTTCAGTCCAATTTTGCTCAAATTCTACATTTAGCCAAGACATGGCTGTATCATTATCTGAATCTTAAAGTGATAAACAGTTTAATTTTTATATAATAGTTCTCGACACAAAGTATTTTGGGGACACCCTGTATAAGTGCCACTGTCTTACGCTGTATGCCTATGTGAACTCTGCCTAACCTTAACTTTTGCCCCCTATTTATGTGCATGGAAAAAGAACGTGCAATGTCTGCCATATCCGCCACGTGATTATGTTATATGCAGAGTCGAACACTTTGGCCGACCCGCTCCATGCGTCAAACTCTAAATTTAGCACAGAATAAAATAATGGGTTGATGCATTCATGTCCACGGATTATGGGGCTGGAGTACTATTCTGAGCTAGCTGCGGGGTTGCACGTTGAGGGCGGTAAGACATACACCCTGGGGCCCATTTCATAGAGCTGCTTAGCACTGAAAAAATTGCTTAGCACAAAAATAGCTTGCCCAATAAACAAACCACCATTGAACATTCTATTTCATATTCGTGGTCAGCGAACAGCCAAAGACCAATTGCAAGTGATACACAACACACAGAGATTTGGTTGTTAATCCTGTTTTTACTAAGACGGAAATGTCATGCTTAGCGAATTTGTGTGCTAAGCAGCTCTATGAAATTGGCCCCCGAAAGTTTTATGGACCCTTTTGGGGTATAGTCTAGTCTTGGTTCACGACGTTGTTATTACTCGAACGTAGGAACCGATTCCCCTCACTGACCCACACGCACGTACATAAATTATGTACGTATCTAAAGACCTCTCCGTAACAACGTCTTGGGAATCCTGTAAAGGCTGTGAGTTGCGTGCGCACCTTGTTATGTAGCGCGCTATGTCATTTCCATGACACACTGTTGAATATTTGTATGATTACTATACTGGCTGCATGCACAGCATGTATGTATATGTTAATTGGCTGTGCTTGACTTCAAAAGTAACGCATGCAAGGGTGTTCCCCCATTTTCCGGGGAGATTTTACAGGATTCCCAAGACGTTGTTAGTGACAGATCCGTGCGTACGTGTGTGCGATCACCTGCACGTACATAATGTACATGCTTGCGGGTCAGTACGGGTAACCGATTCGAGTATCCACACCAATAACGTATTGAACCAAGACTAGGTATTATCAGAAATATTGTGCAGTAAAGGGTCCTTTTCCAAGCCTTGGTTCCCGCTCAATTTCGTGAATCTATTCTAAAACAACGGATATCAAAATAGAGGCATTTGGCTACGGTTTGGAAGTATATGTACTCTATTTTGAACAAGAAAGCAGAAATTCAGTTTAAAAGCAACAACGTATATTTTCAGCATAAATGGATGACAGCACCAGGGGCTAATTTCATAGAGCTGCTTAGCACAAAAAAAGGCCAAGCATGACATTTCTGCCTGGATGAAAAACCAAATTTCCTTTTGTTGTGTATCACTTGCAATTGTTCTTTGGTTGTTGTTCGCTGTCCAAGAATATCAGATCGAATTTTCAATGGTGGTTTGTTTTATTGGAAAAGCCATTTTTGTATAGTATCTATTTCCCGACCAAAACCATTTAATATTCATGATTTACTGCGGTACCCGCCGCGATATTGGATTCGATTCAACCTGCAGACCCCAGCTAGCTCGGTGGCCTAGCAGGTAAGGCATCTGCACTAGTAAGCAGGAGGTCGTTGGTTCGAAACTCACCTGAGCAAGCATGTGATTTTTTCTCACGTGCTCTCACAAGCACTGAGTATACAATGCTCATCCACGTCGGTGAAGGGCAAGCCTAATTTGCATATTATCTATTTCCCGACCAAAATCATTTAATATTCATGAAGCCATTTGTGTGCTGAGCATTTTTTTGTGCTAAGCATCTCTATGAAATTGGCCGCAGACCAGGGATGAGCCGGAGCCGAGGTTTGGAAAAGGGCCTAGGATGAGGTTGTGGGAACGATTGCACCATAGGCTGGATGTACATCTTACTGCATATACCACTTTCCTTGTTGGATGTTCATTCTGAAGTACTGTGCTTCGGGTAGATCAATTTAATGGAGGCGATTGATGCACTCAGACTAAGTACACCGCGGCACAGCGCACTGCCGCATCTACATTAAAGGTACTATCATACTTTGGTAGCATACCGAAACAGAAATCTTCACAGATTTACCTATAACTTACAGGGTATAAAGATGGTGATGGTAGAAACATACCGTTAAAATCGTTTCTGCCTGAGAAGCTGTATTTATCCAGAAAAGAGTAAAACCAGTTACCCGAATTATTTTTGATTTTTTAAAGGGATGGTACAGAACTGGTTTTTGCAACAAAACCGTTGCTGACAGTGAAAGCACATTATGTTATCCATCATATACCTTAACTGACAAACCTGTAGAAGTTTGAGGTCAATCTGCCATCTGGGTCACGAGAAGATAGTGAAAACCCGTTTACAAATTTCAGCGATATTATGCGTTCATAATAAAACGCTTCGAAGCGATTTATTCCAATCGGAAAATAGTTTCATTTATTTCTCGACGAATATGCCATTTCAGACAAAACAAATTCATGGGATGTTTTTTCCTATCATCACCATTATACTGTGTAAGTTTTATGTGAATATGTGATCTTGAAATGTATTTTTGTCTTACCAATTCTGTACCATCCCTTTAAAGATCAAAAATAGAAGAGAAAAGACATGAGAAATACTGTGGCTATTTTTCACTGTTTCCTCAAAAAGTGGGTGCCATATGGGACTGAATTTTTCACAGATGACCTTTACTGTGTCTTCCTTAATATTTTCGCCCATGAATCTGTATTTCTTTGACAACAACCAAAGTATGATACTACATTTAAGCGTGGATCGGAATGGGAATTGTAAAGAAGCACTGTTCGGTAGTTGTTCCTGCTGGTGATTTACTAGACACAGATATAGATGAGTCACGAGGGAAAAATAAGGAGGCCAGAAATTATGCCAAACAATTTTACAGGGATTTCTTCCTTGACATGGTATATTCGTTGCTATTAAGAAGGCCCATTACAATCCCCATCATGGTTACACTATTCCCCATCCAGCATTTTATTATATTGTCAAAATCGAAAACTTAAACAGAAAATTATATAGGATCTGGCAAAAAAAAAACTTACAAAGTCTTTCTTAAAAGCTGAACGATAAAGACACAGAACATTGGATGTTAAAAACAATGAAATAGAAACATAATAAATTTATCTTCGCACCTTAAAAGCCACTCAAGGTGAATTTGATTAAAAATATAATAAATGATTGGTATAGTTCACAGAACAGCACTCACACTTTGTCTGATCCAGCATGTACGTGAAATGATAAACTTGTTGAAATTTGAGCTCAATCGGACATCTGAGCCACGAGAAAATAGCGACAACCAACTCACTTGTTTTCTTATGAAACATAAAAAATGAGGTTTTGATCTTACCCCGATATCAAAACTGTTTCTGTCTTTTTTATACTCATGTCTGGATAAATACAGCATTTCAGGTGGAAATATTTTAAAGGTATGTTTCTACCACCACCATCTTCAAACCCTTTGAAGTTACACGTAAATCTGTGAACATTTCTGTATGGGTATGTTACCAATCCTGTACTGTACTTTTAAATAATACGGAGGTGGTTAGTGGCGTTGAAGATTGGACAGGAAAACTAGATCGTACCGTCTCTAAGACTTTGAGCAAAATAGCCCACCAGTCCTGGGTCGATTTCACCAAACTCATCGTAACTTATAGTATCAATCGTATAGGACTTTTGATGCATTGAAGCCCTACATAGGATAGGCCCCCTACGATGGGTTATCCTTCGTAAATCGAGTTACGATCGATCGCAGGGCTTCGTGAAATCGACTGATGTCAGACTCACCCTACCTGAAGTATTTGTCCTCTCCACAAATGCTACGTATCCCACGAATTGCCACGAATTGATCGATTTAAAGGTACTATCATACCTTGGTTGCATACCAAAACAGAAACCTTCACGGATTTACCTATAACTTACAGGGTATAAAGATGGTGATGGTAGAAACATACCATTAAAATATTTCTGCCTATAATGCTGTATTTATCCAGAAAAGAGTAAAACCAGTGACCAAAATTATTTTTGATCTTTTAAAGATCAAAAATAAACGAGAAAAGGCTTACGAAATGCTGTGGCCGTTTTTCACTGTTTTCTCAAAAGGTGGGCACGTATGGAACAGAAATCTTCCTTTAGTGTTGTAATCAGATCTTGAAGCTCTTAACTATTTCGTGTCGTATTCAGTTCGTAAGCATTCGTGTGTCTTCTCACCTCATTCTGGATTCGTGAATTTGCGACTTGGTCAAGAATCATATTCGAAGTTGTAACGAATCAAACGAATCAAACGAATACACATCAGAGCAGGTGTAAAGCTACTAAGCTTGTATCTCACTGAGCGGCAAATGCTCATGAACGTTGCGAATTTTGGATTCGCCAATTTCTGACGAATGTTGGTGAGTGGAGGGGAGGGAACGGCGTTCTGTCTCGGTCGGGGCCTCGGCATGGACCTCCCCTGTCCCCCGATGGGTCTTTGCTCTCCTACCTTGTTTTCTCGGCATGACGATCTATTATGGCAAATTTCTCTCAATGGGTCGATTTTATATAGGAACCATATAATGGTCATGTAGTCTCTAGCATATTGGCGAATCAAAAAGAACTTTATAAATTTAGCGACATCGTCTTACAACCGTTTGAAAATAAGGCTTACGACTGTTTTTCAAACGGTAGCAACTGTTTGCGGGAAAAAAAAGATTCGCAAAGAAATGTTGAGCATGTTCAAAAACTGTTTGCAACAATGATAACGGTTTACGAACTTTCTTGCAACGTTTTACGAACCCTGGAGAAATCTCAAAATCGCTATACGTTCGCAAGCATTCGCCGCTCAGTGAGATACTAGCTTAAAGCAAATCTCGTAGATGCATCCTGCATTTTCCTAGCTGATTCGTAACTTATTTTTGACGTTCTTACAACAATTCGTCATTAAGTTTGTAAATCGTAGGAGATCCCTGAATATGTTCGTCAATTCAACCCGAATAGAACCGAATCCTAAAGTCGATAAATTTGTGGCTATTCGTGAGATTCGCAGCCTGTGTGGAGAGGGGCAGATATAAGTCTCTAGCCGTTATAAGGAAAGACAAATTCGTCTGGCCGGCGAGTTTTAATAACCTTTGATAAGTTCCCCCTTTCGAACAGAATCGTGAGGAAATCACGTATCCCACGTAGGTCCCGGTCTGAAGTGCACATATAAATTTTGCATCAAAGATTGGCTGTTCTATTAGGTCGGGCTTTTTTTTTTCAGATAGACTTCAGAGGGCAAGACGCCATTTAACAGCCAACGCGCGTGGCAGCACCAATCAATCAAAGATTGAATGAGGTGAACTTTATCATCACTGACATCTGTCTCAAGTGTATCCGCAATGCATTTATCATAAATATATCTTATAATGTTTGTCTATAAATAGGAAGAAAACAGCACATGTTTGATGGTTACGTCACCAACATACGCCGGGCTTGATACGCTCGTTACACGTCATTTGAGTCGGGCGCAGGTCAAAATAACGGCAGCTCATTGGTCCAACTTCCTCCGGCTGCGTCCACACAGCTGTGCGTTTATACGTCATCACTGGCACTCTAAGATGGCGCTGGGTGACGTCAATGCATACAAATTCTATGAGCTTTTACGAAAACAGACATGATGCTAGGCTTGGGACTTATTTAGCGACCGCCATTGAGGCCCACAAACGAAAACGAAGTGATTGGGCCACAAGATGGATCCGAAGAAAGGCTCCAGCTTCGCCATGTATCTCAAGCCCAAATTTTAATTGCGGTAGCCTCATTTCGTGAGAGCCCTATGCTATATCAGCAGGGGCAACTTTCATAGAGCTGCTAAGCTCAAAAAATCGCTAAGCATGACATTTCTGCCTTAATAAAACAGGATTAACAACCAAATTTCCATGTGTTGTGTATCACTTGCAATATTGTCCTTTGGCTGTTGGTCGCTGACCATGAATATCAAATCGAATTTTCAATGGAGGTTTGTTTTATTGGGCAAGCCATTTTTGTGTTAAGCAATTTTTGGTGCTAAGCATCTGTATGAAATTGGCCCCAGCATGAGCATGCATTTGTCCTTTTTGCGCCTTATAGGCCGAAAGCGTGCAATTGAAGGCATACAATATCAGAAATGCATTGTTGGGTTGCCGAAAACTGTGCACACAAAATCCCATACGCTTGCTAACCTCAAAAGGTTCCATTGCAAGACCTTGACAGGTCGAGAAAAACATATTACCATACCCATTTGGCAGACGATCTCCAAGTTTCCAATTAAACAAACTGCCCTCCTAGGTGTTGTTAAGACACAGAACTACTGATCGTGTTTTTATCTTTGTCCTTGCAAAATTGATTACAATTCTGGAAAAACAACGATTCATAACCGAAATCACGTCAGAGTACAGCACTCCATTTGGCTCAAATGACACAAAACAACCTCCTCTCCGCCTGTACAAGTACTTTGGCTACTATTCTCATCACTTATCCGTCTTCACTTTAATTAAAGTTACAGATTTCTCGTGCAATGTATCTTCCTTAATTTGTTGCTAAGGTATACGCTCTCTGACCGCTTTATATACTGAGTACTGACCCATCAGTCATGCTATAACTCGCTAAATTAAGACCTACATTCCACAGAATCCTGGCGGGTTTTTGTGGGACACTTCATCATGCAAATGCTAGAATTTCTTCTTCTTTTTTCAGTCAAAATGCCTGTATAATAATACTGGGATAAAAACCTTTTAACCGAACAAACAAACTCAGCCTGAGAACACAAGATGACCAATATTGAAAAAAAAATCTGTACTTGGTGACGTGCATGTCATTATTCCAATATGCATCGGTTATACAGCAAAAAAATTATAATATATTTCCATTTGCAAGGCCTCCCAAAAAAGTATTGAGTTTGAGACAGAAAATGGACTCAACAGTTCGTTAACAGTTCAAACAGTCACCATGGGAAATCTTGGTCCATCAGATGCTGGGTTTTTCAAGATAATCAAGATTTAGTGTCTTTTTAAAAGATTGTTCTTCCGAACGATTTAATAACATTTCGAAAGCGTGAAGGATTCAGAGGGGGCAAGATTATTTCGGCCGTATTTCTGCTATCCAGATGAACAAAGTGTAGAAACGTGCATGAAACAACGTAATGAAGTTTAAGACCTTCACTTCTGTTTATTATTTTTATTATGATTATTTATATCTGGTAATGACACCAAGGATTCCTCAAAAGAGCCCTAGGCACTGTAGCTCTACAGCCCGGTGAAACCTTTCATAGAAAGATACAGTTTTAGAGGTGAGAGGAAAACACCGGAGTAATATTCTGAGTAAAACCCACAGAATCAGGTAGGGACTGTAACCGTGAATGATTCGGAGGGGGCAAGATTATTTCGACCGTATTTCTGCTATCCAGATGAACAAAGCATAAAAGGGTACATGACACAACGTCTGTAACTAAGTTTAAGACCTTCACTTCTGTTTTAGTACCAAATTCAGCCAAAACGCACATCATTGCAAATCATGTATGCTCCCTTTAAGTATGTATTATGGAATGTGTAATGTATAGAATTTGACCACATCGATTTCACTGATGATTTTGTTTGGAATTTGTTTGGATTTGTTATAATTTTGTGAAAAGATTTAATAAAAACACATATTCAACAAGTAGAACTTCATATTCAAATTCGACATATTGCATATTATCTATCTATATATTATCTATATTATGGAAATAATTGTAGTCGTTTAAAGCTACTATATCATACTTTGGTAGCATACCGAAGCAGAAATCTGCACAGATTTACCTATAACTTACAGGGTATAAAGATGGTGATGGCAGAAACATATATACCGTTCCCATTTTTCTACCTGAAATGCTTTATTTATCAAGAAAAGAGTCCAACCAATGACCCAAAAAATAATCTCTTAAAGAATAAAAAAAACGGTGAAAAGATTTTTAAAAATACTGTCGACGTTTGTCACTGTTTGTTCAAAAAAGTAGCCACCATATGGGACTGAATTTTTTACAGATGAATGTTACTGTATCTTCCTTGATATTTTTGACCATGAATCTGCATTTATTTGACAAAAACCATAGTATGATATTACCTTTAATAAGTCCAACAATATTTGAACGCCTGAGTTATAATAATTATTTCGCCAAAATGCCCAACCATATTTCCGCTTGAATTGTATACATTCATTAAAACACGAGTTCGACATTATATCTATACATCAATTTAATACTGTAAACTAATTACATTTTAAAACCTGTACATTATCTATCCAGACAGCTATTATTTTGATACAATGGCCTATAGTTATTACACTTATTTAAATTCCAAGTTCACGCATGATGTACGTGACACGTGCTCGTGGTATTTACACTAGTCGTGTAGACATACTGTACATGTACCGTTACTGCTATCTAAATATCACATTGAACATAACACATTGAACACAATATGAATACATTATGAGCTTCTGTCTACAAAGGTAAATGTACCAAAGTGAAGCCGGACCGAAAGTTAATTATCTGAGGGCAATTTCGTAGAGCTGTTGAGCATAAAAATTGCTTAGCACAAAAATAGCTTGCCCGATATAAAAACAAACCACCATCGATAATTCCATTTGGTTTTCATGGTCAGCGAACAACAGCCAAAGAACAATTGCACCACATGGAAATTTGTTTGTTAATCCTTTATTTTCTTAAGAGAGAAATGCCATGCTTTGTGAATTTTTGTGCTGGGAAGCTCTATGACATTGGCCCCTGCTCATGGGACAAGAGCTGACAAGCTATAAAGCCAAATGACCCATGGTGTCTGCATCACCGCAGACACTGTATGTTATTGAGGACTTTAACAGTCATTTAATGTTCTTCCAATAGTAATTTCCATATACCGACTAGAATGAGCAATTCAATTTATTTTTATGACTAAGAGGCTTATCTCGTCTTTGCCTGAATTAAAAGGGTACAGAAATGTCCTCTGTGTGGAAAGACTATACGGGGAGTTAGAGTTGCAGTTAACGAGTTAGTATGGGAATCGTATAGTTAGTGTTAGTAGTCTCGGTTGTTAAATTCAAAGCAGTCTTTTTCAATGTACATTACGTGTGTTTATTTTCTGAGTTTCCAAACCTGGGTCCAATTTCATAGCACAAAACTTGCTTAAAGGTACAATACATGATTGGTAAAGGTCACAGGACTGCACTCATACTTTGTCTGATCAAAAATGTACATGAAATAATAAATCTGTGAAAATTTGAGCTAAATCGGACATCTGAGTCACGAGAAAATAGCGAAAACCCGACTCGATTTTTCTTATAAAACATGAAGAATGGTTTACTTTTGTGTTTGTTCCAAAAATCGTTCGGACGAACGATCTTTGGAAAAGACACTAAATCTTGATTTGCTTGAAAAAAAAAACCAGCATCTGATGAACCAAGATTTCCCATGGTAACTGTTTGCACTGTTTACGAACTGTTGAGTCCATTTTCTGTCTCAAACTCAATATTTGTTTTAGAGCCCTTGCAAATCTTATATGCTCCTTTTATGCATGAAAAGTCTTCCTTGATCAAACAGGATTACCAAGCAAATTTTCATGTGATGTATTCTGCTTTCGACTTGTATTTGGCCATTGTTTGCTGAACATAACATCCATAAGTAGTTTTGACTGGCATACCGATTTTATTTACCAAGGTTTATGGTGCTTAAAGGGATGGTACGGAATTGGTAAGACAAAATACACTTCACGATCACAGATTCACATAAAACGTACACAGTATATTAAATGGTGATGATAGGAGAAAACATCCCATGAAATGTTTTTGTCTGAAATGCCATATTCGTTGAGAAATAAGTGAAACTATTTTCCGATTGGAATAAATCGCTTCGAAGCGTTTTATTATGAACGCATAATGTCGTTGAAATGTGTAAACGGATTTTCACTATTTACTCGTGACCCAGATGGCTGATTGACCTCAAACTTCTACAGGTTTGTCAGTTAAGGTATATGGTGGATTACATAATGTGCTTTCACTGTCAGCAACGGTTTTGTCGCAAAACCAGTTCTGTACCATCCCTTTAAACACATTTTTTTTGCTTAAACAGCTCTTATGAAATTGGCCCTGCTCTTTTGCAAACCTTGCCACGGCCGGTTTATCGATTGTCATCTCTTAGATTCGGGCATCGGATGGGCCAGCGGTCGGATTGCCGGACGACGGCACTGGCATACATGTTACCGAGGTCATCACATGGGCAGAGACGGTGGAGTGCTGGGTCCTACGCCGTTTCCGGTCACTCTTTCCGACCGAGAAGGCCTCCCGGAACGCCCGCCGGTAACGCGGATTAGTGGCGTTGTAGATCACGGGGTTGACAGTGGAGTTGAGGAGGGCCATCACGTTGGCTATCTGCCACAGCCGGACGGCCGCGGTGTTGGTCAGGTTGAAATCGGGATGTAGGGTGCCCACCGTCTCCAGCACCACCTTTAGCCACCCCGGGAGGTTACAGACAAAGAAGACCGCCGTGTTGGTCAGCAGCATTCTCACCACATGGCGCCTGGTCTTGTCGGCGTTGGTAGCGGCTGACTGGTTCGATGAGTCGGTCTGGTTTTGCTCGTTCCCTCGGTCCGGTCTCTGGCTGAGCGCCCGGAAGATCATGAAGTACATACAGCCGGTGACCGTCAGCGAGACGACGAAGGGCAGGGCGCCGATCAGATCCACTGTGTACACGGCGATCTCCGGGGGAATGATGGCAGCCGCGCAGAAACCAATAATCTGTGGGAGGCTGGCGAACTCCGGAGTGTCCGGCCACTTGAAGCAGTAAGGCAAAATCGTAGTGGCGTTCAGGGCCAAGAAGGCACCATACACCGCGCAGGCCAGCCAAGTGCACACCGTCAGCTTGACGGCTCTTCCTTTGCTCTCCACTATCCGGTGCTTCAGCGGGTAGCAGATAGCGAAGAACCTCTCTGTGGTGACCAATGTGATCAACGCCATGGAGACAATGTAGAAGGTCTCCCTAGAGATGGCGTAGAAGCTGCAGAAGGCAGTCCCTCCATCCAGAGTGTTGTAGGCCACCCCGGACGAGAAGACGTAGAGGACCAGCGTATCCTGCACGGTCACTGAGACCAGGAGCATGATGTCGGAGACAGCAAGATTAGCCAGGTAGAAATTAGTGATGGTGCGCATGGACTTGACCCGGGCTATCACAAAGAGGAAGGAGCCGTTCAGGAGGATGCCGACGGCCGAGATGATAGGGATGACCAGCGTGGCGAATTTCACGTTGAAGTCGGACCACAACAGGGTCCTGGCGTAGTCTTCACTCAGAAAGTACGTCTCACTGAACGGGCACGGCCCGTCCCACTCACCCACGGTCACCGATGAGTTATTCATGGTGAAAATCTGACACTCCCGCCGAAAAAAAACGACACCACGTCGACGAAACACTGACAAAATGCACTGTTTGATGCCTTGCGTTCGCCGTGAAAATTTCGCAATCTGACTTAAACGGGGTTCGGTCACATTGGTTTGAGCTATTTTTATGTCATACTGCTGCAGGAGTACGCGACTCTTTAACATTTACGTGTTGCCCGGCCGTCGCTTCAGCTCCGGAGCAGTCGTGCATCCACAGAGCAACGTGACCCGCCTGTGCAATATTGGCTTACTCTAACCGTCTGTGTGGATTTCTGAATTCTGCCAGGAGACTGCGCACTCGATTGACGTGACCGGCATGTACCAGTCGCTGGTAAACGTGCGAGGTTGCTTTTGATGAGCTTTTCTCTGTAAAAGCTGGGTACCCGCTACCCGTTCCAAGGCAAGCAATGGGGTTTACGAATAGAGGCTCAGGCTCAGGCTTCGTCTCTGTCATTCGCGTGCCAAATATAAGTTATGGTTTTTCATTGAAGGTGAAGCTCTGTTTTATTTTTCAAACCAGGGGTCGATTTCCCGAATCCCTGCGATCAATCGAAACTCGAGTTACGAAGAATAACTCAACGTAATGGGCCTATCACACAAAAGTCCTACGATTGATAGTAAGTTAGGAAAAGTTTGGTGAAATCGACCCGAACCGCAGCCAAAAGCCTCTATTTTTGATACCCGTACGTTATTTTAGAATGGATTCACGAAATAAAGCCGGAACCTGAGCCCGAGCCTGAGTCTGAGCCTCATTTCGTAAGCCCCGAAAAATAATCAAAGATTTTTTACTGTAAAATGACTAGATACGCCGAGTAAGATCGCGTGATGCAATTTCATTTCAATTAATCTTTAACTTTAAAAACTAACTGCAAACTGCGCAATAGAAACAAAAAAAGGAGCAGAACTTCAAATATTGATTGATTTAGCGAGTAAGGTCGGGAACGATGAATTGGACACCAACTCAACCGCTATAATTTCTTGTATAAAAATAATTATCGTCCATACGAAGGTCTTGCATTGTTAATTTCAGGCACAAGAAAAAAAATCACCTAATTGCATAACCGAGTTAAAAAATTATTTTTTAGACACGCAAACTGATGTCATTGCGAATTTTCGCGAGTGGTTGTATACTTTTATTTATATTTATAATCATCAAATAACCACAAGAGAAACTGACTGACTTTAAAGTCATTGAAAGGTGAACAAAGAAAAAATTGCTGAGCGGGATTCGAACCGGCGACCTCCTGACAGGTGGCGCTCTACCAACTGAGCGTTCCAGCCCTTCTTTGGTGGTGACCCCAATAGTCAATTATCTTTGTTCGTTTGGCAGTCAGAAGCCATGAAACCACTCACATGACGCCATATCCCAAGGATCATTTCATATATATGCGCAGCAATGGGAACAGTACATGCATGGTGAATCACTCAAAGAGGATGTGGCTTTTTTTAATCAATATAATGATCAAATAACCACAAGGGAAACTGACTGAATTTTAAGTCATTGAAAATTGAGCAAAATTGACTGGAGCGGGATTCGAACCGGCGATCTCCTGAATACCGTACAGACGCTATACCAGCTGAGCTATCAGAGCTATTCAGCAGGTCGCCGGTTCGAATCCCGCTCCAGTCAATTTTCCTTCGTTCACCTTTCAATGACAGTTTCCCTGACTGAAACGTTCACGGTATGTTTCTACCATCACCATTTTTATATCCTATAAGTTATAAGTAAATCTGTGAAGATTTCTGTCTCGGTATGCTGCCAAAGTATGATACTACCTAACACTGAAACAGCTGTGAGAGAGGGTAAAATCACAGACCCCATTAAGCAGCTGCTTAGTTGGCACATGTCCAAGTCATAATATTCATATTGCACAGACCCTTTAAAGTCCATTAAACAAACAACCCGATCCGTGGAATCGATCTCCATTCTCTCATTTGCTATGCATTTTAATGGCAGTGAACTTCAACTTGAAGTCGGCACTTATACCACCTCTCACCGATCAGCTCACTGTCTCATGTCCTATAGGTTCGTGCAGAGCAATTCAATTAGATTCAGGGACAGTACTGGCCCGGCCTATGATTGAGAAATAATAATCAAGAACTAACCAGGGGCCAATTTCATAGAGCTGCTTAGCACAAAAAAAATTGCTGAGCACAAAAATAGCTAGCCCATTAAAACAATATTCATGGTCAACGTACACAGCCAAAGAACAATCACATAGTGATACAGAACACACGGAAATTTGATTCGGCTGTTTTTACTAAGGGCCTGTTTGTTTATGACGAATCCTGCGGATCCGGATCCCATTTTAGCGTACCCTGCATAGGAGGTGGATCCCATTTTAGAGGATTCTGTGCGTTAAACAAACAGGCCCTCAGACAGAAAATGTCATGCTTAGCGAATTTTTGTGCTAAGCAGCTCTATGAAATTTCCCCCTGGCATAACAATATTTGACGAGTTTCACCTTTGTTTATGGCCATGGTTAATTGAAACTACAATTAAACTTTACTTTGAGTAATTTTTTTACCAAGTTGTGCTTTTCATGTCAGCCCTACGTTAATTTATCATGCTGTTCTCACCACAACTTCGAATTTAAAGGTAGTACTTAGGTAAGAAACCAAAACAGAAATGTTCATAATTTACATATAACTTACATGGTATGAAGATGGTGGTGGTAGAAACAGTTAAAACAATTTCGCCTGAAATGGTGTATTTATCCAGATATTAGTAATCTTTTTGATCTTTTAAAAGATCAAGAATAAAAGAGAAAAGACTTAATACATACTGTGGCTGTTTTTTACTGTTTTCTTAAAAGACTACGAAAGCCCAATCGTGCCACTGACAAAAATAATTCTGTCTGAAACTAATTCGTTTTTACGAATTACTAATTCGTTTTAACGAATTACTAATTCGTTATTTCAGATTACTAATTCGTTATTTCAGATTACTAATTCGTTATTACGGATTATGCATTATGTGCTATTCCCCCTAAGACAAACCCATTATCCCATTTCTCAAAATTAACGTTCGTTTCTGCCTTGCCTGCCTCTGGTTATGGGTTTGGGTGGGCCCACTAACTATACACTCCCCTGATTCCTCTATTCCAGTAGCGTAGCCAATGGGGGGGGGGGGGGGGCAGACTGCCCCTATAAAAGGGGACGCGGAATAAAAGGAAGGCAGCGAGGTTCTACTTGGGTCTATATGCTTTAACTTCCTTCGACCGGAAAAAAGAAAAATGCAATTGAAAATAAAAACATGCTAGGAAATAATTATATACTGGATTTTTCAGTTACACCGACTACTTGAAAATCACGTGACGGTTCTACTTGGGGCTGGGGCTGGCTTGAGCCCCCCTCGCCCCCCGAAAATGACTCTAAAGATGATGGATTGCTTCTTAGTTATCCTGCTTGTCGTGCTAAAGTCACTTTTGGGGATAGGGCATTTGAGTTCACAGCCCCAAAGTTGTGGAATTCTATTCCAATTCATATCCGGTGCGCTGCCAATCTTCACACCTTTAAAACATTATTAAAGACTCATCTATTCACCTTACCTCTTTATTAAACCCTTGTTTTTTATAATGTTTGTTAAATTGGTCATTGTTTAGATTTTACAAGTTTTCTTTTTATTCCTTTTTATTCATGTTTACCTAAATATAAATGTTCTTATCATTGTTTACGCTTAGAATAATTCTATATATTTTTTTAAGATTAATTTTATATATATGTACTTTTTAATATTGATGTTGTTGTATATTGTTATGCGCATTTGAACATTTGTTTATGAAATTTACGCATTATAAATTAATAAATTATTATACAGAACCGCGCCTAAAAAGGAGGAAGGGGGAAACAGGGACGATGCTGGCGTTTGCCCCCGCGGACTGACAATGCTGGCTACGCACCCGCTCTATATCCTCCTGTGACCTTCACTTTTCTTTTCTTTTTTCTTAGAAGTTCACCTTTCCCATTTCTTTCTTTCTCCCAAGTCCTGTCCTCCCTTTATTCGCATTCACATTTTTCGTTTTCATCCCTTCTCCGTTGTTTCTTCACCCAAAACCTTCTTCACCCCCTCCGCACTACCTCCACCCTCTTTACGAACTGAATACTATGCCGGTTTTCGTTTAAAATTCCGAATGCTAAGACAGACATACACTGAAAAAATGCTTCTTAAACAGTGTGTATAGAAATGGGGCTACTCAAACCCATCACAGGTAGCAGACAAGGCAGAAAAACAAGGCAGAAACGACTGTTCATTTTCTTTCAAAGGGATAATAAGGTGAATAGTACATAGAGTGCATAATCCGTAATAACGAATTAGTAATCCGTAATAACAAAGTAGTATTCCGTTAAAACGAATTATTAATTCGAAATAACGAATAAGTAATCTGAAATAACGAATTAGTAATTCGAAATAATGAATTAGTAATTCGAAAAAACGAATTAGTAATTCGAAATAATGAATTAGTAATTCGAAAAAACGAATTAGTTATTTGAAATAACGAATTAGTAATTCGTAAAAACAAATTAGTAATTTGAAATAACGAATAACTAATTCGTAAAAACGAATTGTAAAAACGAAGTGTAAAAGCATAATTTGAAATGCCAGTAAAACAATCAGTGGATTTTTTCTATAATTGAAAAAGAAAACCCAACATTTTGGTCAATCATATTACACCACATAGAAGCTTTAACAGGTAAACTCACTGTATTGCTTCAATGGAAGAGGCAAGTCAGGCAACTTAACAATTTTTGTATTGTATCAGATGGGCCAGGTATTCAACAATCATAATTAAATTTTGATGCAAGGAACTTTTGGGGAGAAAATATAGAACCCTGAAGAAATCTCCTTGGTCTGCTCACTTTTAATTTGTCTCAGAACAATTTTGGGGGAAACCATAATGCTTTTGCACAATGCGACAATTAGAAAAAAAAAGTTAATTTCTGTTTATAATTATATTAGCTATAGGCCTACATTGTAACTTAGAAGTGAAAGGGAAGTTGTTACACGGATTAGATTTGTTTGTGCCATGTCCATGTTTGCATGGAATTACCCACCTGGCTCAGTACATGAGATATATCCCATCCTTAAAGGGCGACTGCAGTGCTTTTTTTGGTCAGGTTATTTTATTGCCTTCATACAGAGAATATACTGACAGATAATGAATGGCAAGTCTTATTTTGGTTTCAAACCAGCATTTGGTTTTCTTTTGAACAACTTTGCAAAATGGGGGATTTTCATGCATACTCATGTAGGGAACCAACAGCCAAAATATAATGAAAAAACATAAACAAATGAAGAGGCAAACATGACCCATAGAAATGGTTGGTCAAAAAATTTACACCACCAGTTGAGTGAAAGGAACATATTCAGCACAATAAATCCCATTTAGGGGAAAAGGTCTGTCAGAAAACCTAAGAAACAACCGCAACCTTTTGTGCACAAATCAATTGGGTTACTGCTCTCGGTTCCCCAGATGACATCACAGTTGTGCTCATGAATATGGAAATGCTAATGAGCATACAAACCAAAAAACCTGTTTTTAACCCTAATTCAGTGTGAGGAAGTGGATAAAATCACAGTCCCCATGTACAGTTTTTTTTTATTAGCACATGTTCAAGCCATAATATTCCCATTGCAGAGACCCTTTAAGTAAACAATTCTAGGTGTGTTTGTTTCTTGGCCCTTTGTTTGTGACAAGTTGCTATGGAGACCATCCTATTTGAGGGTCCAACTAGAAAATGACCAATTAAAGACGTTTCACAATTGCAGCTTGGAGCCATCAGCTCACATTGGCATATCTCATCAGCCATATCAATACAATGGATGCATCCATGCATTATAATATAATGAGCCTTAGCGCTGAATCTACACACAAACACACAAACCTTGAAACTGATTCATAGGGTTCAATCGTTCATTCCCATTGTACAGCCTTATGGCCTTTATTGCTGTGGACATTTCCAGAAAGCCTAAAAAACTGCCAGCTCAGCTTACACGAACTGACACCCAATTTACAAGAAAATGTATTTATATTTTGAGTAATAGCCGTTCGAAGTTCACAACTTTTTAAAACCGGCTTATTTCAAACACAGTTTAAATATTACAACCTTTTTTGCTTTCCTCTCAAAAAAATGTTACTTCGGGTATTTATTAACTAGTTATTAAGCCTAGAGCTTTCGTGAAAACAAAAAATATGTAAACGTTAATTCAGTTTCAGAAAGTGACATGCTCGCTCATAATACATGTAGCATAGGCGCAGCTGAACATGGATAGAATCAGTTTCACCAAGTGACACTGAAATGTGTGTCAGTTTGTGAAATATTGAACAGATGTACACATGATGAGTGTCCATACAGTTAACTATGGGAAAAGGACTTTTGTGTGAAACGGGATATCGGGAAAACTCAAAAAGTGGCACTCCCAATTAGTCTAATAAACTAAGGTTATGGGTATAAATAAAGCCTTGTAAATTGGCATACATGCAGATATACACTCAAATAGTCCAAATGGAGAATAAAACAAAAAGGGGGAAATTCACACATTAGATGCAGTAGGTGTCAATTCATGATATCGGTGACGTTGCATATCGCTTGACCAATGGGAACTACTGGATGACTCAATCATTAAAATATTTAGCTTTTTCTGGAGGAGTTATAAATATTCATTATGTGAGAGGACTCAAGCTGTGATTGGTTCATTTCCTTGAAAGCTCATAAAAACTGGAAAAGCAGAAATAAAGTGGCAGCTCAAAATTACAGATTGACTTCATGCTCAGAGAATTAGTTAGCATATCTTGTATCCAAGCAACTCTTTACATAGAAACACATGTCAGGTGTTTTCCTTAGGAATGCACTTAAATCACTGCCTCTTTTTCTTCTTTAATCATGAACCTCCTAGCATGTCTAGTCAATTTTACTCTTCCACTTCAAATATACAGTGTGTCTGTCTGAATAGAAATTGTTTGTTTTTTAGATATTTGATTTTTATGGCCGCCGCACACGAGAGCTATCTGCTGAGCAAAAAATCTCTCGAGGCCGTTAGCTCAGCACTTACCTCACGTGTGTGGTCGATTTTTGGTGAGATTTCTGCCTCTCGAGGCCGTGAGACCAAAATCTAACATGTTTGATTTTGTTTGCCTCGCGTGGATAAAAACTCACCGTGTGCGGTGACTTGAGCTACGTGCTGAGCAAAAAAAGGGCAACTGGCCAATGAAAGCGCACGCTCTGTGCCATGTGACTTCCAAAAAAGCGGCGCCCATTTTGTCATCACATCCAACAGTGAAATGACCGCCAATTACAGGAATGGGAATAAACATAAATAGCTGAAATAAACAAATCACGAATATGAAAATATATAAAACGGCTGAAACAAAAACTGGGAATTAGGGTACACAAAATGAATTATATAGCCTATAATAAAATAATATATTATAATGAACCTGATTTCATGTGAACACTTTGTATAAAGGGATAGGTAAAACGTTGGTAAAGGAGACAGAACAGCACTCACACTTTGTCTAATCCACCATGTACATGAATTTTTAAGCCTGTACAATTTTGAGCTCAAAACCCGACTCAATTGTTCTTATAAAGCATATAGAAGGATTTTTTATCTTGCGAAAATCAAAAATGTTTTCAGAGTTTGGTTTAACTCTTTCTGGATAAATAGGCTACATCATTTCAGGCGAAAATTTGTAACGGTGTTTTTACCAACACCATCTTTGTACCCTGGAAGTTATACGTACATCTGTGAACATTTATGTTTTGGTTTGTTACCATGGTGTTGTACATGCCCTTTAACTGGACAGGGGCGGATCTAGCAGAACAAGGAAACAAGTAATAATGACAGTCTTTCATTTTGTCTTTCAAACGGGAGTTGGGAACAAGTTCGGTTTAACCCCCCCCCCCCCCCCCCCCACATCTACCATAATATCCTTATTCATAAAATCGGGCGAATGCACATTATATAAAAGAAAGGGATAGTCCGGCCACAAATCGACCAACTTCGCCAAAATGTAGTCAGTGACAACGTTGCTAACGTTGTCCATGGGCGCTGCCATTTTGGAAGTCACATGTCACAGAGCGTGCGCTTTCATTGGCCAGTTGCCCTTTTTTTGCTCAGCACGTAGCTCAAGTCTTCGCACACGGTGAGTTTTTATCCACGTGAGGCAAAAAAAATCAAACATGTTAGATTTTGGTCTCACGGCCTCGAGAGGCAGAAATCTCACCAAAAATCGACCGCACACGTGAGGTAAGGGCTGAGCTAACGGCCTCGAGAGATTTTTTGCTCAGCAGATAGCTCTCGTGTGCGGCGGCCTTTGCGAACTCATTAATACAAGACAAAATGTACGCACTCTACGATCCACAACCTCTGGTGTGGTATTTTTGCAACAGCCACTGGCCAAAACTAAGTACTACGGTGACCGCTCTTTTTCAATTTATGCTCCTCGTTTGTGGAATAGGCTTCCAATTACAATTAAATGTGCTAAAACTTTTGTTTCTTTTAAAAGTAACTTAAAAACTCATCTTTTTAAGAATCACTTTTTAAAAACTTAATTTGCTATTTTTTATAAACTTTATGTGTGTTTAAGTATTGTTACCTACTTTTTAATACCTTTGTATAATTGCTCATAATTTGTAGATGTTTTTAACTGTACAGCGCTTTGTGATGTCTTCAACATGGAAAGCGTTTTTTAAGTATTTATAATTATTATTATTATTATTTAGTCTCATGCGTTTGCTATCTCAATGGGAAAATTCTGCCCAAATTTCAATGCAATCCATTCATGCATCACCGAGCAATTACTGATTGTCTTGATAAGTCCATTTTGCTACCATTACAAATGATTGACAGTTGTGGTCATCTTAGTGGTGATAAGTGTGTAGTGAATAGGCACGTTGACACACACCAAAAACAGCACGACTATATTTGGGTCGCGATTTGGAGCACGACCCAAATAGTCGCGCTTATTTTGTGTGTGGACTCCAATAATTGCGATTTGGAGCGCGATGCAAATCACACTAATAGTGCGTCTTTTTGCAAATAGTCGTGATGAAGTTGTTTATTGCCTAATTATGGCTATCTGTTTGTGCCAATGTGGGCGGCATCATTAGATGTACATTTCAATCTTTACGCGACAGTGAAGCCGATTCACATAATTATTATACACTAACGTGAGTTCTGTTCATATACGGATAACAGCGCAGGACAGACACACATCTCAGCTTGGCTCTATACATTATCAAGGATTGTTCCTGTGGCACTCTGGTGACGAATTTGACCAAAAGGCAGACTTGAAAAACAAGAATTTGGTAAATCTGTTTACCAACTACAGTTTGGACTGAGTGTAACATCTACAGACTTGTACATGTTTTTACATCGTCGGCATCACACTAGTTCACAAGACACTTCTGCCACATTGTCATCTTCTCTGAACTGTACTTCAACACAGAATATTCTTTTAAAAAGAGTAGTTTTAAAGCAAAGTGTGAAGATGATGTCCTGTTACGCGTACTTCATCATTTTCTTTGGGCTTGAACTCGGCAGCTCCATCCTCGGTCAGAACTGTTCTTTCATCGAATGCCCGCCTGGATGGAAGATGTGGTGCCGTGCCTGCTACCGTTTCACCCCGATACTCCGCTGGAGTGAGAGCAAGGCATCCTGCAAGGCGATGGGAGGAGAGATGATTGCGCCCCGCTCACAGGCGGAGCATGATTTCGTGTGGGCCTATCGTGAAGAGGGAGGGGCAGCAGGGCAAAGCGTCTGGATAGCCGATCTGGAGGAAGAGGGTCAGTGGTTCTGCAATGGAGAGCAGGAAGATCGTACCTACACCAACTGGTATATAGGCACTTCGCCCCAAAACGAAGATGAGGATTGTACCAGGATGAGGGATGCGGTTGGAGGGCTATGGGGAGACAAACCCTGCGACAGATCATATCCTTCTATCTGCAGACAGGACCCTTGGCGTATTTAAGCATGACTGGCAGCCAATGAGTGGATACACGTGTTTTTAGCTTGTGGTTCATTAAGGACTACTTCAACTTTAAATGACAGTCTTTATTTCTGGCACCCACATTTTTCAAGGCCTAATTTAGAATAATAAAGTCAAAATGAACAACCTCAAGGAAAACTTTTAAGGAAAATGGAGTTACTTGGACAATTTGTACCCTGCTATTTGCACACGTGGCCCTCAGGGTACCCCACACATATGCCTAATCTCACGGACATTTTCTGGACAGAAATAAAACTGTTGCTGTCGATTGTGCCTGCCTTTCATCCGTGGTGTATGTTATATCCGTTTGGAAACGTTAGAACAAATAACTGTTTTAAACTGATATCTGCTTTACTCTCGATACGTAGAGATACCGTCTTAATCTCTGATCGATGCTCACATCCTTCAATGTTCTTACTTCTGTCTAATCATACTGAACATTCAACGAACATGGACTCGATCTTAAGCTTTAATCAAGATGCACCACGTTCTATTTAAAATATAATTTTTAGAATAACAATTATTTGAATTTCGTTGGCACTTTGTTAGTCGTGAGAAATTTGGCCTAAGAATGTTTTGAAGCCAACATTATTAAATGGATAGCTTGTATGTTTGGACGATGGTTTCATTCTAATCACAGTCAGACTGGGCTAAGTACCAACCCCTATCGGCCCTTCTATGATTTCAGGTAGTTACAAATGCCTGAATGAAATGAGGATAAGTGTAAGTATAATAAATGTCATTTGAGAGGAATGTGCACAATATGATCATTATAGTTTCTTGTGTCGTTTTTGTTGCCGTTGTCATTTTAATTGATTGATTGTGTGAATGGAGTATTAGCATGCTTTACCGTTACTATAGTCTGGTGTGCAAAATTGTGGTCGTTTCTAAAAGAGAGTACATACATGTATAAACTGTTACCAAATGTATCCTGCATACTTCACAAAATGCATGTTCCAGCAAGCAGTAGACTAGCTACCAGTCCTTACGTTGTTGTCATCTTGTTTCACTTGTTTGAATCGAGTCCTTGAGTATACTTTGACCTCAAACCCAGGAACGGTGCGGTATTGTCATAGCTAGGGTACATTGCAAGTTATCGGAGGCATAGAGGACACCAGTGTTATGACGTCACCTTATACACATAACATAACTGGGTCTTGACCAAGATTCAAGTATATGAATTTGAGGTGTAACAATAGTTGTCTGTCTTGAACCGATAAACTACTTCTCTGCCTGAGTTACTCTCTTGTAAAAATGATAATACGCACTGTTAATATCATGCAAATAGATATGGAAAGGCTCGTTTTAACAACATCAGTATACCTCGTAATGGAGCACTGTGGTGTTCTATCGCAATCAAAATGCTAAACAGTACCGGTACCACCGACAAGGCAATATAAATCGTGATCAATTAAATGAAGTCGGCACGATCGTGTATAACTCATTTTCAGTTTCTGTTTTTATTCCATATACATGTAGCTCCTGTGTGTGCGCATTTTATGCTCCATAAGCCAATCAACAAATGGAGGTTTCAAATGGCTTCGTGTTGAGGGAGGCGTCTTTCTAATTAAGTAACAAGCTAGACAATGGATCCATCTTTTACAAAACACCATCGGATTCATGTTAGCCACGATGACGCCACCATCGTCAGGTTAAATTGCGCTTAATGTCGCCAAGAGTTTTTGCGCGCTGTTTTTTATATGAAGTGTTCACTGTTATTCCTCTCACACGACGAGCTATCGTGTTTTTCATGTACACTGTGCTTTGTAACGCCACATCATTTGCATTGGTTTGTAAAATAGTCCTGGATAATTTTCAAGAAAAAAACCTAAAATTTATTGAAACACATTAATGGTATCAAATGCCGCACGCAACATGAGCATAATTTCGATGGCTGACCGCCTGTCAGAATTCCTTGTTTTTGTGATACCTAAAGTGCATCATTGATTGTTCTTCTTATGATTATGTAGAGCTTCAAGCTTTCTTATCCCTTCTTCTTCCATGATGATGGTGCACAAGTCAAATACATCTTTATCACATGGGTATTGTCCTTTAAAGGTGCATTCACTTTTGCAGACTTCTATTTCATCCAGTGGAACAGGCAGCAGAAAGTTCTCGACGGCATACAACTGCGGCAAGGTGTGCATCACAACAGGGCGGCCAAATGGGCCGAGACGATTCCTCGATGGTTTGATGTTGTGGTTGTTCCATTCGTGTTGTACGGAGTCCAGTTCTTCCTGTAATTTCAAGAAAGAAAGAGAAATGCTTGAAACTACATGCTCATGCAGTGACACAAGCACAATGATAATAGGGCAGAACCTTGAATCACTATATAGGGAGGGATCATCACCTGTTTGCATTTTCTTGTTTACCTATTTTTCTTTCATCATGAGCCGTGCAAAATAATGCATAGATTTTAATTAGGGTGAAAACCGTCATAATCTTAAATTATTACTTGAATGATATTTAAGAAACAGAACTGTGTGAGTGACTTGTCAAGCCGATCCCCGTTAAAGAGCCCTTCCTCCTTGAGATGTTTGTAGACGTCCATCCAAAACTAGGCACAATGCTTCCGAAGGATGCTCCACCAACATTCTATCCTCTGATTGTTTTGACTGGTTCCTTGTGTGAAACTCTTTCTATGAGCAAACGAGTCGTTGTGATTTCGTCTCAGAAACTGCTGCATTTGACGAATATGGGCGTTTTCTGTTCCATGGTCGGCCCTGATGACCCTTGGGCAACCGTTTTCACTGGAAACTGTTTCCATCAAATATCCGGCAATGACTGACGGATCACTGTTTGTTGAGTACGCCTCAAGCCACAACACACGTCTTGAGAACCCATCTATACACCCACTAATACAAATTCCATTAGGAGTTAATTTGTCGTACGAATCGGTATGCCACATGAAATTCGGCCCTCTCACACGATACAGGCGCCTTTGCAATCTCTTTCTTCTTCTCAGTTCTACGCCTTCTTCATCCAGAAGTTTTAGCATTAAGCGTACTGTTTCTCTATCCGTGTTCAGCCCATTTTGGATGCACTTTAAATGCATCCAGCGGTAGCCATGCAAAATCCCTGAACGCTGAAGCTCCGACTGAATAAAAAGAGCAATGTCAAAAATATCGGAGTGGTTTTTGCGGCGAAACAAACCCGAAGAACGCAGTCTCCTTTGCAGGGTCCGCTTACTTACCGAAATGTTGTGATTAAGAAGCAGCGATCCAAGTATTTCATCGTAACTCCAGCCAAGGTTGAAGTATTGTCGAATGAACATGTCGTATGGTAACGGTGCCATCATCATAAGTAGCTAGAGTGAAAAACGAGTAACTACATGTGTAATTTGTAATAGTAATACAAAAAAACGAATTAGTAATTCGTTAAAACGAATTAGCAATTCGAAATAACGAATTAATAATTCGTTAAAACGAATTAGTAATTCGTTAAAACGAATTAGTAATTCGTTAAAACGAATTAGTAATTCGTTAAAACGAATTAGTAATTCGAAATAACGAATTAGTAATTCGTTTAAACGAATTAGTAATTCGAAAAAACGAATTAGTTATTCGAAAAAAACCGAATGAGTACTTCGAAAAAACGAATTAGTTTCAGACAAAATTATTTTTTGTCAGTGGCACGATTGGGCTTTCGTAAAAGACCGTATGGAACTGAAAATTTCACAGATGACTGTCACTGTATCTGTCTTGATATTTTTGCCAATGAATTTTTATTTCTTTGATAAAAAAAATGTGGTATTACCTTTAATTTCTCATGCTGTTCTCACCACAACTTCGAATTTAAAGTCACATTGAAAAAAGGTTTATTTGCTTTTGCTTGAGAGTTGGAGTTAGGATCACACGTTTCGATCTTGGTAGAATCGTAATTTATCAAAGGCTAAATGCTTGTGAGGGAAAACGAGGCTGACTTTCATGGTATTGCGATTTTTCGTTTAAAATTCGTATTCGTATTCTTATTCGTATTTCACCAATGATGTTTAATTTAATAATAATTATACACGTATATCATTGATAGACTTGCGTCAGTCACTCGCTTTGTGTTGTGTGCCAAGTGCAATGGCTCGAGTCGGGAAGTGAGGGCGCTATAACAAGTTGGACTGGTCCCCTGTATCCTCAAAGCGGTGCATGAAATATTAAGTTCACGGCGACCAATCTAAATTAAATACGGGCATTTTGCGTGTAGGAAATTGCCGTGTAACTCAACGTGCCTGTACGTGGACTAGATTCTGTAGCCAAATTTCACTCATTTTTTCACTTTAACGCGAGGAGGTAGGTAAATCTAAGTGAATGCAGGACGACTCTGTACATAAAGCTTAGCTGCAAGGTCGTTTGTTTTGGCTGAACTGGGTACAGACGTGTAGACAATTAAGTGGTACAAAATTTGTTGTTTCACTTGCAACACTCCCAACACTCAACAGTGTTTGTTGTGTAGGCAAATATTGAGACAAAAGTGCATGTGGTCTATGGACACGGCATGTATTTCCGACATTTTGATTTAACCAATGCAGGTGAACTTATATGCAGTTTATTGTGCATCAATTGTAAGAATTGTATTTGTCCAACGTTTTGTAGAGATTGTTTCAGTAGAAAATTTCAAGCAATTGTTACTGTTAGAAAAAAAAGGTAGACCTAGGCCTAGCCTTGTTTCAACGAATCTTGGAATCGTTGGATTTGCAAATCCGGTGCGACGAAACTACATTAGGAATCCAAGTTTTGTTGACGGATTTTCAAATCGAATTGGAGACTAACTCAACCGGTATAATTTCTTGTAAAATAATTATCGTCCATATACTATAATACTATAGTTGTAGGGCCTACGCAGGTCTTGTAATTGTATTGTTTATTTCAGGCAAAAGAAAAAAAATGAACCTAATTGCATGACCGAGTTAATAATTATTTTTAGACACGCAACTGATGTCATTGCGAATTGTCGCGAGTGATTGTATACTTTTAATCATCAAATAACCACAAGGGAAACTGACTGACTTTAAAGTTATTGAAAGTGAACAAAGACAAATTTACTGAGCGGGATTCGAACCGGCAACCTCCTGAATACCGTAGAGGCACTCTACCAACTGAGCCATCCAGCCCAACGTTGGTGGTGTCCTTAATAGTCAATTTTCTTTGTTTGTTTGGCAGTCAGAAGCCATGAAACCACACACACACCGCTATATCCCAAGGATCATTTCATTGATACACGCAGCAAACATAGACTGCAACCATAGACTGGGTTAAATGCTAAATGTTACAAATGATGTAGTCTTTGCATAAATGACATCTACCTGTTCTTTGTTTCTATTTCTGTGACCAGGCGTCATGTCTCGCGGTTTACTCCTCCTGTTTGCCCTCTGCGGTCTCCTCCTAGCCCCCCTGGTACTCGCTGGTAACCACCGGGGCGCAGATGCCGTCCTCGAGGACAATGAGTTTGCTGAGTTTGAGGATCTAGGCGATGAGGAGGAAGAAGATGCGACAGTGGAGGTAGACAAAGAGGAGGATGACTTTGAGGATATTGGCGAGGCCGAGGGACCCTTTGAAGGAGAATTTGACGAGGATGAAGAAGATGGAGTTGTGGAGGTAATGTTAGGAGAGAGTATACCTAGCCGAATATTTTAACATTCTTCACGTACTAAGGGCCGTGGCTATGTCTCCAGCTTAGTCTCATCTTCCAAAAGCTGCAGATATAGGTTGTGGTCTTTTGTTGAAGCTGAAGCTCACTTTCCTTTTTCAAAACATGGCTGTAGCCAAAAGCCTCCATTTTGATACCTGCTTCTTAAAGGTAAAATACATGATTGGTAAAGGTCACAGAACAGCATTCACACTTTGTCTGATCCAGCATGTACATGAAATGATAAACCTGTGAAAATTTGAGATCAATCGGACATCTGAGTCACGAGAAAAAAAAAGAAAAACCTGACTCAATTCTTCTTATACCAAGAATGGTTTTGATCTCTGCACAAGATCAAACAATGTTTGCGGTCGTTGTTATATTGATTTCTGGATAAATACACCATTTCAGGTGGAAATATTTTAACAATTATGTTTCTACCAGCACCATCTTCATCATGTTCATATCCTGAAAGTTATACATAAATCTGTGAACATTTCTGTTTGGGTATATTACCAATCCTGTACTTTACCTTTTAAAATAGACTCTTAAAAATGGAGCTGTAGGCAGAGCCAGTTCTGAAATTGAAAACAGCCTCAGTTGCAGGGGAGATACTTAACTTACTAGCATTTTGAAATTAGCCATGGACTATTGGAAAGACCGAGATCTGTAGGACCTAGGCACCAGACATGGTGCTGGTTCAACTGTTCAAGGAATCTGGTGCAGGGGTACTCTGCACATTGCTTTTTTTACATACATTGTAAGTGTATTGAGGAAGGTAAGAATCACTACTGTGTAGGCACATGCGGGAAGCAAACGTTGTTAATGTAAATGTATACACCCTACGTACAACGTGCTCTGTACCATACCGTGGCTCGTGGCCAGCCTCGGTACAGATTTTGCACTATTGAAATCTGCTTTTGACGTTGCAAAAAGCTATTGATTTTGCAGTAAGATTATAAGTCGGCATTTACTCAAAACTGGTGAATTTTGCGGGCCTCGAGCCGGACTCTAAAGTCTCACAGCACTGATATTCATACATGTCTGATGTGGCTGCATAATTTGTTTGTTTGTTCGCAGGATGAAGATGAGTTTGAGCACTTCCACGACACAGAGGAGTTTGAAAACTTTGAACGAGAGAAGCCAGCCAAAGGCAAGGGTCAGTCAGACACCCCAGATCTCGAGATTGCCAAGGTGGGTTTTGCTTAGAAGATCTGCAATCGTATCAATTCTTTTCACCAGTTAACCCTGTTTTCGGTATAAAGGCCTTTTCACATGACATTTAAAAAACTCAACCATTGAGAAATTCTCTCACGGTTGCAAAATCTTACAAAAGTGTAAGACACCAATGCTTGATATTGACTGACGTCCCTGGTGAATCCTTGAGAGATTTTGACCAATGGTCCAGACCTACGACAAAATTTCTCAAGGGACCCTTACGAAGTGCTTTGCAATGCGCATGCATGTGTTTTCTATGTGTTTCATGGCCTTTGCAGACCGCGCACGCTCCCGCATGCTTTACGGGCAACCTCAGCATCGTGATGGTACTAGCAGCGGTTTACATTCATAAAATGCATAGTTTATCGATTACCCGCATTCCATCTCAAGAGAGGCTCGCAAAATGTTACACTGTGCTGTGTGAAAGGACACAAAAGCGGCCAGAGTAAAACTGTTTTGTAGGATTTTGCAACCATGAGAAAATTTCTCAATGGTTGAGAGTTATTTTAGCGCCGTGTGAAAAGGCCTTTAGTCATGTGTATGAGATGTGCTGTGTTTGATATGGAGGCCAACTGTGTTTCAAGCAGGGGTCGAAATGAACAGTGGTCCGCTGGCCGGGGCCACCAAGAACAATCATTAGGCCACTGATTTGAGGAACAATGCCAGTGCATTGCACTGTTCATTGGCCCTGTTGGCCACCAGTTGACTGAATTTCAACCTCTGTCAGGCCTGTTAAGTATAGACCGATCCGACTGCACGATATACTGTCGCTATTACTGGAGTGTCCCCACCTGCCTTTTGTCCAGCAACAAAAGAATTTACTTTCACCGCACTCTATAATTGCAGGGTGTACGTCCCATGATTAGGTGATGTTCACCCTGCAGTATAGAGTGTGGTGGATGTAAATTATTTTGTTGCCAGACAAAATACGGGTGGGGACACTGCATTAATGGCGAGTGTTTCCTCCATGGTCACGCCGTCGGATCGGTGTATGGTACTGAAAGGACCTGTGTGGATATGAACTTATAGGACATGGGTTATTGAGGCCAAGCTTCTTCTGTGTTCATGTCCACAGCTGCCCATGCACCTGCGCAATAACTGGGACAGCTACTACATGGAGATCTTGATGGTGGTAGGAATCCTAGCCTACGTCTTGAACTACATCACTGGCAAGAGCAAGAACCAGAAGCTATCTACTGCCTGGTAAGCTGGTCCCTCATAGATCAATATCTTGTCATTTTGGCCTCAGGACGGCCAGAGCACAGTGGCTGAAACGTCGAGTTCTGACTCCCCGGTTCTTCTCAGAACCATACCTCTTCCAATAAGAGTACTTTTAATAATAATAAGAAGAATAATGATGGACTCTTATAATGCACCGGTATCCGCTAAGCATGACGGTCAAGGTATATCTGAAAATCTTACTCAGTTCTAGTTGCCACCATGCAAAACTTCCTAAGTAATTAGGTGTTCGGGTTCAAGCCAAAGTTTGGTTTTTGTCAGCAGAACTTCTTGGTGACATTTACACGATATTGACATGAAACTTGGTGGGAATTTCGGTAGGGTAATATCATACTTTGTTTTTTGTCAAAGAAATACCGATTCATGGGCCAAAATATCAAGGAAGATACATTAACAGTCATCTGTGAAAATTCCAGTCACATACGGTGCCCACTTTTTGAGGAAACAATGAAAAACGGCCAAAGCATTTCTGACGTCTTTTCTCTCTAAACAGCTGCACATTCTAAAAATCCTGTTGATAGCTGAGGATAGACCAGAGTAAATGTGGCATGCTTTTGTATTTTTCAATTGCAGGTTGAATTCACATTTGGAGTTGCTGGAGTCTAATTTTGCCCTTGTGGGTGAGTGATCAATCATGCTCTTGCTGTAGCTTATAGATGTCCATTTCAAGTAGTGCTGTGCATTTTCGGAGCTTTTGAAAACCGGAAAACGCTTTGAAAAAATTAGCGGTTGCCCGAGCTCCGATTCATAAAAATGAATGATAGCGCTATATTACACACGTGTCGATAATGTGCACGATCAATGGATGCATAGCGCTGTATGTAGGAGTGTGTAAAACATGCTACAACGATCGTTGCGCCGGCCGACGTATACATTCAGTTTCTGGTCTCGATCTACGTGCGTGTTTGGGAATCTTGCGATGATTTGGTGCCGGCAACCTTACAGAATATTCAGTCAGAATCTTTCATAATTTGCTCAGCGTGACATGTCACATTTCTTACCGAAAAATCTGCATTGAAGCAGGCCGAAATCCACGGTACCGAGCGCAACTTGAATGCATGCACCAAATGCACACGTTGTACGTACGACATGTAGGCTTGCACTTCCGGCCTGATTGCGAATTGGCGACTGTGTACTGGTGTACAACGTATGCTTTGAAAGGTGCGGCGCGGATAGACATCGTGAAATTTTCTGGATGCAATTCTGCTGCTGCATGGGCCGGGCCATGCGGCCACGTGGTGGGCATGCGGTGTTCATGATGCATCGTACGCGATATGTTTACGTCTTCTTTTGAGCGATCGTCGCGTTCGGAAGGCTGTTCGCAATATTTGTTTAATCAAGTTTGCGAAAAGTTTGTTTCTGCTTGGCAAAATGGACCCAAAACGACTGAAATTCAAGTATGTATTATACAGTATACACTTTTGGGGTTGTTTATTTATTGGGCAAACGTCAGTCTACTTTTTAAAATGTTGGTTTCGTATTCCGTTTTTGAAATTTTGAAACCGGATGGCAAGATTTTAAGCGGGAGCCCGTGAATCCGTTTTTGATGCACAGCACTAATTTCAAGTCATATTTATGCTATGAAGAGACTGTTAGTCTTGTTTGGGTAGGCGGAGACTGGTTTCTTCTAGTCCTGTTTGTACCGTAAAGAGACCACTAGTCTTGTTTCAATGTCAGAATGTGAGGGACTGGTTTCTCCACACCATAGGAGTAGTTACCTTGCTGTAGACTAGGTACCCCTTCCAGTCCTATTTATACTGTGAAGAGACCATCAGCCTTGTTTCAATGTGAGGGACACACCATAGGGTGGAGGCATATTGCTGCCTTGCTGTGGACTAGGTACCCCTTCCAGTCCTATTTATACTGTGAAGAGACCATCAGTCTTGTTTCCGTGTGGGATTGTTTTCTCCACACCATAGGGGTGAGGTCATTCCTTATCGTCTTACTGTAGTAGTCTACCCATTCCAGTCCTATTTGTACTGTGAAGAGACCACCAGTCTTGTTTCAAACCATAGGGGTCCTTGTCACCTTGCTGTGAACTAGGGACCTGCAGCTGATTTCACGAAACTTTACGCCATGGCGTAAGTCCAACTTACGCCACAAATGTTGCGTAAGTGGCGCAACTTACGCAACATTTGTGGCGTAAGTGGACTTACGCCATGGCGTAAAGTTTCGTGAAATCGGCTGCTGTTTGTTTCAGGCACGTGATCAGTGATCCTGCTGATCCTGCTCCCATTTTAGCGTATTCTGCATGGAACGGGGATTTGCAAGATCACTAATCGTATGCCTCAAACAAACAGGCCCCAGGTACCCCTCCCTGTTCCTATTTACACTGAGAAAGGAACCTCCAAGGCCTGTCCCTGTGGTATTCCATGGTTTTCTTACTTGCATTATTACTGCCAGCATTGTAATCTTTGTGCTAGCCACCGCAGTGTTTTAGCCCTTATGCCAGGAAAACGAAGAAAATATGACAACTTTGTCTTATAAATTGCATTGTTGTGAAGGTGATGACGGGAGTCAGAAGGATCCTCCTGTCACCGGTCAGCTGCTGAAGGAGAGCGAGAGCCGTTACTGTCTCTGGTGCTCGGGCAGGAGCTGCTGTGAAGGCATGCTGGTGGAACTCAAGGTAAGTGACGCTAGCTGTTCCTTCTTTGGTAGGAGATGACAGTTGGAAAGGTCTCAGTTACGGAGAGTTTCACTCACTTTACTAGCTCCTGTAGTTGGTTAGGAGGAGCTAGCTGCTTTTGAGGGTATGCTGGTGGAACCCAAGGTAAGTGATGCTAGCAGTTCCTTCTTTGGTAAGAGATGACAGTTAGAAGGGTCTCAGTTACGGAGAGTTTCACTCACTGTACTAGCTCCTGTAGTTGGTTAGGAGGAGCTAGCTAAGTACCTGCTCTTGCAAACATGGAGGCGAGCCAGCCAAGTGCTTGAGATACTCACAACCCTCAGCAATTCCTCCTAAATGTCTTGCATTGATCGGTCATCAGTTTTCTAATCTTCTCTGTAATTTTGGATTTTGTTTTCAGCTCTTAAAAAGGCAAGATCTCGTTAGCGTGGTGGCTAAGCTGATGAAGCCTGGATCGGATGAAATAGTGAGTTTGTACTTTTTCATTGTTATCAACCCCCCTCCCCTCCTAGTCTATGTGATGGACGCACTCGCTGTACAGCCAGGGAGCATCTATCACTTGCGTGCAGATTTCCCGATTAATTGTGCAAACCAACCCAGCACTGACCTCTAGGTTTTGACCAATCAGGGGGCATATACTATTGTACCGTTTGGCGAGCGTGTCTATCATGAAGATAGCTGCTGCCGCGCAGATGCGCGAAATTGACCAATCACGATCCAGAGTCCAGACGGAAATGTTCTCAAACAGATCTGATTGGCTGATGTGACCCATTGCATAAAATTTGCATGCACTCACTTATCAGACGTTCGTACGTAGTGTGTCGCGGCTACTTTACTCCCCTCTCCCTGGGGGCTGCTTCCTATGTACTAGATCAATGGGAGACTTTGGAGACCCGGTCTTGAGTCAACAG
The DNA here is from genome assembly GCA_963971285.1 of Astropecten irregularis. Classification (NCBI taxonomy): domain Eukaryota; kingdom Metazoa; phylum Echinodermata; class Asteroidea; order Paxillosida; family Astropectinidae; genus Astropecten; species Astropecten irregularis. The sequence continues at coordinate 1,771,165 of OZ020255.1, read as the reverse complement.
GGCACGTGCAAACCATGCTTGCGCAATTGTGAGCATGCCCGCGTTGTTTTGCACATGCGTGCGCGTGCGCTTGCGCTGTTGACTTGAAGACTGGTTCTCCAAAGTCTCCCATTGGATTTTGGTGGTGTTTGTGGATTCAGGAAGGTTCCCAGATCAGTCATCAACAGTTCCAATGTTTGCTTCTTCTTTTCATTGCTGTGCAGTTAATAACAGTAACAATGAACAGTGAAGATATGGACAGCTTTATCCTGTTTGCTGGAAAGAGGAAAATTGCCTCTAAAATGCAGAAGGAGATGCAGGACTTGGTAGGTACCCTCGCTATTGGCCCAGTCTTTTCCTGTTGGAGGGGTTCGAATCCCACCTGAATCGTTTTTAGTGTTTTTTTATACAGGTCCTCGGAGTAAGTACCAAGTCTATATTGCAGAGATGCAACTTTTTAGATTTGAATCTGAAATCAGACTTTGGTTTTGGTGAGCTGCTGCGAAGCAGTGCGAGTCTATGTAATACCAATTACCGTCTGGCTGTCCGTCCGCGTGAAATGTTAAAGTGTTGTTTTTTTTATTCGGATGAAAAGTTGAAGTTTTTTAGTGCTTCATATTTTTGGGAACATAATAAAATTCATCTCTACAACCTCAAATTAGAGTTTATACTCTTAAAATAAATCATTTAAATCCGGAAAGACAAAGAAAAATGTTACATTTTTTTTTTTTAATTTGCTATCATGTTTGTAACTGCACATAAGGCTGCAGCGAGCCATGACAGCTTGCTGTTCTAGTTTAATTTTTCACCCTAATTCCGATTTTTGTCCCTTCAAATGTTTTGAATTGTACAATTTATTTTCAAGTCTCCTTTGATGATATTCACTTATCTTCTGCGCCACTGCCTTGTATCACACTGTGTGTCTACACACAGCGTATATGAATGACTATCTAGCTATAACACAGACTGTCATTTTCAAATTTTGTTTGGCATTGGCTTGCTGCATCTCTGTTGCACATTGGGTTGTTAAATTGTAGAAACTGAATTGGAGTTCAATATGAAATGGGATAGTGGGATGTGAAGGAACAATAGTCCTGGGTTTCGTGTTTGTTTTTATTTACTTCCAATTGTTGTTGTTGTTTGCAGAGTCAGTATTGTCAGGATAAGCGGGGTGGCGACAAGTACGGTCTGCCCGCGTCCTCCGTGGTGCTTTCAGAATCAGCTGAGGTCATTCAAGGTGTCATTGATGGCAAGGTAACAGTTACTAGGCCACCTGAATATTGTGGTCATTTTGAAATGGGTCAGTGGTTGTGAAGATGGATTGGCATAACCAGTAGACATGTAACCGATGTTGACCCAAGGATGATGTTCCGTATAGCCAAATGTAAGTAGGTGCGTTTTAGAAATGGAGGCTCAGGCTCCGTTTCAAGCTCAGGCTCCATTTCATGAATCCATTCTAACGCAACGGGCATCAAAATAGAGACTTTTGGCTGCGGTTCTGAAGTAGATTCTCTAGTATGAAAAGGAAAACGGAGCTTCAGCTTCAATGAAAAACCACAACCTATATTTTCAGCATATGGATATCAGAGTTGGAGCCTGAGCCTAAGCCTCCATTTTGAAAAGGCCCTAGATATATCAGTGTTACACTGTATTGCATTGAAGAGTTATCGTCTGGTTCCCTGTAGCTAGCAGAGGGAAAACCGGATAAATGTTGTGGCACCAGACTCTCCAGCGCTGTCAAACTGTCATACTCTTCTTAAATGAGGTTTGAATTTTGCTTCTTTATGTCCTCACAGGTTAGCAGCTGCTTGGGTCAGTATGAGGACATGTTTGAGTATCTTCACTTCTCGGATCAGTTCTCTGGCCAGAAGCCAACTGCTGAGTAAGTCTGTTGGCCCATTTTCTTATTGACAACCCTGATAGCCCCATACTCTGGATGTCCAGAGTCGTGTTAAAGGTAGTATCATACTTTGGTAAGACACCAAAACAGAAATATTCACAGATTACGTATAACTTACAGGGTATGAAGATGGTGGTGGTAGAAACATACCTTTAAAATGTTTCCGCCTGAAATGGTGTATTTATCCAGAAATTAGCAAAACAACGACCGAAAATCTTTTTGATCTTTTAAAAGATCAAAAATAAAAGAGAAAGGACTTAAGAAATACTGTGGCTGTTTTTCACTTTCTCAAAAAGTGGGCACCGCATGGGACTGAAATTTTCACAGATGACTATTACTGTTTCTTCCTTATATTTTTGCCCATGAATCTGTATTTTTTTTTACAAAAGCCAAATTATGATATGACCTTTAAGCAAGGAACTCACCACACCAGGAAACATGATTTTGTCTTGATGCTCAATGTAGAAACTTGACTTGAGAGTAGCATTGCTACAGACCGATCTGACTTCCCTTTTTAAGCCTTTCCCACCTCAGCAACAGTGACCAACTTATTTCAACCTTATATGCACATGATGTCGTCCAATTCAGGCACCATTGGCTTTATAATAAAGGTCAAAATGGGATATTGGCTTATCCTGTGCCGTTTGCAAGCCTGAAAATAAACAGAGACCACGGAAGCCATGGCCTTCGTTGCCCTGGTTCTTGGCCTTGGTTCCCCTTCAAATGTTTCCATAGACATATTTTCCAATGGAAGTGCCCCTTGCAATGGAAAATTTGCCTTGCCCTCAACAAACCTTATTTCATGCCCTGCATTTGTGGTAATGAAGGCTTCTGAAGGAATTGTTTAGTCCCAGGCACTCCATAATCAAGCTTGTTGGCCCAACGTTGCGTAGTAAGTCCAAAGAGTATGTTGTAAAGATATACATTATAGGCTTGTGGTACATTCAAGGGCCCTAGCTTACAGTTCTGCAAGGGATATAGTACTGATGTTGTTGTTGTTGTTGTTGTTGTTGACTTGTTGCAGTGACGAGCAGCCGACCAAGATGCCAGAGACAAAGAAAGTCCTCATCTTCTGCTTCAAAGGTAAACAAACAAACAATCAAAATTCCTTATTTAGTTTCATTTTGTATGAGAACAGTGAACGAAGCTCGCAAGAGCAAAGTTCATGCATTGGCTCATGTTGGGAATGGAATGAGAAAGAATTTGCTTGAATGTGACTTGTTGTTGGTTGTTTGCAGTGCCTGGTGGTCCACGCTGTACTAAGGTGGACATGGAGAATATGCAGCCTATGATGAAACTGGTCCTGTACTGCATCGAGAAGGTCAAGAGGTACAAGCTGAGTCGTGAGGTAAGGAGATTGGATTGCCTCTGATGACCCTAGGCGATAGTCTATATGATAGACGCACTCTGTACAGCCATGACTGCCAGCGAGTGTCTATCACATGCGTGCCCATTTCCTAATAATTATGCAAGCCAACCCAGCACTGACCTCTAGGTTTTGACCAATCAAGGGGCATCTACTCTCGTACCATAAGGCGAGACCATCTAATCACATAGATAGCTGCAGCCACGCGGACGCACACAATTGACCAATCAACATCCTTCGTCACGATCAAGAGTCCAGACAGAAATGTTCTCAGAACAGAGCCGATTACCTGATGTGCCGCATTGCATAAAATTTGCATGCGCCAGACGTTTGTACGTAGTGTTGCACGGAGTAGAACGGGTGATACTCAGACTACGTAGGGGAAGGGGGTATCCCAAACAATATAATTGTCTGTGAATTGGTTTGCGGAAACACCATGTAAGAATCGTTCGTACTTTCGCAATTCAATTTCGTTCGCACTTCTCGCAATTAAGGTCTGAACGTTTCAACTAGCTTGCTCTAGTCTTCATTGTCAGATGTCACTAGCCTCAGGCTTGCAACTTTTCCTCGGATCAGTTGATTTCCTCTTTTTTAACCTCACTCTTATGCCATTGAAAAGTGATAAACACTGTACAAAGTATGGTCAAGATTGGAATTTCCTCTTTTTTTGTTAAGTCCAGGTTGCATGCCTGTAGCCTGTCCAGCTAAAAGAAAATGAGGATGCTGAACGATTAACCTGCTCATCGAGTGTGTTGGGAGGCTTGTGGGCTAAACATAGCCAATCTTCTTGGGCAGTGTAAGAAGGCCCTTCGAAGGGTCTAGTACTTGACTCCTTTATCAATCTTGCTTCACTGCTCTCCTTCCTCACAATTCAGGCCAAGCTGAAGGCTGACAAGGCCCGGGCTAAGGTGTCGGAGTCCTTTGTCAAGCTGGCCCATGCCCAACGCCAAGAAGCTGCCCAGCAGCGCCGAGAGGAGAAGCGCCGTGCCGAGAAGGACCGACTCCTGAACGAAGAGGACCCAGAGAAGGCCCGTAAGCTGGAGGTAGGTTCCTGGGGGTGTGGATTCTACAAACCTGGGGGTCGATTTCATGAAGCCTACAATCTATCGTAACTCAAGTTGCAAAGGATATTCCATCGTAGGGGCTATCCTACGTAGGGCTGCAATGCACCACAAGTCTTACGATTGATAGTAAGTTACGATGAGTTTGGTGAAATTGACCTCAGGAATGTTCCTAGCCACATTGTTTAGTTTTCTTGGCAATGTCTGACTGTAAATATGAAGCCCTGTACTTTTGTTTTCATTGCTTTGGGGATATTGTGGATATTGTTTCCGAACCAGATACTCTTATCTCTCTCGTTAATGTCCAACTTTTTTTAAGAAGTTCTGTGCTTTCTTTTCCATGTCGTTGATTTCTGCAGGAGAAGCAGTACCGCAAGGACATGCGTAAACGCCTGAACCCCGGCATGAAGCAGATGAAGGTCCGCGTCACATAAGATGGAAAGGGCGCCCTCTATTGACATCACCGATATCCTCCTCTCCCGGTTAGGCAAATACTGATCTCTATTAGACATGTTCATATAAAGAGCTGGGTGTGGCTCACTGGCCATCGAAGGTCTTGCATCCAAAATGAAGCCACTGTAGACTTTTTCATCAATCTATTTAAAAACATTTCGTACAAATTACAAAGCTATTAAATGATACATTCAACGACATAGGCAAACCAGTGAGTTAGTCAGTCAAAAGCCGTGTCCCAATTCTCTGGCTGTGAACGCAAATAACACACAAGTCTATGGAAACAGCTGCAGTCACTGGCTAGTGGCCGCCATAGGTACTGCATGTGTAATTGCGGCCGCATCCAGAGATTTGGACACGGCCTTACTTTATGGACCTTTGGCTCTGACTCGGGCTTGTGTCCGTCATCAAGGAATTGCAAATAATAAGTTGTGATTCCTTTATTGAAGTTGAAACTCTGGTTTCTTGCCCATTACAAAGTATGCCCTTCAAATCCGTAGCCAAGAGCCTATACATAATGCAGACCCTATATTTTGATACGTAATGCTATAAACGAATTAACAACATGGAGCCAAAGCCATTCAGTTTGGTTAAGGCTCATAGATACCAATGATAGCCATGCAGACATCCCGAGCCTTTTAGTTTCTAGCATTTATTAACTGAAGTGAAACTTCAAACCCATCCCCTCCAAACACTACATAATTATGTAATGCATCTTGATACATTTGATATTTAATATTCTTCACTGCATTTTGAATAACTAGGGATAAGCATGCCACCTGCCATAACAACATGAGGCATAACTCCCTTGCCTGTAATAGCTATTCTAGGGCAGAATTCTGTCGGTTTATGTCTCATTTTGAATTCCTGAATCATCTCTGGGTTTCATCGGACAAAAGGAGGTATTTAACACCCCAGGTTTCAAATAATGCCTTTTTGGAAAGTTCTTTGTTCACCTCATTTTGGTGGGAATATAGCTTGATTGGTATTTATGCAGTTTTAACTCCTTTTTGACTGAAAAAAAAAAATCTCATAGACGCATACAAGGCCAATTTCATGGAACTGTTAAGCACAAAAAAATTGTCTAGCACAAAATGCCTTGCTTAATAAAACAAACCACCATTGAAGATTCCATTTGATATTCATGGTCAGAGAACAACAGCCAAAGAACAATCACAAGTGATACACAACACATGGAAATTTGGCTCTTAATCCTGTTTTTATTAAGACTGAAATTTCATGATTAGCAACTTTTTGTGCTAAGCAGGACCGTGAAATTGGCCCTTAAACATGGGTCCATGGTATGGCCCCCAGGCAATGGCCGCCTATTACAGGCTTTGTTGGGACTTGCCTCTACATATTTTGCATCCACCTTTTTGGCTTGCACTTAGCAAAAGCGAACAGCGCCCTCTAACATTGAAAATCCCACCAATATACCTGGCTGATAAAATTAAACGGTTGCTGAGAAATTCAAATTCCTGCCTAAAAATCTATTCACATTTTGCCAGTTTGAACAATTGAAATGCTGATTACCATCACCTTTTTTTGTTTTTTTTTTGCTTTTGCTTTTTCAGCTCAGAGCTTAATGATTTGCAATAAAAAAAATGAATTTTTATAACTTATCCATCATTAAAATTACTGCTTTGAATAACAAATTCTGATTTTGTTTGTAATGTGATCTTGTCTTTTTTTATAAAGCTGTAAACTGTGAAAGGTAAAACTGAAATGGTAAACAAAATCCACAAAAATTCAGGGAAAAAGTATAAATACGGACGTGATTTTGGATTGTCTTCTTTTTGAGTTTGTTCAGCCTTGGATAGTTGTAGAGTAAAAATGGAATTGTACATGGAAATTATCGAGAATATTAACATTTATTTGACACTTAAAAATGTATGATTGTAATATTTACTGGTTAGGTAGATGTAGATGTAAATGTGGAGGTCGCCATACATGTACCTGGGGCTTGCAGGCCATGTGTGAGTTGCAAGCCACTTGCGGCCTGCGAGCAGCATCAGATCTAGAGGCAGTATACAGCCTGCCATTCATGTGGGATTTACAAGCCATATGCAGTGTGGGAGCTATGTGCCACTTACAAGCCATGTGCAATGTCGAAGCCATATGCGGCCTGATAACTATTTGTTTTGCAGGCCATATGCAACCTGCATGCCATGTGACCAGTCACATACAACCCACAAACCATGTGTAATCTGCAAGCCATATACAACATTCAGGCCATTATGTACAACATGCATGCAAGCCACATATGACTTGGAGGCCACAAATATAGGCCATATGCAACCTGCAAGCCATATGCAACATGCAAGCTGTATATTGTATTTGTACACAACATGCAAGCCACATATGACCTGCAGGCCACAGAAGTACTGCATTATGTAAGCCATATGCAACCTGCAAGCCACATATGACCTGCAGGCCACAGTACAAGCCATACGCATTCAGTAAGCCATATGCAACCTGCCAGCCACATATGACTTACAGACCACTGTGCAAGCCATGTGCAATCTGCAAGCCATATGTAACCTGCAAGCCACATATGACTTACAGGCCACTGTACAAGCCATGTGCAATCTGCAAGCCATATGCAACCTGCAAGCCACATATGACTTACATGCCACTGTACAAGCCATGTGCAATCTGCAAGCCATATGCAAACTGTAAGCCACATATGACTTACAGACCACTGTGCAAGCCATGTGCAATCTGCAAGCCATATGCAACCTGCAAGCCACATATGACTTACAGGCCACTGTACAAGCCATGTGCAACCTACAAGCCATATGCACATGGCCTGCAGACTGCATATGAACTTCAAACACCACTAGTCCCATGTGAATATCCAATATTTCTCCAAAATCGTTCCCTCCAGAAAAATCTCACGTGACATGGCTTCTTGAAATTGATGGTCGACCATAATCTGCTGTAGAATGTGAAGTAGTACACTGTGTTTGTTTCTTTGTTTAGGAATATATTTGTTAAATTCCTTTCTATTTATGTCCGTGTGTTCTGAATGGGTCTTTGCACTAATTAATACAATTGATTTGCACATTGTAATCTCCTTGGACAGTTTGTACATCATTTGACAAATAAATACTATGGTAACGGTGATAACAAACAAAACTTGTGTGTGTGTTGTCTTTTCATTGTTTATCTTTTAAAGGTTTACTGTAATCAAAACTCATGTGAAGTTAAATACATCTGGATTGTTATAAAATTCACTCTGTCTATCATTGTTTGTGTTCAAAAATATTGTATATCGAAAAAAGCAGTGTTTTAGACCCATAATTTAGCACCCCACTTTTCGCGACGAAAAAAAATTATGTCACATGCAGAACGCGACGCAGTAGCTGTGGTGCGAGCCTATACTACTTCTGTAGGTGACGTCACAAGCTATTTTTGTGTGGATCGGTTCCAAGGGGGGATTTTTTGGGGAGCGGGGCATACATGTACTGATTTTAAAATTTGTTGGTCAAAATCAAGCACTTACATACAAATAAAAATTTATATAGTCATCAATGATGTATTAAGCAATAATTTTAAAGCACTTTCACCCCTTTCCCAAATTTGATTACAGTAAACCTTTAAACTACAATTTAATATCATTGGTTTGTGTATATATAAATTCAAATCTTTTGGTATTTGTATTAATTCAATGATTCATTCATCCATTCTGTTTTATTTCTCTGTGAGGCCTGGCATAGGTTTAGTACTCGTAGTGGTTATTGGTAAACTACTTTATGAGTGCCGTTTCATTTTATAACCAACTAGTTTCTTCTTTTTGTAAAATCTATTTTTATTGATTTAGTTTTTGTATACAGTGTAATTATAATCACCAAAATGATAACCAAAAGGGAAACGAATTTTAATAGTTGAAAAGTGAACAAAGAAAACTTGAGTCTTGAGAAAGTGGGACTGAAATATTATTTAGAACAAAAAAACAGCATTATTATGTTGTAAAACTACCACGAGAGGGCGCTACAGCATTTGGTCAGAGGGGATTCGATTTTGGAGTGGGATTCGTGTAATGTTTTAGAGTTGCAATTAGTTGTGCAATTCTCCGTTCAAAACCATTTAAATAATACTTCCTCGACACGCTTGACTTCGAAACCAATTAACGCAAGGCAACATCTTAAACAGGTAGGCTAATCTAACCGACTTATGTACCGTTCGTGGACGCTAAAACTAAGTAAAACTAAAAGCATGCCACACAAGTACACAATTCACAAACTGTGTACAAATTTAATTGGTAGGCCTGTAGGGCCTACACGGTTTCAGGTCAACTCGGTCCGTAACCAACTCGGTCCGAGTCAACTCGGTCCGTGACCAACTCGGTCCGTAACCAACTCGGTCCATGACCAACTCGGTCTGTAACCAACTCGGTCCGAGGCCAACTCGGTCCGTAACCAACTCGGTCCGTGGCCAACTCGGTCCGTGACCAACTCGGTCCCTATGGGAAAATGCACGCAAAAACGTCTGGTAATTTTGTTGCAGCAAAACGAGTACGAAGTCTCGCAAATTGCGTGAATTAAACTATTTATTTAGGTCTATTTATTTATTTATTCATTTATTATCTTAAAAACATTAAAAGAATGAAAAATACATTGGCAGGTGCTGCCCAGGGCCTGACAAAAAGTAAAAAAAACAAAAAAAAAAACCCTGTCTTCAAAAGACGTGCCTTCCCAAACACCTGCCAATTATAAATCTTATGTTAAATTATGTTATGTATTTATTGTATATACACAGATTAATCAAAACAAAGCTAAACAATCAAAAACAAAAACACAAAACAATCATCATTATTATTCATTAATTGATTTATTAATTCTAAACATAAAAAGCACATTTTCATAAGGCATTTGACTTCGTGTATAATTTAATTAATATTTTAATTAAAATTGTATTGTGCCATTTTATCAAATAATTATGGTATCAACATAATAAGACATAATTTATTTCTTCACGGTTTCAGCCACAAGCAAAACATATTATGTTATGATGACATTAAAAACATTAATGCAAATAGCCTACATGTTGTACACTGCTGCAGCAAACTGCATGGATTCTTGTTTGTGTACGTTTTCCCATAGGGACCGAGTTGGTCACGGACCGAGTTGGTCACGGACCGAGTTGGTCACGGACCGAGTTGGCCACGGACCGAGTTGGCCACGGACCGAGTTCGCCACGGACCGAGTTGGCCACGGACCGAGTTGGTCTCGGACCGAGTTGGTCACGGACCGAGTTGACTCGGACCGAGTTGGTTACGGACCGAGTTGACTGGCACCCGCCTACACATTTGTACTGTGTACTGACAACTGTGGATATTTACTAAGTGTACAATGTTTCATTGTAGGCCAAGTATTGGCTATCTTTCTGTTTTTACTAGTCAAATGATTCGGAAAGACTTTCATGTAGACCCAGTACTCAGTAGTATTATTAACTCTGGGAAGCTGAACTCCCGCCTTTTTGGGGGATTGTGGGTTGACGGGTCCTAGGAAAGGAAACTACTTTTTGAAAAGTAGGCTATCTTACCTACATATACTTTGTTGTTCTCCTCCTCTATATTACCAAGGTTAATTTTTTGGAAAGAGGGCAGGGCTTTGATTTTTGAGGGAAATCATGGGGTAAAAACGGTAACCAAGATTGTAACATTTCACCGCCGCACGGACGGCCGCAGACGAGAATAGTCTGGTTTTCACTCTGACATTTTGAGGACTCTTGATATGTTGGGTCTTGGCACGAGACTATCCAAACCAGAAAAAATGGCCTCACGCGATCAGACGGTCTGTTTTAAGTTTACAAGAAGCGCGTAAGAAAATTTAAGTTTAACCCTGAAATGTTTAACAAATTTCTTCAATCTAGGCTTTTAAGGACCCAGGAATATTTGCTGAAAGTCAAAAGTATCATTTTTGAGGAGTAGAAGTTAGTTCAGAGCCCAAAAAATCAATGTGTTTTGGGATCCCGTAAACCCCCAATCGCCTTTTTTTTTTAATTTTGGGGTTGACGGTCGGTCTAGCGCGCGCTCCAGCCCAGGGCCCAGACTGGACCAGAGAATCTAGGACTAGGCATATTGCCTTAGTTATATCATGTATATCATGGAGGCATAATTCCTAAATGGTTATATTACTAGGGCTAATTAAATGTGTAGTACACAGACACATTTTATGTACTTCAGTAGGGCTATGCCATTTTCACATGATGATGTCTGAGTTTCTGAAACTATTTTACTGAATATACATGTATACAGTGTACAGGGGCCAATTTCATAAAACAGTTAAACACAAAAATTTGCTTAGCACAAAAATGTCTCGCCCAATAAAACAAACCACCATTGACAATTCGATCTGATATTCGTGGTCAGCGAACAACAGTCAAAGAACAATTCACAAGTGATACACAACATGTGGAAATTTGGTTGTTCACCCTGTTTTTAATAAGACAGAAATGTCATGCTTAGCAAATTTTTGTGCTTAACAGTTTTATGAAATTGGCCCCTGGACCCCATGCCACATGTGCCATGGTCTATTATTACATCATTGTCACAGCACACTAGGCCTACCTGCACTTTACAGTTCTCCATATGTTGTTAAAACTAAAAATGTGTTCTTATTTTCCATTCACATTTTTGTATAAGAATTATGTGTTTTGTGGTGGTTTATAACCTGATTACTGTGGTACTGAACGTTACCTCAGTGAAGCGTACGACGGATAACTATCAACGTATGTCTTAAGACATAGGCCAAAGCTTCTACTGTTCCAAAATGATATATTTTTGGCTTTCAGCAAATGTCCCCAATTAAAACCCCAGATTAAAGAACTTTGTGCAACATTTCAGTGTAAAACATGTCAAAATGAACCTTTTGACATGTTTGATGCAAAATCATGAAAATATAGTGGGTGGATGATTGTAGTTGGTTCATGTGTTTTTTGTGTGCTTGCCTCTTTGCAGACGAGTTTGCAACCAATTTCCTATGGCAGAATCCAATACACAGGGGAAAGAGCCGAACTTCAGATCATTTCCATCACCGTCATACCAACAGTACCAGTACACGGGACAGCATAACATACAGCCCTACCAGCAGTACATGCTCAACCAGAATTATGGCCCTCCAGAGCCAGTCTACAGATCCCGCCAGGCCCACGGTCGCCCCTTTGGCAGGAGGGGCCGTGGCAGGCCCCCACCCAATTCCAACCAGATGCCCTTCGGAGCCGGCGGCAACTTTGTGTACCAGCCACCACCGACGGTGGCTGATTTCAGCCAGCAACAGTTTGTTAACTCCGATGGTTCCACACCAGATTTCTTCAGTCAGGGCCAGCATGGGGTCGGTGGAGTCAATAGAGGTCGTGGAGTGAGGGCTCATAGGGGACCATACCGAGGCCGAGGTCACCCACAACAGCAGACTATGTTTTATGACCGAGCATCCGTACCATTCAGCGCTGGGCCGCCCAACAGTCAGATCGGCAGTGGCGGTACATTTGACAATAGAGGGCGCCCTGCCAATGACCAATCTCATCAGGAACGCCGCAAGGCCGACAAATATCCGTCAAACACTAAAAATGAGAAATACGGTGCCGCTAAGCAGAAAACCAGGTACATGTACTTACAAATAAAATGTTTGATTTTCAAACATTCTAGGCCTTAAACCAAATTTGTGACCCGTCTGTGGTCATTTGTAGAGATAAGGGCTTTTCATGCACACCATGCAAAATCTCGGGGTTGGAATTGGATCGAACCCCAAGATTTTTTGCAGCCCTTTCCACTCTTTTTCAACCCCGTGCCAAAATGGGTACGAGGGCCTAACTTTGGAAGGGAATTTTCAACCTGGTCCCAAACTGCTTTTTTTGCCATGATCTGTGTCGTATGAGCCGGTTCACCAAAAACGCAGTGTGAACGTTACGTCTCTTCGGCACATGTTAGATCTGGTTCACAAACTTGCCGGGCTGAACCGGGGTGGATCCGGGTTGGTTTCAACACGGATCGAAAAGGAGATAGTGTGAAAAGGCCTTTATAAATTTCTGTGCTCTCAAATCGATTTCACAATGCACTACGATTGATCCCAAAGTTTCTGTTAATTGTCATTATTACCAATGATTTGTATTGTGACCTCATAACTACATGTAGCTAAGCAATTAGGAATGATTCACAAAGACCAATCCCGTTGGCCTGTAAGTTCGACCCAAGGGCTGTATCCTTCAAAATCCCCTTTCCATGTGGTATATGAGCTGACATGTTTTTATCAATCTTGTCTAGTGCTGGGGGTTAGGAGGGCCTGATGCGTATCGATCCTAGCAGGATCTTTCTCTAAGGCTAAATGACAAGAGGTCAAGAACATGCAAGTACAAGATGCACATAAATGGAGGAGAGGATCAGGACAAAAGGGGGGGTCTAAAGTTACATTTTAAAATCAAGAATGCCATCTGTTATCGTAGATGTTTTTGGCTTTTTGCGATAAACTTGCCACTTTGACAGCTAACTTTCAAGTTTTGCGTTGCGGATACACAGAAACAATGCCTCTGCTAAGGGCAGGAACCGGCCCAAGTTCCAGGGCAGTACAGAGACCCAGACGGGCTCCATGATCGAGCAGCTGACGGAGGGTTCCTATGAGTGTACAGTCTGCTGTGACACGGTCCGATGCGAAGCCGCCATCTGGAGCTGCCAAGAGTGCTACACCGTCTTCCACATGAAGTGCATCAAGAAGTGGGCCAAGTCTGCGGCTGCGGCTGCCGAAAGTGAGTCTTTATTAGAGGCCTGGAGGAAGACATTTAAACAAACTCCAAATTAGGTTTCTAACCAAACCTGCAGAACATGAAAGCAACTGCAGTTGAAGCTAAATTATTGTTTTGTTCAGAGCATTCACAGATAAGAGGTTGTTTCTCTAAGACACAACATTTTTGCACAATCTAATAGGTTGTATGTTAAACTGCACAAAAATGACGGCTTAAGTTTACTTTGTGCAAGAAAAATACTTGGTCTTAACCCTAATCCACCTGTATAACACAGTTTACAACAAAGATTAATTGACTGACATGACTGAAGCGGGATTCGAACCAGCGACCTCCTGAATATCGTACATGCGCTCTCGTTGAGCTGTCCTGAGCTGTCCAGCCCTACGTTGACTATTAGGGACACCACCAACATAGGGCTGGATAGCTCAGTTGGTAGAGCGCCTGTACGGTATTCAGGAGGTCGTCGGTTTGAATCCCGCTTAAGTCAAGTTTACTTTGTTCACTTTTCAATGACTTTAAATTCAAGTTTCCCTTGTGGTTATTTGATGATTCCAGTTTACAACACATTGTTTTTTTTTTATAAGTGTGGTATCCTGAATACCAATACACCACAGTGTGGTTTGTGTGGTAAATGCGTGGTTTATGATCCAGTTCCCCTGTGGAGATTGCGGTAATGTTTGGAAAACAGCTCTTGTCTTGAGTTAAAGGTACAGAGGAAATGATTGTTTAAAAAGAGTGGTACTTATAAACTGCTTTTACATTTTGTGAGTATAATATTATTGCACTGTCAGAACAATTTATTATATTTTGGGGTATTTTTTTTTTATATTTCAAGATTCAGATGGCTGGCAGTGTCCGATGTGCCGCAACGTTTCCCTACCCATCCCCTATGCCTACAAGTGCTTCTGTGGCAAGCAGCGGGACCCCCCGCACCACCCTGGTGAGATGCCACACAGCTGTGGTGAGGTCTGCCGTCGCCGGCGAGCCAAGACCAACTGCATTCACCCTTGTAATATCCTGTGCCACCCTGGACCCTGCCCGCCCTGCCCGGCCAGCATCCAGCAGCCCTGCCTGTGCAAGAAGACCAAGCAGACTATAAGGTGTGGGACGGCACAGGTGGTACGCTGCCAGGCAGAGTGTGGGAAGAAACTGAACTGCGGAGCGCATTCTTGCGAAGCCGTCTGCCATGAGGGAGGCTGCGAACCGTGCCAATTGGAGTTACTACAAGGTAGAAATGAAATGTTATGATAGCTTCTTAGCTGCACTCTTCCCACCATATGTTGAGATACTTTTCCCGAATGCCATAATAGCAAAATAAAACATGGCTGTGGCAGGATTAGAACTTCTTCTTTGTTAGCATAGACAATTTATAGCTGTACGGATAGTGCATCAAGTATAGTTGATCATACAGAGGTATCGCACCACGAGTGTTGAAATGCATTTACACTTAAAGGTAGTATCTAATTTGGTAGGAAAGCAAAACAGAAATGTTCACAGATTTACCTATAACTTACCTATAACTTACAGGGTATAAAGATGGTGCTGGTAGAAACATACCATTGAAATTTGTTTGCATGAAATGGTGTATTTATCCAGAAATTAGTAAAACAACAACCACAAATCTTTAAATCTTTAAAAGATAAAAAATAATGGTGAAAGAAAAAAAATTTCGGGTGTTTTTCACTGTTTTCTCAAACAGTTGGCCCCGTATGGGATTTGTAAATTTTTAGGAATGCTTTTACTATATCTGTCTTGATATTACCTTTTATAATCAATTTTATCTGTTGTCGAAGGCAGAGAAACATTGCTTACCTTTTAGCTGCACTTTGAAGAATGCTAGCACAAGGAGACATTTGCACTGTATTTCGTACAGTGTATAACAAAGTTGTTGTTTATTGGTGTGTATTTAGAGTGCTACTGTGGCAAGACATCCAAGGTGGTGCTGTGCAGCTTGGATGATGACGGTAACCTGCTCAAGGATGGTCCTGGGCAGTACTCATGCCAAGACCCATGTGACAGGTCAGTCAGAATAAAGTCCAAATATTGCATCCATGCTTCTTCTATATTAAAAGAAAACCAAATCCAATCCAATCCAATAGTCATTTGATATAGCGCCTTTTCCTTTCGGTTACAAAGCGCTGTGCACACATTTCTCCATGTTTGGGCGACTAAAACAGTACTTCAACACCTCAAAATGATCAGCCTAGTCCATGCAATCCATTGTCCTCTTAGCAAAAAAGATGGGATTTAATGTCTTCCTTGAACTGGTCAACAGAGGAGGCCATCTTCACTGCTGTAGGTAGGTGATTCCATAGCGTTTTGCAGCAGCCACAGGGAAGGACGTTTCACCTGCACGTCTCTTGGAAAGGCGCTGAGTAAGCCAGATAGATGAGGATGAACGAGTATTAAGGACTTAAGAACGACGAATTAGAATGTTATCAATGTACTCCGGACTTTGGTGGTTGAGAGACTTGAAGACTAACAGCAGAATTTTGAAGGCTATCCTCTGCCCTACAGGCAACCAATGGAGCTCCAGTCGGAGAGAATCTGTGAGATTCCGAAGGGGAGCAGAGAAAACAAGCCTAGCAGCTGAATTCTGTAGTCTCTGAAGCCGGTCTAAGAACACTGAAAAGACTATTGCAGTAGTCCAGTCTGGAAAGAACAAGAGCCCTGACAGCAGCATGGCATGTTTGCTTATCAAATAATGATTATGCACATAATGACGAAGCCGAAGCAAGGCTCCAGCTTCGCCATGTATCTCAAGCCCTTCATTTCATGTAATACACAAAGTGGCGGTAGCAAAATTAAGGCAGTATATATTTTGACCTCATCACATTTCTGTCTTAACAATCTTCATTTTCTTCCAGGACACTATCTTGTGGCAACCACACCTGCAAGAGCCCCTGCCATCAGGGGTCTTGTGACCCTTGCCCTCTGAACCCCGACCTGGTCACCCACTGTCCTTGTGGTCAGACCAAACTGTCGGACTTGGCAGCGACGGACGGTTCAGGCCGTGAGACTTGCCTCGATCCTATCCCGACCTGTCGGAATGTGTGTGGTAAACCGCTCAGATGTGGAGGGGATGGTAAGTTGATCTCGTCAACGAGTCGTTGAAAGGTTTTAAGCAAACAAAATATTACCCAAAGCCCAAATCCATCGCTAAACGGAAAATTGCTACACAAAGTAGCGATCGATTTTCCGTTTAGCGATGGATTTGGGCTTTAGCGATGATCACAAAGCGTTAGTGAAATCGGCCCCTGGGAAAATTGTTACATAATGTAGTGATCGATTTTCCGTTTAGCGATGGATTTGGGCTTTAGCGATGATCGCAAAGCATTAGTGAAATCGGCCCCTGGGAAAATTGCTACATAAAGTAGGGATCGATTTTCCGTTTAGCGATGGATTTGGGCTTTAGCGATGATCACAAAGCGTTAGTGAAATCGGCCCCTGGGAAAATTGTTACATAAAGTAGTGATCGATTTTCCGTTTAGCGCTGGATTTGGGCTTTAGTGATGATCGCAAAGCGTTAGTGAAATCGGCCCCCGGTTTCAAACAGTGGCAGTTTTTGACAGATGGGATGTCAAACAGCCATGTTGCTTTGTTTTTTTCGCTGTTAAACCTTTACCATACTTTCGTTCCATGGAAATTACGAATGACAGAATAATATGAAAATTGTAAAACTTTTAAACCATATGGCTTTCCATTGTGGGTTACTTTTTCATTTTTCGTCTGGGAGACAGAATTATGCAAATTAGGCTTGCTCTTCACCAACCTCAGTACTGCATTCTTAGTGTTGTTGAGTGCAAATGATAAAATCATGCTCTGGCTCAGGTGGGATTCAAACCCACGACCATGTCATACCACTAGACCACCCAGCAGTAGTGTAGACACGTCCTCAGACCTGGGGGGGTTGATCGTGTAGCTGGGTCGTGCTTCCATATACGTTTGTGCACAAAATGATTTTTTATATATATATAAAAAGTGAAAACATGGGGGGGTTGCAACCCCCCTAGCCCCCCCGGGATCTACGCCCATGCCACCCAGCACACTTACTTACTTTTTAGGTTGGGCCAATGAAGAGACTCTTGTTTGGACAAAATGAAAGTTGTTTTGTATTGTTTGGTTAGATTTACTTGCGAAAGGGAATTCATGTATTTCCTTGTATGCTATAATGCCACATCTTATTTGGAGAAAGGTATTTGTAGCCAAACCCTGCCAAATTGTTCAATCCCCCCAAATTTTCTCTCTCTGCGCATCTCAGACGTACACACCTGCAAGGCCGACTGCCACGAGGGAGATTGCCCTCCTTGCTCGCTGTCCTCCACAGTGCGATGCCGGTGCGGTCATCGCATGATCGACGTCCAGTGCCGGGAGCTGGTGCAAGCCCTGGATCCTCGCACGGGTCAAGCCGCCATGTCCTGCGATCGTAAGTGCACCAAGAAGAAGCACTGCGGCAAACACAAGTGCGGCAATCGATGCTGTTTGGTATGTATGCCAAGACTCAAAGCCTATCAGAGGAATTTTCTATCTCTTTTTTTTAGTCATTGAACCGGGGCCTCGAACTGGTGACCTCCTGAATACCGTACAGGCGCTCTACCAACTGAGCCATACAGCCCTACGTTGATGGTGTCCCAAATAGTCAATTATCTTTGTTCGTTTGGCAGTCAGAAGCCATGAAACCACGTACACACCGCCATACCCCAGGGATCTTTTCACCAATATATGCAGCAATGCTGCAACCTGGGTTCCATTTTTCTTTGTTCACTTTGTTCAACGACTCTAATTTCAGTCAGTTTCCCAGTTTCCCTGATAATTTGATGATTATATTAATTAAAAAGTATTTGAGTACAACACACCAGACCACTAGGCCACAGCACCCCATAAGTGGGCTTTTGTATTTGGTTGATATTGAGTGGTGTATTTTGTCCTCCATCCCCCCAGGATAAGGAGCATCAATGTGGACAGGTATGTGGACGGATGCTGAACTGCAATCTCCATCGCTGTGAGGAGATGTGTCACCCAGGCAACTGTGTACGCTGTCTCAACGCCAGTAAGACTTTCGACATTTTATTTATTTTATACGCATTAATCTTGTGCTCTGTCATTTGAATGGGGAAAATAAGTTATCATCGCTTCAAACATGAGGGGAAACATTTGTAAACATCTTGGGTCAATTTCATGGAGCTGTTTAAGCACCAAAAATTGCTTAAGCATCAAAACCATTGATAGATAAAATCAGTATGCCAGCCAAAACTCCTTGTGACTGTTACTCTCAGCAAACAGTGACCGAATACAAGTCAAAAGCAGTAAACATCACATGAACATTTGGTTGGCAATCCTGTTTGATCAAGGAAGACTTTTCATGCTTAAATAAATGTTGTGGATCTGCTATATCACACACAGTGCTCCACTTGGCATGTTGTTTTTCTCCTCGCTTAGGTTTTGACGAGTTCTCGTGTCACTGTGGGGCCTCCGTCATGATGCCACCCATCCCGTGTGGTACCAAGCCTCCCGAGTGTAACAAAGTGTGTGCCCGGCGGCATGACTGCGAGCACCCGGTCCGCCATACATGCCACAGTGAGGATATCTGTCCACCATGTGCCGAGCTGACATCCAAGATGTGTATGGGGAACCATGAGGTATGGCAAACAAATGGGACATGTATACACATTTCAGGGTTTCCACAGTCATGGAAAACCCTGGAAAACCCGGAAAATTCTGGAAAACACAAGTTTGGATAAACACAGCATTTCAGATGGAAATATTTTAACGGCATGTTTCTACCAGCACCATCTTCATTCCCTAAAAGTTAATTGTAAATCTGTGAACATTTCTGTTTGGATATGTTACCAATCCTGTACTGTACCTTTAAACCATTAATAATCTTGTGTTACATTAAGCCTCATCTTCCCGCATAGCATAGTTAATCACACATGGTTTTTCCTGTGGTAAGTGTGGTATCCCGAATACCACAATACACCATAGTGTGGTTTGTATGGTAATTTGTGGTTTATGATCCATTTCCCCTGTGGAGACTATTGTAATATATGGTAATCAGCTCTTAAGATATAAGAATGACTTCTCTGATTGTGTTTTTTTTTAATACAGAAGCGATACAACATTCCCTGTCACATCAAAGACATATCGTGCGGCCATCCGTGCGGCAAGAAACTTCCCTGCATCATGCATACCTGCTCCATGATCTGCCACAAGGTATTAAGGAGGACTGAAAAACCCTAACAGTATCCCTGTCGGTAGCAGAAAATGTCAGACCATCAGTTAACCAACATAAGATTATTGTCAATACAAGTAATGAACTGCTACAAACTGCTCATCGGCCAAAATAATGGCCTGAAATTTATAACATGCTTGGAGTTAGGAGGGCCTGACACATTATGATTCTAGCAGGATCTTTATTGAAGCTAAATGACAAGAGGACAAGAACATAACATTTAGCCTTCTATAAAGATCCTGCTAGGATCAAAACGCGTCAGGCCCTCCTAACTCCAAAGAAAGTTTGAAATGGCTCACGGATTAAACAGTACAAAAATTAGTTTCTTAAATTTGCCCCTGACACTGCTATTTAATGCCGCTTTGATTTGAATGCCCAGAGCAAGGGATAAGGAATAAGTAAACATGGAAAATATCAGGACGAATAAAAAAAGAAAAACCCTGAAGCTCCTTTAGAATGGTTTCTTCAATTTGTCCCAAATAAGAGAGAAAGACTTTCAGTTAATACAAAACAGGAGTTAAAGGAAGCATAGTAGGATTTGCAAAGATGTGCGTTTTGGCTGAATTTGGTACTTAAACAGAAGTGAAGGTCTTAAACTTCCTTACAGACATTGTTTCATGTACCTTTTTACGCTTTGTTCATCTGGATAGCAGAAATACTGCCGAAATAATCTTGCCCCTCCGAATCCTTCACTGTTACACCACACTTTCGAAATGCTGCGTAATTGTTCGGATCTTTTTAAAAGACACTAAATCTTTATTTCCTTGAAAAAAACGGCATCTGAAGAACCAAGATTTCCCATGGTGACTGTTTGCACTGTTTACGAACTGTTGAGTCCATTTTCTGTCTCAAACTCAATAATTTTGTTTTGGAAGCTTTCAAATCATGTACGCTGCCTTAAAGATAGTTATCATGGGGAAACTAACCCTATAAAGATCTGAATTAGTGTCATATGTGACATTGTCAAATTGTTGATAATTAATTGCTCTGATTTTTCTTGCGTATTTTCTGTCGTCAGGGCAGCTGTGAGGAGTGCAAGCAGCCTTGCCTGGCGCCCCGCCCCGAGTGCGGCCACCAGTGCTCCGCCCGGTGCCACGTTAGGGCGCCCTGCCCGTCCAGCCAATGCAAGGCTAAGTTTGTCATCCGTTGTGCCTGTGGCAATCGCTCTGAGTCCATGCAGTGTCTCCAGGGTGGGGATAATGCCAGGCTAACTGAAGCCTTCCAGAGGTAAGAACATTTCATTCTCACCCAACCAAAGCTTTCCATTTTAGGGCCAGATTTTAAAAATGGTACGCCCAAACTTGATCTGTACAAACATGTACATACCAGAATTTGTATCCTTGTGGAGACATGGCTTTGTTCTTGTGTACTAATGAACACTCTCCGAAGAGCAGAATTGAAATCGCTCCCATTTGAAATAGAATCACTTTCCAGGGTTGAAATTTCTAGCAAACGTCTCTTATATAAAATATGTCTCTTTGTAACAGATAAGTATACTGTACCTTGGAAATTCCTCCTTTTTTATTTAATAGGGCTCCGTGCTCATGACGTCACATTCAGAAGTTTGGACAAACAAGTCGCACGTTGCCCAATTAACTTACACGTAAATGTTGTGATGTTCGTCCGAACATCTGGGTAACTGTACATTGTAGCTGTCGATATAAAGGACTTATTCTATATATAGCTCGAGCGCGGAGCCCTATTCCAAATATTAGTTTCATGAAAAACTTGTGGAGACCTGTACACCTTTAGAATGTCCCTGTGGAGACATATTCAACCTACATCATGCATGTATATATTATGCTTCAGAAATCACCAGATATGCATTCTGCAATACAGGGTGCCAAGGTATTGTAAATGTAATGAACATTATTTTAAAATAAGATTTAAGGCTGCTTGTAGCAGAAGTACACTGATGAAAAAGTGTTTGCAGTGTCAGAATCTCATATAAGTTATGTCATGGTACAGTGGAACGCCACTATAACGAACATGCCGGGATGCACAGAAATTGTTTGTTATAGTGTACATTGTACACAAATATTGGGAGCCGAGGATGATATTCGGTATAGCCAAATGTTCAGTTTAACGGTGTTTGTTATAGTGGCGTTCCACTATATGTTAAATCTTGCTAAGTTTGTGGATTTGTTAAAAAACCGCTTCAAAAATGAAAATGGCTTTTTATAACATGGTTCTTTTTATAAAGAAAATGGTTCTTTTCAAAGCCACAGAACTATTAGTTATTTAAAAAAAAGAAAAAAAGAGTAACATTGTGAAAGTGCTACAACCTCTTTGTTTTAACCTTTTCAAAATGTACTTTAAATCTGGCATGTGCAGACAGGGTTTTGAAAAGCAGGTCATCAGGAGTCCAATGCATCGACGAATTACACAATTTTGGAAATCTTGCAAATTATCAACTACATATGAAGTCATTTTCTTACCCTTAACTTTTTTGTATGGATTGAAGTGGTATTCTTTAGACTGGGGACTTCAGACATTGACTGTACAAATGACATAGAATAAGGCAGTGTACTAGACATTGGTCAAAGACTGCTTTTTATACAAATTCTGATGAGCCATATCTGATTATTTTTGGATCCTGTCCAGACTTGCGACATCCACCCTGGCCGGTCAGGGTAGCCAGTCCGGAGAAGATGTGGACATCAGTCAACTCATGGCCCTCAGAAACAGCAAGAAACAAAGACAGTGAGTTTAGAATAACTGAAGGTCAAAGGTTAAACTGTAAGTAGAGGTCATAAAAGGCAACTAATACAGACCGGAGCCTTTCTCAAATCTCAGCTTCGGCTGAAAATATAGGTTGTGAATTTTCATTGATGCTGAAGCTCTGTTTTCTTTTTCAAACTCTATGCGCATAACAGTACAAGTGAGGAAGCTTTTTCCACTGCTGGGGTCAATTTCACGAAGTCCTACGATCGATCGTAACTCAAATTTACGAAGGATAACCGAAGGATTTATGAAGGATGACATCTGGTGTCGATTTCACCAAACTCATCGTAACTTACTATCAATCGTAGGACTTGTGATGCATTGCAGCCCTACGTAGGGATACGATGGGTTATCCTCGATAACTCGAGTTACGATTGATTGTAAGGCTTCGTGAAATCAACCTCTGGTCCTATAGCTAGGGAGTTGAACACAAATTTCATTACATGTCAGAGACGCATCATCTATCTCAGTTTTCAAGAAACTTCTCCAAACTGTCCTCTTTTCACCGTCTCCGTAGCCCTGCGCAGCTGCTCTATGTATCTACTTGTTTGTTTTTTTCCTCGGACAGTGCTTTGATCTTGGTAAAGGCGCTATATAAATGCCCATTATTATGATTATATTATCATTATCCCTGGTCATGGGGCTACATT
This sequence comes from Astropecten irregularis, assembly GCA_963971285.1. Lineage (NCBI taxonomy): Eukaryota > Metazoa > Echinodermata > Asteroidea > Paxillosida > Astropectinidae > Astropecten > Astropecten irregularis. The sequence continues at coordinate 1,748,058 of OZ020255.1, read as the reverse complement.
ATCATTCCTGAAACAATCTCAACTCCCTGGGGAGTATACAGCTCCGGCTGCTTCAAAGCACACAAAAACTCAATACATATTTTGTTATACCTACAGATTGGAGTGTGACCAGCAGTGTGCTATTCTGTCCAGAAACAAGTAAGTCTGCACGGGTGTTGAAGATAGAGTTCACTACATACCGCAAACATCTTAGAGAATCAAGGATGACACTGTACTCGGGGCTTGAATTTTGTGAAACGAAGCACTGGACAGCAGGTCTAGTAGCTGAAGCATTTTACTAGACCTGAACTTTTTTCACTGTACTACTGTGTGACTGGGTCTTACTCCTTTCTTCTTTTCTGAATTGATTTTACAAAACAATTGGCGCATCGGTGCAAGGGGGTTGTTCCAAAGTTATTACGCTGTTGTCTTGTTTTTCGGATTCAGATTCGATTTTGGTTTTTACAGATTTTTGTGTCAGAAGTTCCCTGATGAAGATATCAAATCTATAATCTATGGGTGAAGATATGGCTTTGTTGCACAAACTTTTCTTAATGTCAGTGACCTTACATGTCGCATTACAGTAAGAAAGGACTTAGTGAAGAACGACCAGGGACCAATTTCATAGAGGTGCTTAAGCACTAAAAACCTTTGTAAGTAAAATCAGTATGCCAGCCAAAACTCCTTGTGATTGTTATGCTCAGCAAGTAATGGCCGAATACAAGTTAAAAGCAGTAAATGTCACATGAAAATTTGGTTGATAATCTTGTTTGATCAAGGAAGATTTTTTATGCTTAGGCAAATTTTGTGCTTAAGCAGCTCTATGAAAATAGAAATGGCCGAATACAAGTCAAAAGCAGTAAACTGTACATGGATACTTGGTTGGTAATCCTTTTTGATCAAGGAAGATTGTTCGTGCTAAAAGGTAGAATCATACTTTGGTAAGAAACCAAAACAGATATTTTCACAGATTTACGTATAACTTACAGGGTATGAAGATGGTGGTGGTAGAAACATACTTTTAAAATTTTCTGCCTGAAATTGTATATTTATCCAGAAATTAGTAAGACAACGACCGGAAATATTTCTGATCTTTTAAAAGATCAAAAATAAAAGAGAAAAGACTTAAGAAATACTGTGTTTTTCACTGTTTTCTCAAAAAGTGGGCACCGTATGGGACTGAAATTTTCACAGAAGACTGTAACTGTATCTGCCTTGATATTTTTGCCCATGAGTTTGTATTTCTTTGATAAAAACCAAAGTATGATATTACCTTTAAGCAGATCTATGAAATTGGCCCCAGGTTGCATTGATAACAGTGTCTTACATTTCATTTGTTTTGTTTGTTTCTGCAGGCGACTTGCTGCAGCCCTTCAGATCAAGGACCCAGAGTCTGGTAAATTCAGTGCAACATACAATGCCTTCCTGAAGGACCAGGCTAGGTAATGACAACTAATTAGCATGTTAGAGTTTATACGTATCACAGGGACACTGCTGGGACTAACTCCCCATGGTGAAATGAATGACATTATCAAAGTACTGAAATCAGGCAGAAATGAGCTTTCCAAGAGCCTTTCTCAAAGCCCATCTCCAACTTTGTCTCTGTCATCCATATGCTGAAAATTTAGGTTTTTTTTTTTATTGGAGCTGAAGCTCTGTTTTCCTTTTCAAACCAGAGAATCTACTTCAGAAACACAGCCAAAAGTCTCTATTTTGATACCTGTAATTTTAGAATGGATTCACGAAATGGAGCCGGAGCCAGAGCCGGAGCCGAGCTTTGAGAAAGGCCCTAGAAGTCTGTGACACTGACTCACGAGTGCTATATTTCCCCTCAATTAAAACCTCAGGCATTCAGAAGATTTTTGTTTAGAATATTTTCCATGACAACATTTTGATTACCTTGTTATTATTACAGGAAGCAGCCTCAGTTGATAGCCAGTATCATCAAGGAATTATCGGCACTGGTCACCTCTGCCCAAGCTGTAAGTTCTAATATTATTTACTGACGCAAGAACAAAAGTGGTCAGAGTTCAGTGTTAGGAGTCAAATTTCAGCCAAAGGGGTCAACGTTCAGTCATGTTTTAAGATCATTGAAAAGTGAATAAGGAAAAATTGACAGGAGCAGGATTCGAACAGGCAACCTGCTGAATACCGTACAGGCGCTCTACCAACTTAGCTGTCCAGACCTACGTTGGTGGTTACCCCAATAGTCAATTATCTTTGTTCCACGCGAACACCACCATACCCCAAGGATCAGATGATATATTAATGGTGCAAATTTGCTGATTCACCGTCTTAAATCGTGCCCTAACTTGGTGGAATGACCCAAGTACAATAGCAGCCGAATACAATGCATTTTTCATCCACCTTATCTGTTTGTTATATTTGTTTGTTTGTTAGGAGTGCCATATGTTTCCATCCTAGGACGATCTTTCAGCCTTTGAGAAAGATCCTGCTATTAGATCGAAACGTCAGGCCTACCTAACTCCAAGCATTTTACATATTTCAGGTCAATATTTTGGTTAATGAGTAGTTAATTTGCAGCAGTTTATTTCTTGCGTTTATTACTTCCATGTTTATTTGTTTGTTTATTTGTTTGTTAACAGTCCAAGCAGCCGAGCCGTAGCCACGCCTTCCCAGCTATGAACAGGGACCATCGTCGTGTAGTACATGAATTGTCTGAGATGTATGGCTGTGAGTCCCAGAGCTACGATCAGGAGCCCAAACGCAATGTGGTCACCACAGCGCGCAAGTGAGTCCCACAATGGAATGAATATTTGAACGCAAGAAAGAGACAATTGGAAATTGGCAATTTCTCTTTCGTTTTGATAATCCAAGGCTCCCCCAAACCCATCTCATCTCCCTGGGCTAAATTCAACCTAAATTGTTTCTTTTAGGCACAAAGGACTAATTTATACACCAGTTGAACTTTTCTTTACATTTTTCCAAACAGAAGTACAGTAATCAATCCGAACACAAGTTTTTGAATGGGGATCTGGGTCTCCTGATGATGATTAGAGCAGGCTAGACGAAACGTTGAGACCTTACGAGAAGTGCGAACGAAATAAGAACTGCGAAAGTACGAACGATTCTTACATGGTGTTTCCACAAACCGATACCAATTGTCACCATGTAAAGCCTCAAATCTTTCTTGAAAGCTTGAAAGCCGGAAAGCTAATCATGAGCAAAAGATCCGGTAGATGTTGTCCATGCCGAATATTCTTGTAAGATCATGTTCCTTTCAGGAATAAATCGCGTGCCACGTACCAAACCAGAGTTGTCGTGCATGTAGACTGTAAAACGCCACCACATTTTTTTTTATCAAAAGAGGGCGCCACTCAAAAACTTGTGTTTGGAATACTACTTTATAATTCCTGTATTTTTCACGACGTCTACCCCCAACCCTGCAAGTACCCAGCTCTTACTTATAACTCACTCAATTTTCTTTGCTTTGCTTTGTTTGTTTATTTGATTGATTGTTTGTTTGTTGTTTGGCATTAGGGGCACCTGTTTCTTACCAACGGTGTCACTTGCTACTGTCATTGAGAGGGAGACACACCCGAAGGCCCCGCCCCCGATCCTCCACACCAAACACGAGGCTCCACGACGCCTAACGTAGGTTTCAGAGTCCGCCACAAGATAACCCCAAATCTGAGATCTTAAAGGCATTGCATACGTTTGGTAATGACTCTGAAAATTTACTTGGTGGAAGTACAGCTGCTTTGGATAGTATAATGCATATTGAGAAACGTTCAATTCGAAGTACCGCGGTTATGGAAAAATATGTCACTTTTTATCTCCAAAAATTATGAATCTGAGAAGCGTTATGGCCGTAACGCTTCTCAGCTATTGACTAACTGTTCTCTGGCGTGAAATAACCGCTCTAGTTTGTCGCCAAAATCTCTAAAACGCTACCACCTTTTGAATTGAAACTTTCACAGGTTAGTTTTATGGTATATATATACAATTATATTGGTTTGAAACAAACAGTAGGCTCAGATTACAAAACGTATGCAATCCCTTTAAATCACTTCACCTCTGTAAAATTCATCATATTATCAAATGTTTTAATCCTTGCATAAATATTTGTTTGAATAAAATACATGTATTCAAAAGTGGAGTGCTGTGACCTAGTGGCCTGGCATGTCGTTTTCAAGATCTTGTGGTTAATCTACAGATTGTGGGTTCGAATCCAGCCATGGGTTAATGGTGCTTGCGTCCTTGGGTAAGACGTTTTGTCACATGTTGCCCCTCTTCACCCAGGTGTAAATGGGTACCTGTGAGGGTAGAGATGGCTTTGTGTGCTTGATTAGCCCTGCGCGCTTTGCAGGCAGCTTCGGGCTGTATACAGGTATAGTCCAATCTGACAGCACGATATACTGTCCGCCATTACTGGAGTGTCCCTGTCTGCTTTTTGTCCAGGAAAAAAGTTTACGCTCCGCCGCACTCTATAATTGCAGGGTGTACGTCCCATCATTAGGGGACGTACACCCTGCAGTATAGAGTGCGCCGGACATAAATTATTTTGTTGCTGAACAAAATACGGGGGGGGACTCTGCAGGAATGGTGAGGGTTTCCTACCTCCATGGTTGCGCCGTCGGATCGGTGTATACTCCCCAAGGAGCTGAGATTGTTTCAGGAATGTAAATAGGACTGATGACAAGGGATAAAAATAGTGTAAAGCATTGTGATACCACTCTTGTGTAAGAATGCTATATAAATGCCAAAATGATTATTATTATTATTACTTTCTCCTTATTAAGGTCCTTGTCCAAAATGCCGCATGGGGAAAGTGCCACGAGTCCGCCAGCCCAACAGAGGGCGCCAGACATGGACTTCACCGACGTCCCCGATTCCTGGGAAGTCAGGTAGTGGCAAATCGGGTGGGGGTTTTGGGGGAAGGGGGATAGAGGGGGCTGTTTTGATCGTGAGTCAACATTCTGGGATCTTTCCAAGTATTTTTTTAAATACCACGTCCAAATGACTCTGGTTGATCACATAAGGCCTTTTCACACGACGCTAAAAAACTCTCAACCATTGAGAAATTCTCTCACGGTTGCGAAATCTTACAAAAGTGTCATCGTGTGAATGGACACCAATGCTTGAGAGTGACCGACGTCCATGGTGAATTCTTGAGAGATTTTGACCGAGGTCCAGACCCATGAGAGAATTTCTCAATCCAAGCAAGAAACAAATCCTGTATTGAAAATAATTTCAAATTAATGGTAACCCACAGCCGGCATTTTCAGTTTGTCGATGACATAGGGCGTTTATGAAACGAAGTCCCAGGTTCAGGCTCCAGCTCTGACATCCATATGCTGAAAATGTAGGTTGTGGTTTTCATTGAAGCTGAAGCTCTGTTTTCCTTTTCAAACCAGAGAATCTACTTCAGATTCACAGCCAAAAGTCTCTATTTTGATACCCGTTATTTCAGAATGGATTCACGAAATGGAGCCCGAGACGGAGCCCGAGCCTCCGTTTCATAAACGCCCATAGACTAAGCCTGAGCCAGAGACTAAGTCAATGCATTCATAAAAGAATTATTGAACACGAAGACATGGCTTTTGAAAACCAATTCTGCCGTTCCTTGGTAAATGATTTCCAGGCAGGAGACAAAGTTACTGAGTCAGATCGAAAAATACTTCTCAAGCAAACTTGCTCTAAGATGGATAAATATTAATGGGGATTGTGGGTTAACGGGTCCTAAAACTATAAAGGAAAGGAAACTACTTTTTGAAAAGTAACTTACCTACATATACTTTGTTGGTCTCCTCCTCTATATTACCAAGCTTAAATTTTTGGAAAGAGGGCAGGGCTTTGATTTTTGAGGGAAATTATGGGGTAAAAACGGTAACCAAGATTGTAACATTTCACCGCCGCACGGACGGCCGCAGACGAGAATAGTCTGGTTTCCACTCTGACATTTTGAAGACTCTTGATCTGTTGGGTCTGGGCACTAGACTTACCAGACCAGACAAAATGGCCTCGCGCGATCAGACGGTCTGTTTTAAAGTTTACAAGAAGCGCGTAAGAAAATTGAATTTTAACCCTGAAATGTTTAACAAATTTCTTCAATGTAGGCTTTTAAGGACCCAGGAACATTTGCTGAAAGTCAAAAGTATCATTTTTGAGGAGTAGAAGTTAGTTCAGAGCCAAAAAAATCAATGTGCTTTGGGATCCCGTTAACCCACAATCGCCATATTAATCAAGAAAAAAATGTTGAGTTCTTATAAACAAATATGTATTCCAGTGATCTTGTTTATAAAGAAATTTACCTTGTATTACCTTAAACTTCTTTTAAGTCATTGAAAAGTGAACAAAGAGGAATTGATTGGAATAGGATTCGAACCAGCAACCCCTGGAATACCATACTTTGTAATTTTGGAGGAACATGTATCATTTAAGTGTACTTTGCATACTAAATCTAAAAGATAATGAACAGTTTATCGCTATTAAGGTTTTTTGTCCAAATTTGCATAGCTGAGACAAATTAAGATATTCAAAACACCAAGCTAGTTTTATTTCCTATTTTTCCTTATATTTCATTTTCTTGATCAGTTTTGTTGTACATTTTGTTTTGTTGCAAGCTTGGTTTTTGTTTCAACTTTATTTCTTTGTATTCTTTTGAATACCTTGCCATTTTTCTTTTAATTTTATTTACTAAATATTTCATTGAAGATGGAACTTTTTTGGATCAAGTCCGGGTCGTTAAAAGGTTTTTGAACAAATGTTCTTTTAAAGAATACGAAAAATGTAGAAGATAATTACGGAAGAATAAATATTTTCTGAGTCATGTTGCCCCTCCCCGCTAAACATCTTGATAACAATTTAATTAGCTTACTGTTGTTTCAGTATTCAAAAGCTAATTTAATAAAGAAGGGAACAGACTCTGTATAATTTTGAAAGATTTTGATGCAAGCAGAGAAAGTTATGGATTAAAGGTACTATCATACTTTGGTAAAGTTGATAGAACAGCTGCGATATGTTTATAATTTGATTTGTCATGGAATGAAAACAAACCTGAAATTTTCAGCTCAATTGATCATTGGAAACAGTAGAAAACAGCGAAAAACCGTTGCAATTGCTACGCCAAATTGTGAAGTAATTGTAATTGTGAGGTTTTGATCTCGGAGATCAAAACTGTTTTCGGTCTTTTGTTTGACTAATTTCTGGATGAATGCAGCATTTCAGGCAGAAAAATGTTAACGGTATGTTTCTACCACCACCATCTTCATACCCTTTAAGTTATAGGTAAATCTGTGAACATTTTTGATTTGGTTTGCTACCAAAATATGGTAAAGCACCTTTTTAAACTAGGATTCTTTTGAAATTGTTTTTGGCAACCTGACACAATTATTTAAACTGTAACAAGCAACAGGAAACGCTTTATTTTGTATTAAATCGACATTTCCCTTAAATTCTCTTAAAACTTAATAATTTCACAGAATTATATGATATAAGATCAAGAAAAAAAGGGTTTTTTTATTTGCTAATTGAATATTTGAGTCCAGCAGAAAAACAAAATTCAAAACTTCCTGATTTTGTCCTTTTTGCAGACTTATTATTTTTGTGTATTCAAAGAAAAACACAGATTTTTTTTTTCTATAAAGTAATTATTTACAATGAAAGATTGTATTGTTTGATTTTCAATGAAATATTTTTTGTATTATTTTTCTTTTTCGGTGTCGGATTTATAGGTATTTTTTTCTTAAAAACTGATTTTCGATTTTCGAAAATGATTTCGTCAGGTCATTACATTTTGTTAAGTTTCCGTCCCAAATTCACTGATTAGCCATTTCCAGTGCTTCAATATTTTCAAGGATTCCCCTCAGTAAATAGAGACCTGGGCCAATTTCACTGCGCTGCTTAGTACAAAAATTTGCTAAGCATGACATTTCTGTCTTTAAACAGGTTTAACAACCAAATGTCCATGTGTTGTGTATCACTTGTGAATATTCTTTGGCTGTTGTTCACTAACCATGAATATCAAATGAAATTTGTAACGGTGGTTTGTTTTATTGAGAAAAACGTTTTTGTGCTAAGTAAATTTTTGTGCTTGGCAGCTCCATGAAATTGACCCAAGGGGTCTATTTGACAAAGCACTAAGATTAATCTTATTAAAGTTAAAATTATGTGAATCGATCTTAATTGCTAAGCAAAGTGTGATGTCACAATGCAATCACTATGGTAATACCTAATAACCGAGGATGGGTACTTAGGGAGACATAGGAAACCTTTACTTACCTATTTCTAAATATCCTCCAAACCAATGAACTTGAAACAGACGTAATAAATGAGAGCATATTCTGTCTTCTATTAAAATGTGGATGGTAGAAAAATGTCTTTAAAGGGAGCATATAGGATTTGCAAAGATGTGCTTTTTGGCTGAATTTGGTACTTAAACACAAGTGAAGGTCTAAACTTCCTTACAGACGTTGTTTCATGTACCTTATTATGCTTTGGTCATCTGGATAGCAGAAATATGGCCGAAATAATATTGCCTCTCCGAATCCTTCACGGTTACACCACACTTTCAAAATAACACTAAATCGTTCGGACAAATGATATTTTTTATAAGACACTAAATCTTGATTTCCTTGAAAAACCCAGCATCTGATGAACCAAGATTTCCCATGGGGATTGTTTGCACTGTTTATTAACTGTTGAGTCCATTTTCTGTTTCAAACTCAATAATTTGTTTGGAGGCCCGTTGCAAATCCTGTGCGCTGCCTTTAAAAGGTAGCTGATACCTACTGTAACTGACTTTTAATTAATAGTGCATGTTGGACCACTGACTAACTTTGGCCAACGCCAAAAAATAATTAATACTGCAAAGTCATGGGTTTTGGGTGAATTTGGGAAGGTTTCTGAGCTAAAAAAGCCAAAGAGGCTTCTGGCTAGCTAATTATTGTAAGGCAGAGGACTTCCAGATTAAAATAAGGATTCATTAATTAATTTGTGTCGTATTGGGTGTTTTGTTTCTTGCTTTCTGTTGTGTCTATAGGTCTAGCATCGGAGGGAGATAACTGCAAGGTCTGACCATAGACATAACGGACTTTAATTAATTACAACCGGCTATTTATTGTTAAGAACGTTTTTCTAGACGTTTCAGTTAGAGGCCCATGAATTTACATGAAATGTTATATTCAAGTGATTGCCTCCATGTATGTGGCTAGGTTGGTCTAGTGGTGAATTTATTGTAAACTAGGGATGAGATTGTTATTGGAAAAGTAAAATCTGGTTTTCCTTTAGTTATTATTATGATTATTATTGGTTTATTCTTTTACTCTCGTGGCCAAGGGCCAATTTGCGGTAAAAATTACAATTATAAAGAGTGAAGAAATTTAAGATTTCAGAAGGAAAATGACTTAAAAAAAAAAATAACAACAGCAATTTACAAATGAAACAGATGATGAAAAAAGAGAGAAAGAAAGCAAGAAAGTAAAAATGAAGAAACAAAATTATACAAAAGTTCAATCTGCTTTTGAGTTAGCAAAAAAGAAGAAACGCGGGAAAAATACATCCAACCTTAACTTAAAATCCGCTTTTTTTGCTACTTTGAAAGCAGAAATAGATGGCCACAAGTTTCGATTTGTCCTCCTTTGACCTGCCAAGCAATGCGAAGACGATCAACGATTTTAAGTATGGCTACTTTAACTATCTAGATCCTGTTTGATGACGATTTTTCATGATTATAAGGACGAGTTTTTGCAATCGGCAAGTAAAATAAGTAGGCAGTTGAACATCGTGCATAAAGTTTTAGATCCAGGCACGAAAAGTTTATTTAGTGTGGTGCACTGCGCGTCCCTGGAGCAAGGTACCCAGACTCCACAATGGAATTCCACGTGTGTAATGATACGTCACGTGTTGACTGTATGTACTAACGCGCGATCGAGTTCAATTCATTTGCTGCGTTGCCGATGTTGCTGAAGTTTTAATGTTCCTAGATTTTCTCGACAGTCGTTCTAGGTGCAAACATGTATTTCCAGGTTGCGTTTACTTTTAGTCACCTCCTGGAAGTCTTGATATTTAGCGACCGATGATTTCTAGCGATTTCTAGCTAGTTACTGGCGCATTACGTGGACATGGCGTATACGTGTAGGCCTACATGTAGTAGGCCGGCCTATATAGGCCTACATTGTACATCGTCCGCGTCCGTACAACGGCTATCCAACCAACGGTGATGCATGGTGCTGCAGACAGGTTGGTCTTTTCTTCCTTGTTACGCGCTGGTTATTTCTCTACTGCATGTCACCTCCCAGAAAGGTACTTATCCCTTTTCAGTATCAATTGACTCATTTGTTCTTTGTATGTCTTGTTAAGTTGTGTATTCTTCTGTTCCCTAGTTGCGATGATCGTAACCCTAGGTCTGACATGGGGACAGGGACCTTAGGGTTACGAAGAAGTTCATTCAAACATTGGAGAAAAACATTTTGGCCAACTCCTGAAGTACGTTTCCACTTAGTTTTCCACTTTCCAAAATCCAAACACAAAATCTGACTACATGGATCTGATTGGTACTTATCAATGAGTCATATAAAACCACTTTGAATATCGAAAGATCATTATATTCAGAAAAAATGACCCAAAACTTACCGAAGGTGTCGAGATTCCCTCCGTTCGCCGTCAATCGGCCATTTTGAATAGTGCGCAGTGTGCCATCTCGACCAAATTACGTCACGCGAAATGCCGTTTTGGCTGTTTCACCTTTCAAACTCAAACTCGCAGCCCTATGGAGGGCTCGTATCACGTGCGCTGTACAGTGCTATACACGGCATATCGCATACAGTGTGTGAGCATGGAGCTAGCTCCATGGTGTGAGCGTGTCCAACGGCCGCCGCGCGCCGCACATGCTTTAAATCACAGGTTATTGAATTGACCAGACCCTTGTCAAACTTCACCCAATACGTGTGCCGAAACTGACGAATTAAGTTTATTTTCCGCCGCTCTTCTGATATGACAGGTGAAGAAAAATGTATATGGCGTGATTTTATTTCCGACATCTAAATAAAAATATTCTGATCGACCGTCCTTCCAAAGTACCGTAAATCGCAGGCTGATCAGCTTATAAATCTAACTTAAATTTCACTCAGTTATTTTGTTCAATTATTGGCCAAGTAGAAACACTCTTTTCATAATTATACTTAATCTAAAAAAAAATAACGTGAAATCCTTCCGTAACCGACCGACGATCGCATTATAAAATCAAAGACGTAAAAACATTGCCCACACCGCAGAGAAATACAGCCTGGTATCCGCGTGCGTAATATCCACAGTTTCAAAGCAAACGTAGTTAACGTACTTTGTGTACGTGCACCAGCGAAAATCTCAATCAGTACATTACACGTGCCGTGGGCTTGCGCGCGGTCGGAAGGCCTACCCCAGTTTTTGGATCGCGGCCGGGTTCGTTCCACCGTTACGGACGGCGGCTCACGGCCGGCCGGCTCGGTACAGAGTTTCGCCGTTGGCTTGAAATGTATGTTGCGCTCGGTCGGTACTTTTGGATCGCGGCCGGGTTCGTTACCGTATACGGACGGTGGCCTACAGCCGGCCGGCTCGGTGCAGATTTGTAGTTAGAAATGGTGGTTTTCCGATGGAATATTCCGGTGATATTTTTTAGGAATATATCCTCACTGTCCTACCGGGTATGAACATTTTTGGTGTAATTGATGACCGGATATATTTTTCAGTCCACTGTTAATTCCGACCACTGCGCGATCTGTGATGAGGTGGATGACCTTTTTATTTCTGTTTGATCATGGATCGATTGGGTCGGCGCCGAGTTTGTGACTTGCTAACATTTTGTCTGTTTGTGGGACCATTCATGAAGGAAATCATTTGAAGATCTTAGCAATTTCCTTCAGGTACAGCAGCTTGACATGGACAAACAATGCGAACTTTAAAAAAACCTCCTCCATACTGTATGCGATATGCATGTACACGGTACATCACAATGCACAGCGCACGTGTTATTCTGGGAACACCCTCCATAGGGCTGCGAGGTTGAGTTTGAAAGATGGAACAGCCAAAACGGCATTTCACGTGACGTAATTTGGTCGAGATGGCAACACTGCGCACTATTCAAAATGGCCGATTGACGGCGAACGGAGGGAATCTCGACACCTTCGGTAAGTTTTGGGTCATTTTTTCTGCATAAAATAATCTTTCGATATTCTAAGTGGTTTTATATGACTCATTGATAAGTACCGATCAGATCCATGTAGTCAGATTTTGTGTTTGGATTTTGGAAAGTGGAAAACTAAGTGGAAACGTACTTCAGGAGTTGGCCAAAAAGTTTTTCTCCAATGTTTGAATGAACTTCTTCGTAACCCTAAGGTCTCTGTCCCCATGTCAGACCTAGGGTTACGATCATCGCAACTATCTGTTCCCTTGCTTTTGAGTTTTGTAACGCAGTGGATATTTTTTGCCGGAAACGCTATTTTGCCGGTAGGCCCTTTTCTGATTGGTCACTACCCGTGACGTATTTGTTGCCGGCAACGCGTGCGGGAGCTGTATTTTGCCGGCACCGGCAACACATTCCAAAACCGCTGATTTGGTCTCTCGCCCATTCGCCTGGAGCGGTACTTTTTGCCGCCTTTCACGCAAGCATATTTCAACTCAAAATAAACAAGCGCTTCGTTGTCCTTGACGTTACTTTGTTTGGCAGCTGCAGCCAGCGTGCGGGTGTCTCATTTCCAGTAGCTTAATTTTTGCTGCCTCTCGAAGTTGGAAATAGCACGTTCAACATCTTCGAAACTAGAAAATTTGTCGCCGACACGTAACACGCTCGTCGTGGATGAACGCCATGATTATCTGAGCTGAGGTACGCGCGCCGGTAGGAGATGACATCATTACCAGCCAATCAGAAAATACTTACCGGCAAAATAGCATTTCGGAACTTTTGCCGTCGCCCGCAAAATATCCACTGCCCTTTTGTAAACATTTTGTTATTGTTTTCCATGTAATGTTCATCCCGAAAAATAAAATAAATGTATGTAAAAATGTAAATTGAGGGCTAGAATTCCACTGACGATCATTTATCACTTGTGCACAACTCTAGTCCGACTATGGATAATGGAACCAGCAGAGTTTTGTCAGATGGCTGCCGCTGCATACATGTTTAATATGTAGTATTATTGTAGGTCAAAAAATCTGTAAAACTCACTTTATGCTACCCCATACTCAATGTAGACCCAGTAACATGAGCGTTGAACTCCCTTTTTTTTTTAACTTTACCCCAGAGAATCCCATAACATTCCATGTTTTGTTCACAGGAAAAATCATACGGAAAGAATTCCACCGACGGCCATTACGGAAACAGGGTTATTTCCTTCAAGAGATAACTTATTGGATTCAAGTCATGATGAACTTCAATCTTAGCTGTTTACACTGGGGTAGCATAGTCTCTGAAAAGTGAGATTTTCAGTGTTTTTTTTTTTACCCACAATGATACACTTCGAATCGAATGCAGCGGTAGCCATTTTTCTCATGTACATGTATGTATGTATTAACTCTTTCTCATAAACTTTTATAACTTCTACACTGCTCCAAAATGATATTATTGACTTCCAGCAAATCCCAAGTCCTTAAAACCCTAGATTGAAAAAATGTCTCCCATGTTTCAGTGAAAAGTACAATTTTCTTTAACTGCTTGTTGCGAACACCCTGCCATTCGCCTCCTTTTTGCAGTTTTCTGGCAAACTGCCTTGTCAGGGCTCGACCTTAGCGGTCGCCCGGGTGCCAAATGCGACTCAAAAAAGCGGCGGGCGAGTCAAAACCCTTCTCTTGGTAGTCCGGCGGGCGACTCAAATTTTGTTGAAATAAAGTGTAGAAAAAAATATTCCTATGCCCGGCCGCTTATTTTTTAAACATTGACTAAAAAAATACGCTGCCGAAAAGAAAACTTACTCTGCCCGGCCGCGATATACATGTACCGTACCGTCCAAAAATCCTACCCCGTACGGCAGATCTTCGGAACCGACCGAGCCTACACCGTGCATGTACACACACAGTACGTACGGTGTGCATGGAGGCTTCCTGCCATGCCCACACGTGGTTGAGACTGGTGCACGTTGTTTTGATATAGTAGCTTTTACGTGTGGCCGTGTGGGTCGGATACCAGTCGTAGAATATTCGAGATTATGACCATGCATGCTGACTGCACGATGCATCGTGTTTACGTCTTCTCTATGCATTCGACGCCCTAGGATTTTTTCTCACGACGTTTGTTTTTAGATCAAGCACATGTACGTGAAAAGTGTGTTTCTTCTTGGACAAAATTACCGACTGAAATTCAAGTAAGATGTAGCTGATCACGAAAATGCGCTTTACGGTACGGTCAGAATATTTGTAATTGCACGGGGATCTTGCAACGATACAAATAACAATCGTGGCAATGCATACATCGTGTTTCATGTCGGTGTTCATGACATTGTCGGAAAAAAAGATCGCGCTAAGTTTTGCTTGGTCTGTCATGTAGGTAGAAATAGCGCAAAATAAAATTTGGCACCCTTAAAAATAGCGGAAATCAGTTAAAAGTCGGGGTGTTCTGGGAGGGTCTGGTCAATTCAATGAGGTGTAATTTTTAAGCACGCCAAGCCTGGCGTGGCGCCCCGATACGGTACTCATCAACAGCCATTACGCAGCATACTTCCGGGTTCTTGATTTCTTATATAATATTAAATTGCAGGTATTATACCCGGCAATGTTATACTCGTTTTACAAGTAATCTTCTAATATTTCCAATAAACTGATTTGTATAAATTAAACCAAAATAAACATATAATTAATGGTTTTAAATAAAAAAATTTCAAGTGCAAGAAAACATTTGCTAGCGCAAAACTGAAGCTGATGTGCACTTTTGTTCATATATAAGTGTTGACTACCAACTTTAGTTGTGATTGTGTAATATATTTGCAATTAGCGTACATTTTTATCAAACAAATAACACTTAACACTAAGTTTAATAACCAGTAACACTTGTTTGCCGAAATTGCAAATAATGTCTTTTTATCAATTTTAAGTTTGATTGAAAAAAAAGCATAAAACATATGCGGGCGAGTTAAAAAACTGGCGGACTACCCAAAACTCTGGCTGGGTAGTCCGGCTGGCGACTGAAAAAAAAAGTTAAGGGAGAGCCCTGCTTGTGCTCTTCCATCTACTCCTTGTACTCCTTGGTTGAGTGGTTATGACGTGCACGCTTACTGCATGGACCACACACTTTCGACAGTGCAACTGTATCGAGTATCTCACCAGTGTCCATGCTTATTACAACACCGATTCCATGATTGGCAGTGAAGCCACGCTTGGACCAGGTCCCATCAAAACTCACGCAAACTTCAATGGGACTGTCCTCTGTCAGGGTGTGGTCTTCGCTCATCATTAGACCTCAAAGATGTCTGGCTGCACGCTTCATGTCATCCTCGGATGCTTGTTCTGAAGCCTCTCGGATTTTCCAGGCATGCTGGCTGAATGCACTCCCCGACACTGGGTAACTGGGATAAGAATATGTAGTTTGTACGCACAATTTGAAACGGGACGCGCGCGTTTTCCCTTGTTTCCTTTAATAATACAATGGCGCTGGCCATGGTTCGAGCAACACGCGCAGAGTGCACACTCTAGTTTTTTATTTAACTCTATGACGTGTATTTATTAGGGGTATAATAATGCCTCAAAACAAGTCCAGCTTTTCTGTTACAAAGGGGGTTTTTTCCATTAAAAAAAGCGGACTTTCGGTCAATTGTTTAGACTTCCGGTTTGTAAAAACAAAGAATTAATTTTAAAAAAATGCTAATTAAGCCACGTTATGTGCTAATAATCACCTTTATTATGATTTATAGTTAAAGTAGACATATCAAAGTTTAAGAAAATGTAATAATTCCAAAACTCAAAAATAATTAAATAAATGCCTATTTTTACCCTGAATTCCCCCCCCCCCATCCTCTTCATACCGTTCAGCATCTTCATGGAGGTGAGCCTTATGAATGAATCAATAATATGAATTATCATCTGTCTCACTGTGGTAATCACCCTGGCCTACATCTTGTCTAGCCTGAACACGCTTAGCCTTAGGAGCCTCTCTAGGTCCCTAAACAATTCAAGTGCTGCTTCATGCAGTTCGGTGAATGTATGTTGCTTCGCTAGTTCCAATCTTCTCAACTCTAATCTAACACTCTGATTGCGCGCCCCTGCAACAAACTACACGATCAAAATGTTGTCACGGAGATCCTGAAAAGAAGCCTTCTCGCTCTCAGAAGATACATCTAGTATCCTATCATATAATCGCATAAGGGCCCTGGAAAAGTCCATGAGGGACTAATCCTCTAACTGTGTACGTTCATACAGCGCCTTTTGAAGAGACTGCACTGTATCCCAACCCCAAAGTGCCTGTGAAGGAGTTGAACAAGCTCCTGGAATTCTAATCCGTCATTATTGTGGCGAACCTGGCCGCCCGTCAGTGAATAAACCCCTGACAAATCCACCACCAGCGACCATGAACAATCCCACAAAAATATTTAATGAACCTCACATGCACATTCATGAGCGGTTATGTACACGCAAGAGGGGATTATGTCACAAACGGAGGACTCTGATCATCCTCACCAAAGCTCTGGCCTGGGTACGAAACGAGGCACGTCCTGCATCCTCTTCTTCCTCCGGCCGTTTCTCTGTGGGAAGCACCTTCTTACAATCTGCCATCTTGGATGGGTGGCAGAACCTGAAGTGTCGCCACAAATTAGTTCCGCTTCTCTCGGAATTCACAGTAGGGGCAGAAGTGATACAACTCAGGGCCATGGTCGTACTTCACATGCCTCCAGAGAGCCTGTTTCTTAGAGTAGCTGCAGTGTCTCTGCTCGCTAGCATTACTAGCCATGCTTCTGGAATGAGACAATACAAACACAAACAAGATTTTCTCAGGTTCTTGTAGGTTGTTTTATTTAGGAAGAATTGTGGTTAACAAACAATAATCACAGTACAGTATACACTCGCACTAAACCATCATGTACTTGTTTTTAGTAATCTTCTGCCTCAGATGCCGATGATGAATCAATGCTGTCCACTTGAACTGCTAAGACATCTGCATTGATCATTCCCCCGCGATCAGAAGAAGAGTCAGGAAAGTCGGCAATTGATGAAGATGTAGATGAATCTGTATCGGAGTCGGAGGCAACCTCTGATGCTTGTCTAGTGGTATCTCTTGGTCTGTACTTGTTGACATGTGGGCGCTTGGAACGGGTTCCACTGGACCTCTCTACAGCTGGTGCAGGGTTATGCTGCTTCTTCGGCTGTGATGACTTTCTTGTACTGATCTGCTGACAAGCCTGACAGCTTATCGCGGTCTTGTCCAGATGACAGATGGTCTGATTTAAGAAAAGATTTTATTTTGCACAATGAAATCTCCAATTGCGCAAAAAATTATGTATGACATGTATGGCAGGCTGCACAAACAAAACGACATTTTAATGCACGACACAAATCCACTACTTCTTTTGAATCGATGTCAATGAATTGGGTCAATGTTCATGTTATTTTTTTTATATTTTTTTTTATGGAAGTCGCCCAACACAAGGCACAAAGGCCACTCGAGGTGAGGGCTAAAAAAGAAAGAGAAAGGAAAAGAAAGCGCACAGAATTAAGATAACAGAAACCTATTCACATTGCACTTGAACTTAGACAAATTATATACAGCAGGGAAACAGGATGCAGGTAAGGAGTTCCAGAGTGAAGCAGTACGTGGAAAGAAACTCGTAGCATACCCCTTGGACCTGCATTTGGGAGTCACGACTGTATGAGGATGGGATTTGACTGAGAGGCGAGTGGTTCGTTGTGAGGGACGGTCAACAGGGACGACCAACGAAAGACCATTGGAACACATGCCGTGATAGTATCTGTAAAACAGGCTCAGTGAAGATACATTGCGACGATGTGAGAGGGGTTCCAAGGAAGATGACAATTCTTGGCCCACCAGGTTAACAACTCGACGCTGTATTCTGTCCAACAGAGAAAGGTGACAAGCTGGAGCACCGGACCAGATGTGACAACAGTACTCCATAACAGGGCGGATTGTCGTCTTGTATAAGTACAGAATGACAGGGGGGGAAAGGCATTTCCGTGCACGGTATAAACAACCTACACGTTGAGAGGTCCTTTTGGCAATACCACTGATGTACTTGTCCCAGGAGAGTTTATTGGTGATGTCGGTGTTATGACATTGGTTCATGAATTTTTAGTGTCCTACAGGTTATTTAATCCTGCAAGTCTATCGTGATGCACATCTTGCCTTTCGCGTGACAGATTCCAAAGAGCTAAAATGTCTTTCATCCCTCCAGCAAGGTTTTCTGCGGTGTGGATGGCCGGCATGTACAGTGTTGATAGACATCTACTTTGGAGCTTCCAGTCATGGTCGATAAAGTGGACCTTATACAATGTTATATGACAGGGTTCTCTTGTAGTACTTGACCACATGTGCAATTGGCCTAGAAGAAATCTGCCACTTAAAATTGGTGCAAGATGCACTTTCTTTTGTTATTGTACAACTTTGGAATAGCTTGCTGGTTTAAGTATTTTCTGCTTGCTAGTCAAAATTTTGGATTGAAATCCAGACTGGTTTCTGAATCTCAGGATCTCACTCATTCACATGGATTCATACATGTAGCCCAGTAACTCTCAAATCAGGGATACAGAATGAACAAGATTCCTCTTTCAATGCAGAGTGGGAAATACCATCAGGAAAAAAAGCAATTTGCCTTTAAAAAAATAATTGGACTTTGAAGATTCGGCATTGCTGGTTTTTTGTGTGCCCTCTCTGTTGACTTTGGGTAACCCCATGTCATTATTCACACAACCATATTCTTTGTTTCGAAGCATTGTGATTGTCAGTAAGCTTGTTGTCTCTAGATTCTTCCATTCCATCATCACTGTCCGAAAGTGAGGCAGACACAAGTTTCATTTTTTCCCTTATAATGTCATAGCTCTTGCGTTTCCATTGCATTTTATTGCCATACATATTGTATTCTCATTCTTCCTCATTTTCAACCCTCTCCCTGTATTTTCTCTTCGTGACTTCTGTTTTCTTCACCCTTCCTCTTTTGTCATACGTTGTCTTCATGTGCGTTTCTGTGATTGCTGTAATCCCCTTGCTGATATCCTGCCATTTCATACACTCAATTCTGCTCCTTCTTCTCCGCTTTGCTGGTTGTCTCTCATCTTCTTCGCTGTCGCTACTCTCGCTGTCACTTTCACTCTCGCTAAGTTCTTCTTCTTCCTCCTCTCCACCTTCCTCCATCATCTTTCTTTTCAACTCCATTGTTTTGGGTTTCCCTGAAGTGTACTTCCTCTGTGTGTCCTCTTGTTCCACCACTTCTATCTCCTTATCAACTGTTCAATGTCTGATGCCATCAGTGATATGGCTGCCTCCTCTGCTGCAATCTCTTCTTCTTTTGTGTGTGTCTCATTTTGTTGTGGTTCTTTTGTCTCGGTTCTTCTTACTTCTTCTTGTTCCCTGTGCATCTCATCTTTGCCTTCTTGTCTCTCTACTCTACCATGTCTACTGGTGTCTCTCTTTCTTGTCTCCTCTTCTTCTTGTCTCCTCTTCCTTCCTTCATCTCTTTCCCCTTCCTCTTTCTCTTTTTCTTCCTCCCCTGGTCATCCAGGGTTTAATCTGTTCAATTCTTGGGTAGACCCGTGGTGCATCATTTCTCTTGTGGGTGTGCGCACTATCGTAGTGGCGTTTCAGGTGCGCTCTTCTTCCATAGCCCAGGGGGCACTGCCTGCATTTGAATCGTTCTCGGTACTCAAGGTGGGTGCTTCGGTGGTGAACAAGGTTGAACCTTTTCCCGAAACACAATCCACACACTTCGCATTCGTGGACTCGGCGTTCCTGCAGTATCTCTTGGATGTCCTCTAGTGGCCTTGTCATGTTCATGTTACACGTTTGTCTCTCTCTCTTTCTCTGTGTAAAATGAAGAATTGAACGTTGCTGGTACTGCTCCTTCAGAGATGATTTTGAATAGTACCGCGATACTTTGACTACATCTTCTATTCACTTGGCCTGGTTTTCTTGCCACCTTCACAGCTGTAACTCACAAGACTTACACAAAACTGTATGGTTCTCATGGACCAAGATCCTTGAACATAGGACGATGACGCCATAACTCTTCACAACAACTTCAGCAATGTCTTCAAGGCAGCTCACCATTGAATGCCGGTATCGTTGTTTCACCAGCCCGAAACACCAGTCTAGTGCAAATTTGGTGTGGCCGGCGATCATAAAGTTCAAAGTCAAGCTCTTGTGCAAGGTAGGTGTATTTGTTTTTGTTCTGTCCTGAACAATTATCACATTGCAGGTGAACATCGGATTCACCAAGACCAAAGTTGGCAAAGAAATCATAAAGGTAGCTGATGACTGCACTTGACCCTTTCCCACAAGCCAACCCTTCATCTATAAGATAATTAACTTGCTGCGGTACAACTTCACATGCCACTCCAAAAAAGTCCACATTTTCTGGGACACATAAAACACCTGGGTCCTGGTTGCCATGATGTCCACTGAATTCAATTCTGATAGCTTAATTACTGATGTTATGTGAAATATCCAATTCTTATTCTTGCACCAAATACTGTATGTGTCCTTTTCAACAAGAACTATTTTGTTTTATATCTAGATGTAGACTGTTCATTTGCTTTGTCAAATAAATTGATATGAAGGGCCGCATTCAGGGGCATCATTCCATGCACTGTCAAAGAGGTCACTGTTGGTCCTCCAGCTTGTCTTAGCATTGCAATGTGCCTTTGACCACGGATGTACTGTTTGGATGAGGACCTGCTCTTGAAAGGTATCATCATCCCATTGACTGAGACTTGCTCCTTAGCATGCTTAGCTGTGTCTATGGCTGTCTTGAAAGTCTCCTCGAGCGTGTCAAGGAACGGCCAACTTTTCCAAAGATGGTCGTTACCCTCTTCTGGCTTCTCATCATTGTCAACAATGTGAAGATTTCTACGTATCTCCTCAAAGCGTCGTGAAGACATAGTGTCTGCAATAAGTTGCTGATGCAATGCCTGCTGACCCGACCAGTTCACCCTAATGTGGACAGAGCAAATATACGTCATGGCAAAGTTAATGCCTAAGAAACTCTTCAGTTCCGGCAGTATGAGTCTGCAGTTGTCATGACTCTGTTTTTGCATCGCATAAAAATGTGATAGGTTGGCTTCAACCTTGCTGTCGATCCTCTTCATGTACTTCTCCACACTGATACCTCCCTAAAAAATGAAATTATACAAACATTTAAAGAAAGAATGGACTGCAACAAACAGTTTTCTGTATTCACTGTACCAACCTGTTAAAAATTGGCAATAACTCCATGTTTTGCAGATAATAGCTAAATTGTACATGTAGCATAACTTTGAAAATGATCAATTTGATGAAATCACAGTTACATGTACAGTACTTCCTTACAGAACACACGTGTATACTGTACATACCTTCACTGAATACATTGTCCTCCATGTGTTGCACACCAAAGCACTCCTTCCACTTATGTGCAATGCTGTTCGCATATATTGCAAAATGCAGGCCGAGAGGGCTGGCCACTTTTGGTACAGAAGATTTGACCTACATGTACTTCCATGCATTTCTGCATAGTCTTGCTGGATCTATTTCCTTGGGTTTCTACCAATAAGCAATTGAGAAATAACATTTTACAAATTAAAAATAATCACCCACGCAAACAGTACACACACTCATTTCAAAGCTTCAAAGCTTGAGACTGTTAATTTAAATTACACTGTATAGTTAGCAATAACATATTTATCATATTACACATGGTAAGACCTGAAACAATTTCGGTCTTCAACGAAGCGCCTTTGAACATTGCACTTCTCGCACAATGATGTTTGTGTTGTTGACCTTGCAAAAGTTTACAGCAGCCCCATTTCTCCACCTTCACTGGGCAGTGGCCATATCTGTCCTTCACAACATCTTCCACTAGTCCCTTACAGACTTTCCGTGGACGTGGTGTGACAACAGCATCGTTAAGTCCTTCATTGATGGTCTGCCTTTCCTTCGTGAGCACCTTGTGTCAATCAGCGCTGATGCAAGATCTTGAAACAAACGGCGTTTCATCCAGGATTTCTTAGGAATCTGTGGCTGTTGACAGTTGCATCTGTATGTCAGCCAGGCATTCACGATGGTCATTATGATCGAATGCCAAAACAGTTTCATGTACCAGTGCCTGGACTTTATGTTCTATCTGTATTTAGCAAGGTAGCTGTCCATTTGGTTGTTCCCCCCCCCCTTCCCAATGAACTGGTTGTATTGCTTGATGATAGCAGGTCGATCAACGTTGGTTTGTTCCTTCTTCTTGGTCCCACTGTCAGACTTTGTCAACTGGACCTACATGTACATGGCAACATACTGTAGGTGGACAACAGAGTGACTACTTTGTTGTTCATCCACCTCACTGAGGGATATTGGAATGCTCTTCAACCAGGTAGTCATGAGAGCCTCGCCCCTTCTTCTTGAGTGACTTCTCATCTTGGAGCTTGCAGTCAAACAGACGATTCTCACACAACGTACCAACGTAATGCATTCCAAACTTTCTGACCTTGTTTAGAAGGGGAAGACCTGTAAACAGGTTGTCGGCATATATCTTGTAATTCATGTGGTGTTGCAGTGTTGCAATGAGTTGCAGCATAACATCAGCTCCTTGGCCCAGCTCCGTTTGTTTGCCATCGCCCCCTTGGTAGACGTCAAAGTCATATGCCATGCCACTTGCACTGCCTGATGCTGCTGGTTTTGCCCAAAGGTTGTTTTGGACCATCATTTCATCCACAGAGTTGTGCTCTTCTCGAGTCGTCTTTAGGCAATTCTCCCAAGGCATGTTGAGCCATGGATGAATTTTCCACAACTTGTTAGCCGCCTTGTCATCATCACTGATAGAGGAATTGTCCACAAAGTAAACAATTGTATGACACTAACAGCAGAAATCGTTTCCTGCTCATTACACCATTGACAGGCTTATGAGCTGTACCATTTTCCCAGCAGGCTCTGATTCCACACATCTGCACAAGCCCCATACAGAGAAACATGCCGAATCATTTGTTCCAATTCTTTTGGAAATGTTTTTGCATGCTGTACCTGTTTGACTGTTGAGAGGCTGATTGCTAGTCTAAATGTGGTGCCTGAACTCCACAATGCAGTTAATACTGTTTTTGCAACACTATAGCGCAGCGGCGCCACACTATCCTCTCAACTCACGACGCATACCCAAACTCCCCAATGCAGTTCCTACTATTCTTCCATCAATGATATCTTGGACATCATCCAATTTAGAATACATGTACAGTAGTCTAGATTCGGATAATCTCTCTGGACACTGTCTATGCCATTTTCCTTCAATTTCATCTCTAGTTTTTTCCTTTCTTTTGTGTCACGAGCATGCTCCTTGTCTGTCTCCCTTCTGATGATTTCTGTTCTGAGTTTTGCTTCTTCTTCCGTTTGTCCCTTTGCATTCTCCCTAACTTGAGAATCTCTTCCCTCCGTTCTTCTTCGAGACCATCCAAGTACTCCATTGGAACGCATCTGGCAAGAGAGGTACATGTAGCACACAGTGGTATTTGGAGACCTTTGCTTTGAGGAGCTGAACATTCCCATTATTTCCTCTGCATCCATGTTATATGTTCTAGCTGATGAAGTCTCCTTCTTCAGCTGCTCATTGATGGTCTGCACTCTTGTGTGTAGTAAAACCAACAATACCCTCCTTGCAGTGACACCATGTAATCTCTCCTATGAGAGTGTGTGGTTCTGAGAAGAACCGGTGGTATTATCTCAACGTTCCGAACAGTGTACTCTGTTCGTCCACTGAAGGACTGAGAAATTTGTGAATTCATGTTTTGATGAGAAATCAGTGGATATATTGCCAGGACTTTTCTTAGGTGTTGATGTTTGTGTAGACCTTAGGTATTTAACCAAATTATTCAAAGAGCAAATCTTTTTTGGCCATGTTTGCATCATAATCATGGATCTCTCTTTTCAAGGTTTTAACATCAAAGTCTGTTCTATGAAGCGTTTGTCTTAGATCTGCCGTCATTATTTCATTAACTTCCTTCATACTTTTAGCCCTTTCTACCTTATATAAAGATGCCAAGGTAAAGGCCTCTACCGTCGATTTAATGTTGTCCAAGTCTTCGATTATTTCTTCTGCCATAGCCCTACGAAACAGCGAGATGAAAAGTTACAGTATTTTCATGAATATATTAGATCCAATGAACCCATGAAATTATTGTAATAAACTAGGCCTTCATATATATTTTAAATACAATATGTCATTGTGCTGATTCTTCCTGAACCAGACACATACAAACAGACAACAAAGGACACAAAGATTACATTTGTGTTAGTTTAGATAAAAAAGATTTTACAGAAAAACACTTAGAATTTTAAATTAGGTAAAAGTAAAATACAAGGACAAATTTAAAATCAGTAATAGATATGAAATTTCGTTAAACCCTGATCAAATCAATCAATAGGAATAAAAAGGTTTGACAGTCAATAAAAAAAACCAGTAGAAAACGATTAAAGTTATATGTACATGTAGGCTTCTGTATGAACTTTTGAAGTTGACAAGAGTTAGAGGCAAAGGAGATGTCAGAGATGTAGGTAAAGCGTTGAATGCTTGTACTCCTGGCACAACACGTTTATTACATGTATTGTACACCGATCCACATACCAATTGTCACTATGCAAAGTCACAAATCTTTCTCATTTCATCAGATCACTTACTTCTTTAGCTGTGCTGAGCCCTTCAATTAAGGTATGGGCCTTCACTGCTTGAGTTTTTGATGAAAGGGCCTTATAATACTTGGCCTGGGTTGCCAGTGAATGTCGCATGTGGTCAGCCACTGTTGAGCGTTCAACATCGGGAAGGTTTTCCCATGACTGCATTAAAAAATGTAAGTCAAGGGTGTTTTTCACCAATCAACACCAATCAACATACATGTATCAGATTCAAACCATTTTAGATGCATGTCCATACTACTTAATAGAAATAACACACAATACATGTACATACAGAGCAATTAGGCAGATCCCATCTCATAGAACATGTACAAAGTGTATAATTTCACACTTCCTGTGTAAGAAATCATATTTCTTTGTATCTTTCCACACAACTACTGTATACATGTAGGTTCCTTGACTACTTTACATAAATAACTGTCTGAGCCCTTACTAAACTTACTGCTACAATAATGTCTTTTAGCAATCACCCTTGTGTTTATGTGAAAGTAATGTAACGCTACTCCTTGCTGCAACAAATAAATTGTCTACAGTTTACTGGAACTCATGTTTATATTGGCTGTCCCACTGATTTTAAGAAACAATCGTTTACAGTTGAAACATACCCTTATTCCTACCAACTTGTGTTTTGTTGGAACATGTTCGTTTGTTGTGCCCTTCTTTACTACAGATGCTGCAAATTATTCTGTGTTTTGGTTCTTCATTGGCAGCTAGTGGCAAGATTCTGATCCTAATTTGTTTGTTCATTAGTTGACTTAAAGCTTCAAGATTTCACTGATTTGTGGCTTGGAAATACCATTTGGTCATTCTATCATTCATCTTCTTGAACGTCTGTTGAGAAAATTTGCTAAGATTGCCATGAAGTCAGATGGAAGTTGAAATATGTTTAGCAAATACATGCATGTATAAAGTCACATCATGGGAAGTATAAATTCTATAGTAATTATCAACCCATGTTTCTGTTTCAAAGAGTTGGAGTTCTTCATTCATGTCAATTTTCATACATTCTTTCAACACAACAAACCGAGACCATAAATATTTTAATGTATCAAGTCTTGGGTGGTCTTTTCCATAAAACAGTTCTAACTGAATGTTATTTTGAATTCGTTCATGCTGTGGGCCAATAAAATCAGTGTATAGTGAACATGCCGTCTTTATCTGTGAAAAAATGCCAGTCAAAGCCAAGGCCTTGAACAAAATCTTCAACTTTCTGAATATTTACACACGGTGATTTATCAAAATTCTTCTTATTCTTCTTATTCTTACCAACTGACCAATGTTGTCAGCTTTTCGAAGAAATAGAATCAGTTGGCGAATGAGTTGGTCGGAAATTCTTTTAAAGTATAAGTGAAGTGGGTCTGGAATAACACTGGAAACTGGGATATGAGGGAAAATACATGGTTATGACAAGAATAGTTTGCATCTAGGTGTCTTTGACTTCTTTCTTTTACATATGTTGGATGTCTGAAATGGTTTTTGCACAGGATGCAACCACGTCTTCAGAGACTTTCCTCAAGACATCGTAAAAGTTTGACTTTTTGGTTTCGGACCAGTGTCAACTGTAATCAGATGAGCATGCCCCAGACCCATTATCACATTTATAAAGTTTGATTCTCTTTGATTCTGATGAGCCAACTCATGGTCTCAGATGCCAGTTGAGCTTCTTTTATACAGTGTTATAGCTTCAACTGGAATGCTTGTTTGGGCAACTGTACTCCTAACCATCAACTCTTCCTTTGGCTACTGGCCCTTGGGTAGCTCGTCACCCATCTACTTGGCCGTATTGTCAATTGTCTATCGGATCTATTAATATTGCTCATTATTATTAGGCAATTCATCATTACTTCTCAGAAAAACTCATCAATTATTTTCAAATTGCTGTATGCAGGTTACGCTTGTAGTGGTGCCTATGTGGCCTAACCAGAACGCCTAAATATTAAGGGCTACTTTGCCCGGAAATGGAAATGAAGTCTTGGCAGAACTTGTGCCGAAATAACTGAGAAATAAAAGGAAAATTATCCGCCTGGGATTTTAGGTTAACTAATTTAATTATACAAAAATGAAGCTTATGGCTGTAAAGGCGATGCCAGCGACCGAGTCGCGTCCCCGTGTCGTACCCTTAGCTGTATACTACTGCCAAAAGGACCAACACGGAAACGCGATCAACAGTACACTGGGTGGCACAAGGATGAATAAACAATGAAGCTCAGGCGGGTACGTCAGTAGCATGACGAGAGGAACCAGAGAGTGAGAGAGAGTGTAGACAGCACTAGGTTCACGGAGGCGGAGCTCTCCAGGGTCGGCCAATGAAGTATTGTTATGTTAATTATCTGATGGTCTGCTGCTTGAGTATAGTTGCTGCCTCGATGTGGTTGCTACACGCTCACCCATAAAGAGGGAGGAATTTACCCTATACCCTAATGAGGGTGAAACATTCTGCGATGATCTTAAAGTGTTCATCTCAGATGTATAAACTTATTTGGAGATGAAGCATCTCCCTAGTTCCTTATCTTTGACTAGTGGCATGTGTTGATCAGGAGGCCCTTGTGGCTGACTTGTTGCTTCCATAAATTATAAGAAGTGGTCAGGGTAGGCTGAAAATGGGACAGGCGATGAAAAAGCCTGATACAATGCGGGAGCTTTGGGATTCCTAGGAAGCTTGTCTGCACAGTGTTTGCTGACATTAGGTGGTTGGCATTTAGTGGAGATTACCATGCCAACTCAACCATCAAAGTTCATATTATCATTGAAGTCTCTTGCCTGCTTGATGTTCTTGTATGGCCTTGTTAAAAGTTTGTGGGCATGACTATACTCGTCATCAGTATATGGATGATCATCAGCTCGGCTGGACTTGTGGCTGACAACAATTGGCACATTGTTACACCGGAGATTCTGCCAATATCCCTCCAGCGTGATGAGGGTAACATCAAATACTTCTCCTTCTTTTACCTCCAGGGCTTTACTGCTCAAGTGTTGCCATGTTGGGGGAAGCTCACCCCCATTTTGCATTGGTAAGGACCCCCCACACATGCTCGATGGGGTTTCTCGCTGAAAACTCCGGACAGTTCGTTGTCGCTAACAATAAGTCCAGGTTCAGATCTTAGAACATCTTCATGTAGAACCATTCATTTGTTAGATGATTCACGTTGAAGTCGGGCATCTCCGCAGGGTCACCAGCCTCCTTCAGTCAGTGGTAGAATCAATCAAACCTTCGATTTCCAAATGATAACATTTATTTAAAATGCTAACTGGCTTCCATTTGAGTTACCGGTACGTGAAGTTTGCGTAATGTCTTGGTTTGCTTCTTCAAGGATTCACATCTCTTTCACACCATCTTCAACCTCATTTAAGCACTTGAAGCACAACATCTTTGAAAGTTCCACAAGAGCATTTACTCTATTCATATAATGATGTTTGAACTCACATGTGTTTTCCACCTTGCCAAGAACTTCAGCCTCAATCCCATCTTAGGAATTAATGTTTGGATGTCAGTCTCCGTCAATAGTTTCAGAGCTTCCATGTCTATAGCATTGTCTGTATAATCAAGAAGAAAATAGTGAAACCTTAATAAATACTTGAGTTACATGACATCATAAAGATTAGAACAAATGAATGCATATTTCTTTTTGTTATTTAAGGTCAAAGGTCATTTTTTTTTCGCATTATCTATGATATTTTTTCAATAGAAACCATCGAAGCTGGGACTCCAGTAGGCCTAAATCTAGGTACAATACATGATTGGTATGAATGGTTACAGAACAGCACTCATACTTTGTCTGATCAAACATGTACATGGACTTGATAAACCTGCGAAAATTTGAGCTCAATCAGACATCTGGGTCCCGAAAAAATGCGAAAAAACAACTCTTCTTTTCTTATTAAACATAAAAAAAAAATGATATCATAAAAATGTAAATTAGGTTTTTTTTTTCACTTTTCTAAACAAATAGGCCTATAGCATTTAGGGCAAAAATAATGATACACTGTGTAAGCTATAGACAAGTCTGTGAACGGCCCATGATAAAGTGATCATCATAAATACAAAGTTGATTGAAATGAAAAGTAATAAACTGCTGCAAACTGCTCATCGGCCAAAATGACCTGAAATATATCAAATGCTTAAATTTAGTAGGGCCTGACGCGTTCCTAGCAGGATCTTTCTCAAAGGCTGAAGGATCGAAACGCGTCAGACCCTCCTAACTTTAAGCATTTGAAATGAAAGTTGTAACTGGTACTTGGCCCCATTGGTTTGTACATGAATTACCTAATCCCCATGATGCAGTGAGGATGTGACTATAGACCTAATTGTATTTTGACCAACTTCTGGGTATTTTCCTTACCTTAACTTGTTATAATGTTAATTATCTGATGGTCATCTGCTGCTTGAGTATAGTAGTTGCTGGCTTGCTGCCTTCATTTCAGATGTATAAACATATTTGCAGATGAGGCAGCGTCCTATAGTTTATGTTTGACTAGTGGCATGTGTACATGTACATCTGGAGGCACTTGTGGCTGACTTGTTGCCTCCAGAAATGATAAGAAGTGGTCAGGGTGGGCTGGAGATGGGACAGGCGATGGAAAAGCCTGATACAATGCGGGAGCTTTGGGATTCCAAGGAGGCTTGTCTGCACAGTGTTTGACATCAGGTTGTTCGCCGACTCGACGATCAAAGTTCATATTATCATGGAAGTCTCTTGCCTGCTTGATATTAAGTATGGCCCTGTTAAAAGTTTGTGGGCACAACTATACTCTTCATCAGTGTAGGGATGATCAAAAGCTCGGCTGGACTTGTGGCTGACAACAATTGGCACAATTATACCTGAGATTCTGCCAATATCCCTCCAGCGTGATAAGGGCAGCATCAAACACTTTTCCTTCTTTTACCTCCAGGGCTTGACTGCTCAAGTGTTGCCGTGTTGGGGGAAGCTCACCCAGAAGGCGGTCTGGCAGGTATGCTGATGTGGCATTGGTCAAGACCCCCCACACATGCTCGATGGGGTTTCTTGCTGAAAACCCTGGACAGTTTGTTGTTGCTTACAATAAGTCCAGGTTCAGATCTTGGAACATCTTAATGTAGAACCATTCGTTTGTTAGATGATTCACGTTGAAGTCTGGCATCTCCGCAAGGTCACCAGCCTCCTTCAGTCTTTGAAATATCTGTCAATCGAACCTTTTATTTCCAAATGATAACATTTATTCAAAATGCTAACTGGTTCACATTTGAGTTACCTGAGTTTATGTAATATCTTGGTTTGCTTCTTGAAGCATTTCACATCTCTTTCTCCTTCTTGCAGTTCTGTAAGAATGCTTAAGCTGGGCTTCCTTGTCAATGAGAATGAAATGTCTGAAGATTTTCATTTTCATTTCATTTCATTTATTATTTTTGCAGGAACATGTAGAAAACATTCAAACAGGAATTACAAGTTACATCCCAACTGAATACAATGTCATCAGGATTAGTGGGAGCCCTTATCTAGGCAGATGATTTGTTTTACTCCTGCCTGTCACGCATCCTTCCCTCGGAATCTAGCTTCCGACTCTGCAGTTCTGCATGCTCTGCCTCCCATATTCCTTTGCAAAGAGCATAGTTTTCTTCTGATGATATTTTGCTTAGAACTTCAGCTTAGTGACAAAGACTTGATGAGTTAGGAGTTCCTACTACAACTTCAAGGCGAGGGAAAAAGTCTTTGCAGACGTTGCTTAAGCTCAGTCTTGACTCATTGTCTGCGTTACTGCTCTTTCTCTTTTTTCTCCAACTCACAAATTTTCCCAAGCAATCAGGGAATACACCCGAATCATCACCTCATAAAGTCCCTGCCACCTTTCTTGGTTCCTACCTCTGCTTTTTCCCAAAGCCATTTGCTGAATTAATGCTGTCAATCTTCCACTTTTCCTTTGCCTCGGTCTCCAGTACAGAAGCTGTCAGCAATAGAAAACATTCACTTAGACACTTACAAACCTAGTTCAATTGAGCTTCTATACTGTATCAATTTACATTGTTAATAATATTGATCTCATGTTTTTCTATGTTCATGGGTACATGTATGCATATACATTATATATCAGTGTTGGTGTCGAGGCCACAAGCTCCGAGGCCAAGTCCAAGTCAAGGTCTCCAAGGCCGAGACCAAGTCACGAGCATTCAAGGCCTAGGCCAAGGCCACAGTGTCCAAGTACAGGGTCTCCGAGGCCGAGTCACGAACATTCAAGGCCGAGGCCAAGGCCACAGTGTCTGAGTTCAGTGTCTCCGAGGCCAAGGCCGGTTGTATAATACACAGTTTATACACACATACATAAAAAACAGAAAATGTAACTTTACACAAAGATGATAGTCTCAAATGAATGATTTTATTTTAACAAACTCTTGGTTGTGGCTTCGATCTTCAAAGTATATGTTCGTTACATTTCAAGACCATAAGTGTCTCCAGCATCTGTGGTGATAGCCTGGCTGGTTGTGGTCGCATGACCAAACTACCTCTGCTAAAAATGCGCTCTATCAGAGCACTGCTGGCTGGAACACACAAAGTGCTCCTTGCAATGGCATGCAGAGATGGATACTTCACATAGCCTTCTCCTTTCTGCCCCCAATATGAGACAGCATCTGTGCCGTGTTGTGTCTCATCCCGTAAGTATTTTCCTATCTGCGTCCGTGTGCTGTTCTTCTCCCCACTCCTCGTTCGGCTCCTGATCGTCTTGTACTTTGCCTACAAACGGGGCACCTTGGCTGGGATATCTTCACTGCTGGAATGGCTCAGGGCTGAATGTGCTGAGGCCAAGACCGAGTCGTCATACGGGGAGGCCAAGGCTGAGACCAAGGCCATCCCAGGCTTTGAATTTGGTTCTGAAATGGGCAAGGCCACTTTTCCATTGTAAGGTGCACTTCCATTGGAAAATCATGTCTATGGAAACATTTGAAGGGGGCACCAAGACCAAGAACAAGGGCAATGAAGGCCATGGCCTCCGTGGCCTCCGTTTTAAAATTCAAGCCTTGCATCAAAAACCGGCCTTGAGACCTCCAACACTGGTATATATACATTGTATATATTCACTATCATTCGATCATTCAAACCTTATCTGTCATTTATTTGGTAACAATTTATTACACGTTCAGAATTTGACAGTGCCCCTATCTAAACGTACTTGCAAAATGTACTTACATGTATGTTATCCGCAGTTGTAATGTCACTTCGGCAATACATGTATTGTTGGGTGAACTACATGTACATATGTATCATGTATTATACAAATATCACATTGTTTGAGGTGACAGTCGATTCTAGCTCCTGAGGTGTTGGAAGTTTGCTAACTATAGTTCCGGAGGAAAATCCGAGGGAACTAGTTTGTCAACTTCCAACACCGAGGGAAGCTAGAATCGACTGTCCACCTGAAATAAACCATGTGATATTACATGTAGTTTTACTATACCTCTTAAATATTCTTTATTGTCCACAATTTCGTCGAGAAGTGCAGCAAAATCTTCGTTTTCGTGAACTTCATGTAGGGCGAAATCCACGCATGCGCACTGCAAACTAGGATAGATGTGCAGTGAGATGTTACATGTGTAACAGTTCCTTCGGAGATTTCCCGGCCGACTTGCTGGTGATCAGCAAATATATCCACTGGCACATGATGGTGAATTGTCCAATTGGGATTTGGCCCTAGGTCATGAATATTTATGAGGTATAGTAAAAAGTATTTTGACATCAATGGCAAGTGTTTACCTATGTTCAAGTTCATATCTAAAGATCTTTCATTTCTGCTTTCTACCACATGTACATGTACAACATAACTAGGAGAGTTACTTGGATTGGTTTGCGAAAATACCATGTAAGAATCGTTCGTACTTTCGCACTTCTATTTCATTCGCACTTCTCGTAAGGTCTCAATGTTATGACTAGTCTGCTCTAGTCATCATCAGGAGACCAAGGACTAGAGCAGGCTAGTCGAAACGTTGAGACCTTACAAGAAGTGCAAAAGTATGAACGATTCTTACATGGTGTTTCCGCAAACCGATTCACATACCAATTGTCACCATGCAAAGCCTCAAATCTTTCTAGAAGAGATATATACATTGCCAAGATTATCTTGGGCATTTTACAAGTGTGCAGCTTAACTTGAAGATTGTTTGAGATCATGGGTTCAGTGTGTTCTGTTGCTGTATAGACCTTTCTTTTGCAACATCACAGCCCAAGTGTTTTGCCAACCAAGATGGCGGGAACTATGGTGAGCCGTCAAAGCCAAGCCAAAAAAATAACCACAATTTAAACTCAACGTTCTATAAG
The DNA here is from genome assembly GCA_963971285.1 of Astropecten irregularis. Taxonomy (NCBI): domain Eukaryota; kingdom Metazoa; phylum Echinodermata; class Asteroidea; order Paxillosida; family Astropectinidae; genus Astropecten; species Astropecten irregularis. The sequence continues at coordinate 1,715,004 of OZ020255.1, read as the reverse complement.
CATTGAAAGATATTGCTAAATGTAATGGAGATAACATTAGCAATGATGGTATTAATTTGTACAGCTATGGAAAGTTTGTAAAAATGTTGAATTTGGTCATGCCGTCTGTCAAGAAGGTGAAATGATTTGCAGCATTTGGCTGCCCATGCCAAGCATTGCCAACCAGCATGTCAGTACTAGTAAACAAAAGAAAGGTATATTGTGTGGGACAAATTTGACAAGGTGCTCATAAAATCCAGCTTGGGTTGGGCTTGTATTGATGGCCCTTTACTTTCATCAGTTAAAATTTGATTAAATGAGAGATTGTGTAACTTGGCTTGGTGCAAAGTGCACATTTCATGAGGTGTGTAGCCTATTCATCTTATTTTATCCATTGAGAATGCATCACTCTGTTAATATCTAGGTTAGAATGACTAGTCTGTGATAAAGTATTTCAGCTCAAATTGTCATTGTCAATATTCCTATAATGTGCAATGTAAATGGAGACATGAATAAGATGCATAGATATTACATGGTGTCATATTTATTTAGCAAATAGGTTAATTAAATTTCATGTCTAAGACAAACAGAAGGCAAAGTTTATTCCGAGATAATACTCTTTGAAGAGATACTATAGTTGGTGTTAGCACCTGAACCCTGGAACGACCCAACTTCAGGGTGTCACTGGCGCTTCAAACCTCAGCTGACGGTTCAGGTTATGAGTTTATGACCCATACTCAATGTATGTATTTTGAGTTTGAATTATTTTATCAAATCAATGTATAAAGTATATGTGAATGTAGTTAATGCTGATACAGTATATGCCATTTGTAATGAGACTACAGCTAAAAATGCTCCAGTCTACCATTGCAAAATGCTCCTCACTGCTGAAATGTCTACCTACAAATTATGTACAATCTGGAAGGAACTTCTCAAGTCTTTCAAAAGCACATCTAAGAATTGTCATGCAGGGCTCAGACAGAGACCATCACAACAGCTTGTGAAATAAATGATAGCTGAATGACAGACTCATATCCACATTTGTTATATGATGTACCAAGGAGATACATGATGATCATTGATCAGTAGCTACCAAGAACTGCCCTCACTTCTCTCAGGTGAAGAATGCTACATGAATCAACATGTGCAGTTATGACAACTGACATCCAATATGAGTGCAACAAACATCCTCAGCCTGCACCCTCATCATCATCACTTTCACTCTCTCCAAGACAGCAGTGAATCTGTGCCAGGTACTGAGCTTGTGATGTGTTTCTTCTCATCAGTCAGAGATCTGCCAGCATATCAGATTTCAACAATGTCACTTATTCTCTTCAAGACTGGTACAAGTGCCCAATAACAACCTGATGAAGAAGGCACAACTGTACTGCATGGGTAAAGGTGCAGGAGTCCTGAAAATCCATTGAGATTATTGAGATGAAGTGAACACACATCAGTGTTATCATTGAACTTTACTACATTGCAGAAGCTGTACAGACACACAGTACAGCCAACCAGTAGGAGAGTGATACTGCTACCATGCAGCATTCATTGATAAATGACATGCAGTGAAACATCCTGATAAATGATACATGTGAAAAGCCATCAGTGTGTACAGAACTACAGAGATAATCATGGTATCCTCAACAACAACTTGTGGACTTGAGCAGTGAGCATCAACAGTGGAGTGGAGCATATGGCAAGTCATCCATTCATCTATGAAGACTGTGAATCTATGTACACCTACACAAATAGCAAGATGCAGAAATTGTTGTACATTTCCTAAATGTACATGTTATCATTTGCTGTACAGTTATATATGCATAATGTCAGGACAGTACAGAGTGTACATGCAGAACTGTACCATTACTGGTACAGAAAGAAGTAATGAAAGTGTTTTGCTACAAATGCACAATTTATATTGTACTGGTAGTCAGTTAATGGAAATGAAGATAGTCAAATATTTATCAAAATGTGATCTCATGCGACAACATAAAGGGAATTCTTGATAAAAGTTCTTTAGTTTATGAATCTTGGGGCCGATTTCATAAAGCTCTGCGACGCGTCGCAACTCGATTTGCGACGCGTACTAGCTGCGACGCCTCGCATCTATGCGGTGAGTCCATAGAGAAAGGATACGTCTTAACTATGCGACGCGTCGTAAGTTTTATGAAATCGGCCCCTGGTAACATTTCAAGTCCTGTCACTCATAATATGTAACGTTCATTCATTTACTAAACTGCAGGAGGTGCTCACATTTTAGAGCAAAATGAAGAAATCTGTGAAACTCATGTTGAAGTTATTTTCTATATTTAATTTTTCATTGATTTTTATTGAATTCTATGAGCATCCCAACAGCAAATGAATGGCAAACTGTTATGAAATACATGTACAGTTGTTAGATGTTACACATTAAAGGTAGTATCATACTTTGGTAAGAAACCAAAACAGAAATGTTCACAGACTTACACATAACTTACAGGGTATAAAGATGGTGGTCAGCTGGTGGTGGTAGAAACATACCTTTAAAATGTTTCTGCCAGAAATGGTGTATTTATCCAGAAATTTGTAAAACAACGACTGAAAATCTTTTTGATCTTTTATAAGATAAAAAATAAAAGAGAAAAGAGTTGAGAAATATTGTGGCTGTTTTTTTTACTGTTTTCTCAAAGAGTGGGCACCGTTACGTATGGGACTGACATTTTCAAAGATGACTGTTACTGTATCTGTCTCGGGTATTTGTGCCCATGAATCTGCATTTCTTTGATAAAAACCAAAGTATGATACTACCTTTAAGGACTAGCTATTACTTTTTAGACACTTTAATGTATTTGAAAGCAGAAGTTTTGTGAATTGTTCATACAAGTCATACATGTATGTTTATAAACGACCACAAACCTTTGTCAAATCTGTATGAAAAACATTGGGGAAACTTATTGTTCCAGCACTAAATGTAAAGTTGAAGTGACATTGCATGATTTTACTTACAGTTGCCAAGAAAATATTAAACATGGTGCCAATTGACAAGATTTTTATTGTTTTTAGAATGATATGATCTGCATATCTTACAAATACTCCATGGTATTGTCAAATGCTGAGCTTTCATGACAACTTCACCCCTGGTCCCTGTAGATTTTTTCTCTTTTCTTTCTATTTTTCTTTGTGAATTTCAAACAGAAGATTCCTGTTGATCTTGAAAGATTGCTAGAAATCCTCCCACAATGTCTTGGTCACAGAGAGTCAAAGATCCATGACATCACTCCTTAGTGAATGTTTTTGGCAGCTGACCTCTTTTATGCCAATTGCCTCTCTCATGTAATATTTGGGTTTTTTCCATTCTCGTATCAATTTCTTTCATTCTTAAGGCACTCTACATCCATGTCTCTCTGTAAATTGTCACCTGATTGTGGAGTCCTTGATGCATAAAGAGTCTGCACCACTGGTGATGTCATGCAATAGGGTAATGGTCTAGTTTGTGTAAGTTGAAGCACTTGAAAGAAGGCAACAATGAGTCAGGTGGTTCCTGATGATACCCCCACCTCTGAGTGGTTAATACAAAGTACCAGCAACGGATATTGTTGGTCTTTGGGGGACCTTTATACCACAAGTGTTTTCAGTTTTACAAGAAATAAAGAAACCTTTACATCATGATTGTACTAAAAGAAAATGGTGTATTTCATTTGAAGGAATTACTATAACCATCTTCGTTGTGCTTTTTGTTTTGTTAACTTGTTGTTGTTGTCCCCAGAATTGGCAGAATATTTGCAGTGACCTTAAAGACCTAATTATTAAAACCTTTTGATACCATGACCGTTTGAAGATGTTCATTATTTTTGTGAGTACTTATCGCCCATTTTTCACTAGAGGGCGGCAGACACAATTGGTCCGAAAAATTAATTGTGAACATTAATCGCCGACGTTTCAACAGAGGGCGGCAAACACAATTGGTTGAAAAAATTGTTTCAACGACGCCATAATTTATTGGAGTTAGGTGGGCCTGACGTTAATAATTTCATTAAATTTAAAACCATTCAAACTTGAATAAATAAATCTTTAAATTAATCTAAGTAATTTACATATGGAATAAATAAATCAAACACAAGATTTAACAGAATGCAGTGACTTCCAGGCTGCGTTCGAGCGGTAACTCCCGGTAACACGAGTGTGATGCGCGCGCAATACTCTCCGGTGCAGAAGTATACTCCCCATATCTGGAGAGTATACTCTCACTGACCCGAGTGTCGTACTCCGGCCGTTCGAGCGCTCAGGAGTATACTCGTGTTAACACGAGTAGCTCGCTCGAACGCAGCCCCAATGACAGCCAATGGTATTCTTAAACGAATGAGGTTTTGTGTTGTCACACTAAGATTGAGTGGAATCGGTAAATGATGAAAGACAGAACACTAAGATCAATCTTTACGATTCATAGGGTATTCACGAAACGGAGACTCATGCTCCGTCTCAGGCTCCGGCTAAATTTCATGAATCCATTCTTAAAATAACGGGTATCATAATAGAGGCTTTTGGCTGCGGTTCTGAAGTAGATTCTCTTGTTTGAAAAGCAAAACAGAGCTTCAGCTTCAATGAAAAACCACAACCTATATTTTCAGCATAATGCATGTGAGAGCTGTTACAGACTGAGCCACATCAATTAGAACAAATAATGAAGAATGGATCAGCCAGGGCATCGTGTATAAACCAGGGAGGAAGTATAAACACTCTGCCTTTGATTTAATTCTTTTTTGTAAATTGCAACACTTGTGTCATGTCATCATTGTGTCACACAATTATACCCTTTTTCTGTGACTTAGTAGTATCATACTTCGGTAGCCCATCGAAACAGAAATCGTCACAGATTTACCTTTAACTTACAGTTTGTAAAGATGGTGCTGGTAGAAACATACCATTACATGTTTTCCGCCTGAAATACTGTATTTATCCAGAAAATAGTAAAACCATTGACCAAAATTATTGTTGATCTTTTAAAGATAAAAAATAAAAGCGAAAACACTTAAGAAATACTGTGGCTGTTTTTCACTGTTTTCTCAAAAAGTGGGCACCATATGGGATGTTCACAGATGACTGTTATTGTATCTGCCTTGATATTTTTTGCCCATGAATCTGTATTTCTTTGATAAAAACCAAAGTATGATATAACCTTTAATTAAATATATTTATTCCTTCCTTGCACCAATATTGCTGGGAAGCGCGACGATCCCTGTCTATACTAGCAAACAAAATGTAATTATCAGACAAAATAAGTACAAGCGCCTGGATACTGTATTCAGGAGGCCGCCGGTTCGAATCCCGCTCCAGTTGATTTTTCTTTGTTCACTTTTCAATGACTTTAAAATTCAGTCAGTTTCCTTGTGGTTCTTTGATGATTTAAATAAGTACAATTTATGAATATTAAATGATTTTGGTCGGGAAATAGATAATAATTATGTAAATTAAGTTACAAATGAAGTACAATGTAGGTATACGCGGTCTCTGTGGCGCAATCGGTTAGCGCGTTCGGCTGTTAACCGAAAGGTTGGTGGTTCAAGCCCACCCAGGGACGGGTTAATGTTTTGCTTTATTTTTGGCTTTTTTTAAGATTCCCCTTCAAGGAAATAATGAGACACCTGCATGCTTGACGCGATGTTCACACTGATCTGTGGTTACCCACGTAAATAGACTCAAAATGCGTCCGCCGGTGAGGTCATAAATAAAAGTTATAAAGCTCAATATCATTATAAATGAGAGAATTCTGAGAGTTCTGAAATTAAGGGATTGAAGAAATAGGGCACTGGACCTCCTGTCTGGACTGTGGGCTCCCATTTTTTTTGTGACCATTAATTTGTTGATGCAATCGGGTGAGAAAGTAGGTCTATTTACATGTAAGCTGCTTTGCAGAGCTATTCTTTCAATGGCTTCTTTCATGGGAGTGAACCATATCCTTTGTTTTAGGGCTCAGGTAGTTGGGATGATCATAACCCTTGGTCTGACATGGGGACCTAACCCATTATCAGACATAATAATTATTATAGGGTTATGATCATCGCAACTAGGGCCGAGGATGAGTATTATGATCTCAAAAATTCAATGGTCAACCCACCATAAAATGAAAAGAAAATGAAAGGTGACATGTTCATCATAATTTCTATGTGCAAACTGAACACCTGTGAGAGTTCTGAGTATTTTTAAAGAATTTTTTTTTTTGTAGAATCACTGTTGTGAGCAACTTACTATGAGGGACAACTTGACACGCGTCGCGACGTAAGAGGGCGCTCTCCAAAAACTGTTTATTGGCACCTGGATGAGACGGTACCCAGACGTCTACAGTAGAAAAATCAACTACTGTAGTGTCGTGTAGATGTATATTGGAACGGGAACCAGTCTAGTGTAGATAGAGCGCGGAGCACGTGCACACATTCTTGCGCGAAGTTCAGACATGTCAGACTCAGAGGAGAAGGAAGTCCACAACTGATTCCAAGAACTTTCGTTTTGCGATCCAGTTTGTCTCGTGTTTATTTGTAAATCTGTATTTTCACGTTGACTGGCTGGACAAGCAGGCTTGGCACGGCCTGGTATTCTGTCCCTGCTGTAGTTTTAGATCCCTGAAGTCAGCGTACCAATGTTTTAATCTCGTGAGAAGTGAACGTAGTGTCGTGTGCGTAGCATTCAGATCGGAAAGGAGAGACTAACTTTAGTGAATTCGGCTGCCAAGGGTCAAGGACACCATGGAGTAAGGACCACGAGGAGACAAGCATAAACTTACATGGAAACCTGCATGGAAACTGAGCATGTACACGGAATTTCGTACATGTTATGATGTACACAGTAGGCCTATATCCATGGAGCTATAAAACTGAGTGACTACGTCAGTACGCGTGGCTGCACTTCGCTGCTCTGTGGTTAATGGTTGTCCTCTTTTTTTGCAACTCAACACGTGAATCTTGCACTTTTGCAAACAAGAAACCAAAACTTCAACTTCCACATTTTAGCTTGATTGGTATCAGACTTCTGGCTAGCCAGTGGTAAGTACATTGTATTTAATATTATATTAGGTCCTACGTTACAATCCATGCACTATGCCTTGGCCAGAAATGTCCACTCCGAATGCGGACATTAAATTGTTTGGTCACATTCAACCCTCTCCTATTCATAAATAATTATGTTCATAACAAGGTACATATGATAAAGTGACATTTCAACTACCTTTTTGGTGAAATCTGACAATGGGAAGTGTGATTTTGTTGTCCCTAATGTCAGTGTCCTGATTGCTGAACAAATGTTGCATGATTTTGTCAAGCCAGGTCAGCAGTGTGTTGGTGCATGTGAACGTGTACACACAGGAATGTAAAACCACATTGTCATGTCGTAGCTTGTCGTACCGCAAATTTTTGTTTGATTTTTTAGGCAACAATATTGATCGCCACGACACAAAAAAGACAAAAGTTATAAATTAGATATTATTTTGTAAAGATATTGCATTAAAATGATAATTTTAATGACACAGAGCGAGGATGTTTGTGGATTTTGAACACATGATCAGCGGCGGAAATTGACCCAGCCCATACCGTGCATAAACAACTCATTTGCATATAATTATATATAAACATTGACTTTTTTTTACTTGTTGCCTCCATTAAATAAGTAATTTGGAGCAATCAGTCTTTGTAATAAACTAATAGGCCCCTACTGAAAAGTTATTTTCAAGTTTATTTTTGACTAGGGATGCTAGAGGCAATTCCTTGTTTTATGCATTGTATTCTTTTAAAACTTTCAAATAGTGATCGGACCTTAATTTCTTTTTTGGACCTCCATATTTTCATGGTTACTGTTTTGTTTCTATCAAATGTGGAGGGACATTTTATCATTAGCAAAGTCAGGTCTTCAGTGATAGCTTAAATTTTATTTCTTTAGGCCCCCTATCTTTTCTTTATTGTAGGCCTACTTCATCAAAATCTACTTAATCTGAGACCTAACTCAACTCCTGAGGATGCCGAAATCAAAAAAGAAGCACCGTGTTTTCAATGTACCACCTGGTATTGGTAGAACCCATCTGAACTCACTCTATTCTGTCTTGCCCGAGTCGCTGGGGGATTTGAAAAATGGACATGTCCTCTATTTGTTCAATACATTTGACAGAAGTGGGACACAAACTGTGAGGCAACTGGAATCTCATTTTTCTCTGTCGCATCTAGAAGGTTATTCCTCTGCTGTTGTCCTCTCAATGGTGCAAACTGTCAGGCATTCTCTTTCGAAGTATAAAAAGCTGACCAATCCTAATGAACTGGACGCATTCACAAGTATTTGTGATAGAATCTTCAACCTTCAAGGTGGCAATCGTCATGTTTCTTCAACTGACACCCCACCATCTGACAATCGAGACCTTGAAACTCCAACATCCACCACAAGCCCAGTGAAGGAAAGAAAGATGGTTGATGACACTGAAAGTCACACTGGGAGTCTGCCTCTTTCACAGTCCAAGCCCTTGATACCTGGTGGGAGGGAAGAGACTCAAGAGAGAAATGTCTCTGACAAACCTGCAGAGAATGCAGCCTGCAGTAATGATGCGCCTGACTCAAATGCAGCAGCACCAGCGGCTGTCATTCCCAAGCCTACTCCATCAACCTCTGGTCTATCAACAAGAAGTAGTACAGAACTTCTTACTCCTAGAATCAGGCAACTCAAGAAACGATTAGAGTTTGTCTCTACTTCAAAAGCCAATCTTGTGCATAAATATCAGACGAAGATCCGGGAACTTAGGAAAAATCTGAAAACACCTCCACGTGTCATTAACCAAGCACTCAAGAGGAAGCAAGAACGCATAGAATTAAAGAACAGGCAAATCCAGAAACTGAAATCCCAACTAAGCGGTATCAAATTAGCACAAGAGCTCGCTGAAACAAAGGCTGAACTTTCCATCTTAAAGAAAAACCACAGGCGACTGCTCAAAATGCGTAGCAAAAAGCGCAAGAAAACTGTTCCAATTCTGAAGTACAGAAAATTGCAACAGCAGTTGGAGGACAGAAAAGAGTACATAAAAGAACTTGAACTGAATAATCTACTCCTACAAGAATCCATGGAAATTCTAGAGGCTGGTGGTAGAATTGTGAAGGCAAAAGTGTGAAGAGGCAAAAGTGAATGGCAAGACATTCTCCAATACAACCAGAATGCATGTATTTGATTGCATTGTAAGCAACAAGCCAACCACCAGCATACCAGTTCTGGGGCCAATTTCATGGAGCTGCTATTAAGCACAAACATTTGCTTAGCACAAAAATATCTTGCCCAAAGGCAATAAAACCAGCCACAGTTAAAAATTTCATTTGATGTTCATGGTCAGTCAACAACAAGAACAATCACAAGCGATACACAACACATGGACATTTGGTTGTTAACCCTGTCTTTTTTAATGCAGGGAATCGGGTTTTTGGTCACGTCCGTGGGCCACATACATATATTTATTATGTTTATATTTAACCTTTGACTTGTTATGCATTATTCATGAAGGCATGGATAGTAGCCAATCATATAATTATGCCTCTGGCAAAGTATCGGTAAGATGTTGTATTCATCAAGTTTGTTATCGATACATTCGTATTCCATTCATTACTGTACATGATTGGAGTCTATTCCTTTTATTTGACGGTGTGTATCGAATTTACGCACGAATCGATTAAACGCGGCATGGCACGTCTCTCTCGAACTTACTCGATCTTCATCGAGGACGAAACGTCTATTTCGTCGGTGAACTTTTACGTTCTGCCGAGCTGTGAGCCATGTAAAACCCCTTTGAAGGCGGAATCAGGTGAGATACACTTTCCATAAATTCACTGAAGTAGTTGTGGGTTAATAGTGAGTTGTTTAGGATAAGATTTCAAGGATCATATCATGACTAACTTAGGCCCCGGGGCTATATTGTGTATGTGAGATTGTTTACGAAGCATTCTACGTGTCATGGCAACACTACATGTATGTAATCCTATGGGATACATGTAAATTGTTGTGCAGCCAATTTCACGCTCTCCGTGCCTCCGCTTGCTTATTACATATTGGGCTATCGTTACAAATGTCAGCGTCATAATTATACTCTGTACAGCAATTGTACCTTTATTTCCACCTCCACCCTCTGGATTCTATAATGCCTCAGTTCGCTCAACTTTGAAACAACATGAGGAAACACAAGGCAAGGTCTTTGGAAAGGACTGTCTTGCAGCTAACATAATCCTCCAGATGAACAAGCTTCTCTACAAAAACTCAAAGGGGGATCCTCGAGGATTTGTCGCTTTCTTAGATGTCAAGAGTATCCCCTGGGGTGTCCTTGCTGACTTCCTTGCTACCGAGGCTGACTCCCTTGCTACCGAGGCTGACTCCCTCGCTACCGAGGCTGACTCCCTCGCTACCGAGGCTGACTCCCTCGCTACCGAGGCTGACTTCCTCGCTACCGAGGCTGACTCCCTCGCTACCGAGGCTGACTCCCTCGCTACCGAGGCTGACTTCCTCGCTACCGAGATTGACTTCCTTGCTACCGAGGCAATAGGCTACACATCATCTTCTACATCAGTGGAAAGCTGCTTGACGACTTAATTGACTTCTTCTTAGCTTCTGATGCATCTTGTGGAGTCCTAACAAGGGCCATACTTCATGACATCACCATACAACAAGCTAAAGTGTTTGTTGCTAAAGGACACTTTTGTTTCAGTGAGCTGAACATTCCCATAATTTCTTCACGATCAATGTTGTGTGATCTTGCTGAAGATACTTCCTCTTTCATATTTTCATTTGCATCAAGTTCAAGTTGCTTGAAACATTTTCTTTCAAGCACAGCAACAACTGCTTGAAGGCAACCCCTCATCATGCTGGTGAATGTAGTATCAGTTAGAAGCTCCCGCAACTTCTGAAGAGTGGTATCGATGTCAAGCTTCTTGCTACATAAGTCTTTTGTAGCTGATATCATGTTTTCAGGATGATCATAAGACAAAACTTTGTGTTGGTGCTGAAAGAATGCTTAATAAGGTCGAGAAAGTATTTTCTTGATTGGGGACTCCCAGATTATTTTAATGCAACATAATAAATATTTATAATTATACAAGAAAAATAAGGAGCACTTCAAATTAAATAATACAAATTATAGATCGACAGACACTTACAGTTATAATCAGAGGAGACCAGAGCAGACACGAGGCTGGAGGCCACACACGTTGAAATTAACCCAACTAATTAGGACAACCAAAAATACGGAACGAAATACCCCGAGTAAAAGTAAAAGTGACCAATGCCCCATCGCATGATACAGTAATTTTTGCATGTCAAGTGTGGTGAGGCGTGTCTATTTTGCATGGACCTAGGACATACATGTAGGTGGCGTCTTGCAAGGACTTTTTGTTACAATGCCATCCCTGTTTCCCTTGTACATTTTATCGAGCCACTGGACAACTTTGTTCTTCCTGGCCAGTATTCTGGCTGCTATGAAGTCTAGCATTTTTGGCTATCTCCTTGATTGCACTGAATGTGCCCATGATTTCTGAAGCTTTCAAATGGATCTTCTGCGCTGACTTGGGGTGCTTGTACGTCAACTGCTTCTTTTGGCTCCGCAGACTTCTCAGAAACCTTGTTTGTATTGATAACTTCTTCCAGGTGTTGCCTCATATCACGGAGAAGGGCTTGTTTTTTGACGTACACGTGTAAGTTGATAACGTTCTCGTGATGGGCCCTGACACTTCACAATTTTCTGGAGGAATTGCAGTTGGGTGTGAAGAGCTCGTCTTGCAGTCTCTGCATCAGAGTCTTTGATCAATTTCTCACACTGTGTACTCACAACAGCTTTTGAAGTCCACAATCCTCTCAGTAAGAGTAGCGATTTCATTTATCTAAGATAGTAAACAGAGGAGTGACCTTGTTGCACCGGGAATTTAAACAAAACATGTCTTGAAATGTCGTCTGTATTATTTTATGACCGATATATTTTTTTTAAGGAGAAAAGTTACTCTCTAAATGCGAAAGAGTAAAAAACATGTTTCTTCTGAGCTTGATGACGAGCAGGTTTTCGGGGTGAGGTTCGTCATCCGGTGTCTCCATGGCCAACGTTGCATTTTCCATTGTGTGTAGCAGAGCCTTAATGTTCAAGATTGTTACATATTTGCTGCCTGACATGATGTCTGTCAGTTCGGTGAGTAGTTCCATGGCCTTGTTTACCGCTTCAAGCACGGCGATGTCTTGCCACTTGGGGACGAGATGGGCAGTTTTCCTGTCATTGACCAGGACAGCTTTGATCTCCTCTTCGTTCTCCACAAGTCGCTTGATCACAGCCTGGGTTGATCCCCAATGTATTACGCAGTCCTGGAAAAACATAAAAAATAAAAACCTAAATAAATACCTCAATATCAAGTGTAATATATATAAATACATGTATAATATTGATATAAATTCCGAAATTAATTATTCAAAACAAAAGTAAGAGACCAGAGCAAACCATTACTGCTTGATGATTTGCCTTCATAATCATGACCAAATATTATAATTTCTTCGTAAAAATTAAAGAAGGTTGTCAGATTTACCCAAAATATTGTGCTTTCACTACTGTACTATCTCCCTATAGGCATTGATTTTAATAATGAATAAAACTATACTTACGGATATGAGGGCTCGTTCCTCCTAGCCGTATTGCGCCTGTGCCAGAGCCAAGTCCCTCTTCTTTTTCCAACTGGTGTTAAACTTTGACACAATGCCACGAGCAATTCGTCGCATCTTATATTCTTTTTACTGTCACTGTGAACTAAGTCGTCTTTATACAAATTGGTGAAAGGAAAACCAGGAAAAACAATAATGATACAGTCTACAAACAGAGGTCGCAAAGCCAGTCGAGCTCGGATTATTCCTCACCGCTCAACCCCGGTGCAACGTTGAGTTTTGTGAAACCAACGTTTGCACTTTTCGCAACCGATCCAGTTCTGGGGCTTGTCATTGTAGCACGCACTACATTCATTCTCGTTGATCATCTCAGTGTCTCCATCAGAATCCGAGGTTGAAGTCGGGCGATTGGTTTTGCGCTTGCAGTGTCTCCATCAGAATCCGAGGTTGAAGTCGGGCGATTGGTTTTGCGCGTGCACTTGCCACCTTTTTGTCTGCCCGCTGTCTTCTTTTTCGCATCCTCCTTCTTCTTCTCCAGCTCCTGTTTACGCTGTTGCCACCTTTTTTCTTCGTTCTTCTTCTTTTCCTCTTTCTCTTCCAAATAGGCCATGAATTTGGTACCAGAGATTTCCTTAGGGAGCCTGGCGTGTCGACCCTTTTCTTTTTTGTTCAAAGATGACGGTCCTGCCACAGGGTACCTCGAATGTTCCTCGAAAGGATTCGCCAGGGTTGTTTGCTGTGGACCTGAAGTGACACATCTGAACTGTCTCCAGACGGGCCCGGTGTTTTTGCTTCAGCATCATTACTTCTTGCAGGTGTCCCATTCTTCAAGGAAGCCCACGCCATTTACAGGTTGTAGTCTGAGGGGCTACAAAGTGTTTTCTTAATTGGGGACTGGTGTTGGGGACTATGCTGGTAAGAAGGGTATTGGCAATTTCTTCTTCTTGCCGCCTCATGTCAGATTCTCGGCGTTGAAGGTCTACTTCTTTTCGGGTGAACTCGATTTGGGCTTTCAAGGACTGGGCCTTGGCACGGGGCATTATTCATGTACTTGCTCTGCTGAGCTCGTGGACGACTTCAAATTCCCATTGCTTGGTTGGGATGAAGAGGTTGGGCGGACAAACCTGTTCGTTTTCAAGTTTTGGAATGTTGTCTTTCGAATGTGCATGTAAATACAGCATCAACAAGCAACATCAAGTGATGAAGAAAGCGGTACTGAAGCAGACCCTTCAGTACAACAAGAGAATAAAGTAATAGCCAGGATCTCCATTCAGACCCCTTCCAGCATGTCCAGTGTGCACGTTGAGTTACTGATTGAGGCAGTCTAGTGAGCTCTGAGGTGGGATGTATACCTTTTAACATGGAGTCAATTGCTCTGGTTTGCCGGCCAATGTAGAAAGGAGTTTGCATTGGCCGGGGTTAATGTTTGCAGTGTATCTGCCTTTGGTGAAGAACCAAAGCTCTGCATGTGGTACATGTTGAAGTGTTAATGCCTTTCTTTGGAGATGGTAGATCTAAAGAGTGAGAACAGTTCACCACACATTTGCCTACTCTCATTACTCTGAACATAAATAATGACATGTTCAGTGTTGGGACCTTTCTTAGTAATTTCAGAGCACAACCACCTGAAGACTTCCTCTGGCTGTAGCTTTGTTTTGTACACATTTTGCTTTATGTTGACAAGTGTATGGCTATTACAAAGCACTCTAGAATGTTCAAGCTTACCTTTGCATAAGGTTCTAGATATCTCCCAAGGGATATTGAAGATTTAGTAGCCTGATTGATCGGTGTATCTAAAAAAAAAATGATTTCGTTTAATATGTAAATTTCTTGTGCTTTTGGGCGGTTTCATTTTAAAGAGCTCTGAGGAATAACTGATTTAGCATCTCGGCATCTTCTGCATAAAGGAGGGCTTTCACAAGAGAGACAAGGTGTTGCCTGTTAACCTTTGGTATACCATGCTTGGCATCCCATAACCATCTCCATGTGCAGCCTGTAATACATGTACATGAAATGCACACAGGATGCACTCTGATTCGCGGAAAGCTCTATGCAAAACACTCCTTTCTGTCTCACTGTTGTCAGTCATGATGGACACTCAGAGTATTGGAATAGCGGCGACATGAAGATTTTGTACAATGCCATGTGTATTGGTCCCCGACGGCCACTCTTGCAGTCTACACTAGTGGCCTATTGCAGACCCAGCATTTTGGGGCAGCCACTATCAGGCCACGTTCCTTCAAGAAATCAAAAACCTTCCCTTTGCTAGAGAATACTTCACCAACGATGCGCCACACTAACGACGTGCATAATCCTACGTACTGACATGTCTAGATTCTAAAGTGCACCACCAAGAGTTTGCATTGGCTGGGCTAATTATTACATTGAATCTGCGTTTGGTGAAGAACCAAAGCTCTCTATCATCTGTTCGCGCAACTGGAGCGGATCTTTGTTAACCCTATTCCGTACTTAACCAGAATCTGATTGGTACTTCAGGCCCCTTTGGTCCAGCAAACAATCCTGTTTGTAGGATCTTCTCTTCATACATATGTACATGTTATTCAGAAATGGACAGAGTTGACATGAGCACTTTGTAGCACAGTTGTCACAACAGTTGTGTTTGCCATCACATGCAGTAAGCTGCTGTTGTACTGGGAATACAGCATGGATGGCATCTTGCCAACATGATTCTGTGTTAAGAAATTTCTTCATCTTAGCCTTATAGGCTTGCTACCTGGACGTGCATACTTAATCACGATTGAATAACTCTGCACACCATCCCAACCTGCCATTCCTCTCAATTGTACATCTAGTCATCAATATCCGGGATGCTCTGAACACGATGACATTGTGGAGCCCTTTGATGTCAACACCCAACCCAAATGCAATTATTGCAAAGAGTACTCTAATAGATCCATTGCTACGGGCTCTCATCATCGCTACTTGTGATGGCAGCTGAAATATCTTCAGACATGTTGCTAGTTGTTGCTGTTTCAACACTTGTGGAAGGAGATTTCTCAAGCATTTGAGGGGACAAATGATCCTATTTCTTTGGGGGGATCTATGCCTCTGCTGTCTTAAGTATTCAACTGTTTTTTCCACTGTCCTGCTGGACTACATGTGCAGGTAAACCTCACGACAATAAGTGTACCAATCTACCACGGTCTCCGAACTGATGCCCCCCGGGTAGCTCAGTTCTCTCACTGCTGCTTGATTTAACGTTTTTGCAGATCAGCAGTTAAGCGCCAAGATTTTCTCGAGCAAGAGTTGACTGTCGCTGAACAAGCTGCCATGGCGGACACTCAGAGTATTGGAATAGCGGCGACATGAAGATTTTGAACAACTCCATGTGTACTGGTCCCCGGCGGCCACTCTTGCAGTCTACACTAGTGGCCTATTGCAGACCCAGCATTTTGGGGCAGCCACTATCAGGCCACGTTCCTTCAAGAAATCAAAAACCTTCCCTTTGCTAGAGAATACTTCACTAACGACGCACCACAAATTTTTCGTGCTCTGTTCAGTAGCTGAACAACTCTAATATCATCTTGCTCTTCCTCATCTTGGTGATACTGTACCTTGAAGGCTTTCCTCATATTAGAGGCATTGTCGGTTTGATGTAGTTGACTTTATTCTTGATATTGTAGTCATCAAGGACTTCCTCGAATGATGCCCTGATCTTGTCCCCAGAGTGTGTGCCTTGGAAGCGCTTTCAACTTGCCAAACAGATTTAAATTTCTTGCAGCATGTCCAACTGCTTTTGCTCGGAAGCAGACATGCGTTTGGTCATTTCTTCCTTTAGCGTCTGACACGGATTGTGCTTGGGAGGAGTGATCATCAACTTCTTGAATAATCTCCGGTTGCCCCGCAGCTAAAATGTGGGCAACTTGGTGTCTTAAGTTACGATTGATTCCCTGGGTGAAGAATTGCGCTTGAGACATTCACAAAGTCCTCTTTTATAGCAGATTCCCCATGTTGTGGTGTACATAGTCATTCATGGTTTTGTTTGTTTGAAGTGCTGTGGAGGGCCATGCCTTGTTGTTACAACAGTTGTGTTTGCCATCACATGCAGTAAGCTGCTGTTGTACTGGGAATACAGTATGGATGGCATCTTGCCGACATGATTCTGTGTTCAGAAATTCTTTCATCTTGGCCTTATTATAGGCTTGCTACCTGGACGTGCGTACTTAATCACAATTGAATAACTCTGCACACCATCTCGACCTGCCATTCCTCTCAATTGTACATCTAGTCATCAATGTCCGGGATGCTCTGAACATGATGACATTGTGGAGCCCTTTGATGTCAACACCCAACCCAAATGCAATTATTGCAAAGAGTACTGTGGCGGATTTCACTCTGTATGTACCCTCAGCTCACCGGGACAAAGTTAACCCGGGCGCATGCGCAGCTCGCGCGTAGATATGGCCAGGGACTGGATCCGTTTGAGTGGAAATATACCGCCCAGTTACACTGAGGACAAGAGAACCCCAATAACGGTACGCCATGAGAGGGTCATTCTGATTCTACTGACATCTAGCTAATTTATTTGACTCCACTGCCACTTAACTTCCTCTGTAGGTTATTTACAACATGCACATTAATACAACATATCAATCTAGCCTAACACTATGAGGTATATACAGTTGGGCATTTCCACGGTAACTTTCGTTACATTTTTAGGGGTTTTAGTACACTCAAATGACTCTCACAACTGATTGCATAGGTTTCAACTGTCAGACTTTTTATTATTTGAACACTATAACATAGGTTGTTGAAACATATGAAAACAAACTAGAAAGCTTTTTTTTTCTTTGAGTGACAATGGTTCAAACTTTGGTAACTTACGTTACATGAAAAGGACATGCCTTATTTTTGGAAAGACTAGATTTAAAAGTCTCCTCATACTGCACATGGAATAATAAAATTAATAAATGCTGTTTGTTTGTTGGCATGATAACTAGTTATAAATAGGGTAAGAAGGAAAAACCATTTTACGATTTTGGTGATATAACCTAAAATAGCGGTAACTTACGTTACGGTAACTTACGTTACAGTTTGTCCATTCAACAACAAACTGCATGAAATGCTTTGAATTCACAAATTTTATTTAAAATCCAATTGCTTTTGCTGGCAAAATTAATTTTAATGTCTTCTTGACATATGATGGCAATTAAATTTGCATAAAATATTGATTGGAAACTTAATTTTAAAAGAAATTGAATTTAAAATGGATTTTATTATGCAGTATGCGCATGTGAACCTGTCGTTCGCTGACATGGTCATGTACATTAAGTTTATACAAGTATTTAAAAAAATTCCTGAAAAACATAAATGTTCCATTGCCGAATACTGCATTCACCAGGTATTGAGCTTGTGCAGTGGCTTTCCCATGGGCATTGCATTTGTTCTAGGCCTTCTCAGTATCTCCTCTATAAGTCGTCACAATTTACATGTACATGTAGCAATTTCACTGCCTGGTTGTCTCTCTCCTCTCTATGCTCTTTCTTTTAGCCCTGGAACATGTTAAGACCCATTCCTCTCTCTTTCATATTGGCACATTTCCATACATGAGCAGCTTGCCTCTTGTTGTAATTTCCACACTGGGCTTTTTAGTGCTTGATAATTAAGCATGCTTACTTGGAGGTATTTTGGCTCTGTTGAAAGAAAAGAAAATGACATTTGACATTTGAAATTTAAGATTTGTTTTCAAATGTATTGAAAAAGATGTGCTGAATCTACTAAAGACATTTGATGACAAAATGTGATTGAATTGTTAACAAATTACCCTGAATTTAAATGCCCCCCAAATTACATAAGATATAAAACTACCATTTAATGCTAAATCATCCCCAAATAATAATTAAAAGTGCAAGATAATGAATTTGTATACAGCTTAATTGTACAATACATGAAATTTCTTACTCACCAAAGCAGGAAATTTATGAAAAGAAGCTAGAAGCTGTCATAAGCTGAAAGACAGTTCTTGTCTTAGTGATAATCATTACATGTATAAACCATACATACATGCACCATGTACACATTTTCTACGTATATGTTCTAAAAATAGAAAACATGTTTGAAGTAACAGTAAATTGGTTACATTGAGGGGCAAATCTACTCTAAACACTGCCTGCTATTGTTTTATGTTGCTATTTATTAAGTTTAATGCAAGTCATGAGCATTATATACACGTATGCATAGGTTTGGCACAGTAACTTACGTTACGTTTGGGTAACTTTCGTTACACAGTAACTTACGTTACAGATTTTGGCAGCTATTTTTTCCTATGTGGGTACATCTTGGTATGTTCCATGGTTTCTATTTTATTTGTCATGCTTAGAAGGAGGAGAAAAATAATCGCCAGATTTCAAATCCAACAAATAAACGTGTGATGTGAAAAAATGCATGTTTTGGTAACTTACGTTACATAGCCCGTAAGACCAATTTTAAGATTTTCTGCTAACTTCTATGAGCTAGATGAATAAATACAGTTACTTGGATATGAAAGGTTACATATCTGACAATACAAAAGTGAATAATTCCATTGAATACTGACTGGCAAATAAAGCAAATGACTGGTTGTTACATTTGCACTATTTTAACACAATATTTGGGGGGAGAGTATCACAGAGGTATTCATGATTTTTGGGGGGAATGGGAAATAAATTTGAAAAATGTTTGTGTTTTCCATACACCTTGGGTTATGTACAACAAGTTAAGATGACATTTGGAATGAGAAATGCCATTTCAATTTTTAAGGCCATGTCCCTATTTTCATGGAAATGCCCAGTTCAAGATGATTCTCAATTAGTTTTACTTGAAATATAACTCTTGATCTCCTACTCAACTCCACTCAGAATCAAGGTTCCAACAACGACTCCTTAATTGCGCACAAGAATAAATTCCAACAATAGACTAGACAACTGCACGACTAAACTGTAATAACACTAACTAACACGCAAAGTCTGCAATTTATATCATATACATTTATTTCAATGCTGCCACAGATTTACAAGAACAGAATAATACATATAATAATATGTCATATCATAAGATTATCAATACATAATTATAGTTAATAACTTAGACAACTTGGCAACATTTAGGCATAGGGTGAAGCAGAGCTTTTGTTCCCTGGCCTAGGGACAGACAAACAAAAGACGGGACAAGAAAGACAAACATGAAATGACAAACATATACACAACACACAGTTACAGGTATAAGAAAGAAAGCATCACAGTTAAATGTTATCTCTAAATTTGTTCAATTGTAACCACTTAGAATGCGTGTTTTTAGTTTTTTGGTAAAGATAGAGAGAGTGAGTGATAACTGCAGCTTCTGCATAACTGTAACTCCCATAACTCCTGCAACTACTGCCACTGCATAACTCTAAGAACACTAAAAACCTAACTAATTTACCACTGAGCTCGACCCTTTATACCCAGGCAATCTCTTTTTCCTCTGTTTTCTCCTAATCCCGACCACACACATGCTTTTAGATTTCACTAAAAACACTTTGGTGACAGACCATTTAATGGTCTACAATAACACTATTTCATCTCCTTTTCTGCACATATACTTAGTTTTTAACCCTTTCCTCCATGTGTTGAAAAAATAAGGTACCAGCACTCCCAATTTTAGTCAATCCCATCCATCACTTCAATTTCCGGCTATCCATAACATAACTTACACATTTCCCAAACAATCTGTCAACCCTCTGACAGTCACAAGTTATATCTCTTTATTCCTCCTCTACTGGTCTTTGCACTCTTGGTGCCGCATGTTTTCAACTTCTAGCCCTTCCCACATAATGGTTTAGTAGACATAATGGTTTAGTAGTAGAGACCAACCCTTACAATCTACTGTATGTGTACACTAACCCCTTACAAATAATATTATCATTCTTTTACACCGTCCTATGACTTAAAGTGTAAGAGTTCAACAGGCATTTGCGTTACAGTACTCTAACAGATCCACTGCTACGGGCTCTCATCATCACTACTTGTGATGGCGGCTGAAATATCTTCAGACATGTTGCTAGTTGTTGTTGTTTCAACACTTGTGGAGGGATTTCTCAAGCATTTGAGGGGACAAATGTTCCTTTTTCTTTGGGGTGGATGAACGCCTCTGCTGTCTTAAGAATTCGACTGTTTTCTCCAAGGAACGCATCTTCTTATTAACTCTTCTGTCACAGTCTTGAACTTGTCTTTGAAGTGTTCTCACATCAAATTCCAATCTCTGCATCGTTTCCTTAACATCTTGTTGGATTGTTTCCTTTGCTTCTTTGATGTTAGATGATTTATCCACTTTATACAGAGTTCCCAATGAAAATGCATGTCACTAAAAACACTTTGGTAACAAACCATAATGATCTACAATAACAATATTTCATCTCCTTTTCTGTACATACATGTACACTTAGTTTTCACCCCTTTCCTCCTTGTGTTGAAAAATACGAGCACAGAGTATACAATGGATTAGAATATGAGGCTGTATAAAGATACATTAAGGATAAAGTTGGAATGAAGTTGAAATGTTTACAAGTATTAACGGAATTAATACAAAATAATGACTGTAAACCGACCCTTGTTGGATGTTTTGGTTGAATAAACCGGCTGAGATTGTACAACTCTGTGAAGCTACATGTATGTTTGGATAATTTACACCTAATAAAAAATGCTATCAACCACCCGGAGGCCTTAGTGTGAAGAGAATTGTTAATTTTCCTAAAGAGTTTTTTCTTGTTGCATTTTAAATGAAATTATGTAAGCTGCTAATTGTATTCCCCAAAAAAGTGATTTGCTTTCCCCAAGATTTGATTGCTTCATTGATAACTGACTCAAACTGTTCGGTGACCATCCCACTCCTAAGGTTTCTATGTATGGTTTCGCTATTTTACGACGAATTCTGAAAATACTTGATGCATTTCCTAAACAGGAGATGTGAACATTTCTTACATGATGAAAATTGGTTGTCATGAAGTCTCCCCGTTTCTAGCTAAGTTACAATTTTTTTCCCATTTCATTCCCCTTTGGTTTTGTTTAAAAAGAATTGAATATCCCGTATTTTTTTTTTTTTTTTTTAAGATTTTACATGTATTTTTTGGGGGGTATTTTACGATGTTAAACTTTTTTTATATTTCATAAATTTTTGAAACTTTTTTTTACATTTTGTTATTTTATGTTCTTTTTGGTATTTTCATATTTTTTTTTTTACAAAACAATCATCGACAGGCAAATAATATGCTTTCCCATTCCCCATTGAGAATGAACATAATAGTGAATTTGGTAACTGCTGGAAATGCTGTATCTGAAATATCCCATAGTAATAATGATGGTTACCAGTTATCTGTTACAAGATTATACACTTGTCATATGAGGAGGACAGGCTTTTATCTATAAAAATGGAAAATATCAAGTATATAAAAATATAAGTATAAGTATACATGTAAATAACAAATTTGTATAGGACAGAAGTAAATCTATATAAAGAAATACATGGAAAAGGAGAAAAAACAAAGTATTTTTTCATATAAAAATGGAAGTTATATTTTAAGGAAGTTCTTCAGAAGGACTGACTGACTGATTCCCCTAATCACTCCCGACTCACTCATATTCATTCACTCACTGAAATACTGACCACTCATTTGTGACTCACAGACTAATCCACTCTTTAACTCACTCATTCCCGACTCACTCACAAACTGATTCACTAACTCACACCTCACTCAGCCTCGGGTTACACTGAATAACTCAGCTAGAGACTCACTCCTCGACTCACTCACATACTGATTCACTGACTCACACCTCACTCATCATCGAGTTACACTGAATCACTCACAGACACACACACTGAATCACCCAGAGACACACATACTGAATCACTCACAGACAAACTGACTCACTCACTCACAAACTCATTAACCGACTCACACCTCACTCATCCTCGAGTTACACTGAATCACTCACAGACACACTCACTGAATCACTCACAGACACACTCACTGAATCACTCACAGACAAACTGACGCACTCACTCACAAACTAATTAACCGACTCACACCTCACTCATCCTCGAGTTACACTGAATCACTCACAGACACACTCACTGAATCACTCACAGACACTCACTCACTCGCCTCTTGATATAACACCATCAAACATACACAAGCTGATAAGAAAAGGAACAGAATAAGGCAAGAAAAGGACAAAACTATTATGAGTCAAATTTACTGACTCAAAGACCCCCGTGTTTACACACTGATTCACTCTTTGACTCACTCCCCTAACACAGAGTTCATCAGGCATTTGTGTTACAGTACTATAACAGATCCATTGCTACATGCTCTCATCATCACTACTTGTGATTGCAGCTGAAATATTTTCAGACATGTTGCTAGTTGTTGCTGTTTCAACACTTGTGGAGAGATTTCTCAAGCATTTGAGGGGACAAATGATCCTATTTCTTTGGGGGGATGTACGCCTCTGCTGTCTTTAATAAGAATTCAACTGTTTTCTCCAAGGAACGCATCTTCTTATTAAGTCTTCTGTCATGATCTTGAACTTGTCTTTGAAGTGTTCTCACATCAAATTCCAATCTCTGCATCGTTCCCTTGAAATCTTGTTGGATTGTTTCCTTTGCTTCTGTGATGTTAGATGATTTCTCCACTTTATACAGAGTTGCCAATGAAACTGCATTCATTGTAGTTTTGAAATTCCTTCATCTCATCAAATAGGCCTGCTATCTGTACGTGCATACTTAATCACGATTGAATAACTGTGGGCTTTGGTATTGGATCCACCTTTCGTATCAGCAGCTTGGAGTACTGGATCGTGAAGAACCACTTGGGCTGTGGTATTGGATCGACCTTTCCTATCACCAGCTTGGAGTACCAGTTGATGTTAGATGATTTCTCCACTTTATACAGAGTTGCCAATGAAAATGCATTCATTGTAGTTTTAGGTTCTTGAGGTCCCTTGCAACTTCTGCCGTTAGAGATGTACATGTACAGTAGTAAAAATTGATTGTGAGTTCTTATGTCTGCATTGACATCGTTGAAACCATATGATCTTACTGTACCATCACCTTTCTCTACCACTTCTTCTTTATTGAGACACCATTCACAGCCATAGTCACTGTCTGCAGTGCACATCTGGCTACGGAATCAACAGGGGACACAACCAGGAAAACTGGGGCTAATTTTTGCAGCACTGTATCCGCCTTTGGTTATCCCCTGCATAGCTCAGAAATGGACAGAGTTTACATGAGCACTTTGTGGCATAGTTGAAAATCAGAGAAAAACGTACAACCACAGCAACAACATACACCATGTTGTCCAGGAAGGCTGATGAGTCTAGTAAAGCTCCCTTGACTTGGCCGAGCCAGTTATTACTTGGTCGTACAAAGTGGTCAGCCCAGGCAAAGAAATTCTCTCCTCGGTCCACCCATATCCTGGGCCTGCTCACCCATGAAAGCAACTTTAATGGGTAGGCGCCGCGGGCGTTATAACTTGGTGCTGAAAACTCGTCCACCATACTGTTGAAGATATTCAGTCTGGGCACAGTTATTTCACACTTGTTTCACATGTCTCCTCTTCGGCAAATTCTTGTTGGATTGTTTCCTTTGCTTCTGTGATGTTAGATGCTTTCTCCACTTTATATAGAGTTGCCAATGAAAATGCGTTCATTGTAGTTTTAGGTTCTTGAGGTCCCTTGCAGCTTCTGCCGTTAGAGATGTAGTAAAAATTGGCTGTGAGTTCTTATGTCTGCATTGACATCTTTGAAACCATACGATCTTTCTGTACCATCACCTTTCTCTACCACATCTCCTTTATTGAGACACCATCCACAGCCATAGGTACTCTCTGCAAGATGATGCAATCGCCCGTATACCCTCTGTTACCTCTTCCTTTAGTGTCTTGTCAGTTTTGATCCGTCTTTCTTTGGCAGAGTGACACCCAAGGGCTGACTTGTCCTTGTATGTAGCATGTACCACATTGATCAGTTTCAGTTCAGTAGCTGTCTCATAGCCCAGTATCGGGCCGTGGGATCTGTGCGATCAGGAATGTATGGCACTGTATTAGCGATTGAGTTTCAACGGTCAGTTGGCACTCACCAAGAATGTGTATTGGGCAAGCTTGACTGTAGGCATGTACCTTGGACTGTCCGTGACGTTTCATGGGTGGACTTACCATGCTCTTGTATGCATGTTGGTCAAGAATGTTAGCATGGTGGTGTAGAGCTGAAGGGCTGCCTTGATGACTGCTTCAGACTCTGAAGTTGTCATCTGAACACCAAGGGCCAACCCTCCAATGCAGCTGTGTGTCAGCATTAGGAACACATTGCAGCCATTTCGATCCATGTTGGAAGAGCCATCCATGAAGACTAGCTCTCCAGAGTGCTTGAGTTCCTCACAGACCCTCTTCATCAAAGGAGTGCATATGGCCACAATGAGTTGATTGTCATTGACATCCATTGCCATGCATGTTTCACCTGCATCAGAATTGTACTAAGGTTGTCGTCGACAGGGCTTCTGTCGACAGCTCTGTCGACAAAGTGAATTTCTCAGCCTGTCGAGTTTGTCGACATAGCTGCCGTCATGGCGACAGAAATGAGAAAAAAAAAATACGAAGCAGAAAAAAGGCACAGCAGCCCCTTCAAAAGCCTACAAAAGCTTACCAGTTATAACGATATTCAGTTCCCCATGCGGTTTTATTGCCGTAATATATATTCCAAAAAGTAGTCCTTATGTGTTTGAAAGCAATATAAGCATATAAATCCAGCGGGAAGTCCCGCAGTCAAGTGGTTTACATACATTGTATCGAAGTTTTGACATTTGTACACGTGCAATGCCAGTTCGCTACGCAACAACATTGCAACAACAAGCCGTACCGGCCGTGCGTGACCCGTGTAGCGCTATGTACGTCCACACGTACGTACGTGCCTGGGTTGACATGCTGCATACTCACCGCATGGCGATGATGTCATCAACAACCAATGAAAAAGCTTGCGTGCGTGCGTGAAAATAATATTACAAATACTTAGTAAAGACAAAGAGTAAACTTGAAAAAAAAAGTTTATATAAATATAATAATATCGGAAATAAGTTAACCCGGTTACCCGAAGCGAAAATAATGAGTATTAATGACCAATCTTTGCGGAATTCCCCGGCTTCAAAATCGGGAAACCCCGAACCCGGAAGTGATCGCACTATGGCGGCCGCAGTCACGCAGATAAACAAGTTATAACAACAAATGGCAATATGGCATCGGCGGTTGAAAGTGCCGTGCCATGGAAGTTGTTGAAATGACAATGACATTGAACACAGTGACACTATAGCTCCATTTTGGATAATAAGATTTATTAGAAATATCAATAAACGCACTCTCTGTTACATGATACATAACGTAAGTTGGATATGTGTTTTTATATTAAGAGTTTTATCAGTTTTATATAAGCTTATTTTCCGTTTTGGATGAACATTTTCGGACCCAATTTTCATACAGCTTTCTGTCGACACATGTCGACGTCGGTAACTCCAATGTACCGACCTGTCGACAGGAAAAAATCGTGCCGACGACAACCTTAAATTGTACAGATCAACTGTCTCACAAAGACTGTTTATCATGTCTTCTCCAGAGGAGTCCCCATACTCCTCCTGAAAAACCTTGCGATACAATCTAAACACAAATAGAAATAGAAAAGACTGCATCTAAATTCAAAATGATAAATGTAAACATTTAGTTTACTAAACATAACATTGATTCTCAATACAGAGTCTGTTTTCATCTCCTTCCATGACCTCTTTTCTAGAGCAGTCTGCATTCTCTTAAAATGAATGGAATGAATTTTACGAAAAATCTGTATGTAATGTTAGGCTATAGATAGAAATCACCCGTTTTACCGTGGGTTATATTTCTATACAGTACCTCGCTTGTTGTAAAGCATATTGTATTCACAAATTTAATTCCACTTCTTAAATGCATCATTTCACATCTGTTTTTATGTGGAGCTTGATGTAGTCCTTCTCTATCAAGAACCTCTCCGAGTTTAATAAAGTGGTTGAACACCTCCGTCCTGTTCATGCCAATGGCATGTGACATAGAAAGTCCATCAGCCTTTCTTGAAACAATGTTTGAATGGTGTTTTAGAAACCCAACAAGCCAGTAGCATCCAGCCATTTGTTTCTCAGTATTGAACTGATGGAGGAGAGAGTTCTTTGCTTTGTATTCATAAGCCAGTTAGTTGGTGGGTTACTTAGTCCGCCTCCATATCCTTGGGCTACAACAGATCCTACAGTCTTTGTCGTTCAAATAGTGTACACTTTCTCGTTCTTTGCTGTTTCTTCTTTTTGGTTACAGAAGTTTCTCAGTTGTTGGTGCAATAATGCAAAACAAAGTTTGAACCCTCATCTACCTGATTCCTTTCAATTTTTGGTTTGTTAGCCGATCAGATTTTTTGCTAATTGCCCCAAGGAAAAAACATCCCCCAAAATGTCAATTTTCCCAAACCAACTTGCAGCTGGTTTTCATGAAGCAACCCTCCACGTTCAAAACAATGTAGGGCCACATTTTAAGCCAAAATTTCTCAAGTCTTCACAACAGGCTGAAGCATTGAACCCCCAGGTGTTGATAACCTGTCATAATTACACAATATATTAATTGCATGACCCCCAAAAATGCATATTTTAAAAAAATTTGAGGGTACACACATTATGATAATCAGCTTGGCGCACTGTTTTTTGACCTATTTAGTGTGGTGCACCCTATAAGGTGGGCAAACCTTTGCCTATGATTTCCAAATTAGGCTTAAAATGTAGAGTTTATGTCACTGACCTGATATCTGAAAATGGAATTGAAATTTTTTATTTCGTTTGTCTATGGCAAGGCAAAATCAGGGGGGGGGGGCATTTCCCTATACTCTACACATAGTGAGCCCCAAAACTTGGTTAGACAATGTGTGCACTTTGTTGACAAGTCAGAAGTTTTGATCACAATTCTCCACCAAAATGCTACTTTCTTGTCTTATTTTGGATGAAAAGAATTTCAGAACTTTGCAAATGACTTAATTAATCAATCTGGGGGGACTATTATTATGGGAAGGCTACTCACAGAAAGGGGGGGCATTTGGAGAGGAGGTGGGGGGCAGATTACTATTTCTTCTCTTTATTCTCAACCATACATACATATTTATTACTTGGGTAAACTAGGAATAACAACAGAAAATACAGAGACAATTTATCTACAACTAACTATTCTTCCAAGTATCATTTTATCTCTAAAAATGTGGAAAAGGTATATTGGAGTGGGCGGGGCTTGGAAGGTACTCCATGCAACCAAGGCCATGAGACACTGTATATTTACTTCTAGTTGTTATAGGGACATGGCTAGCCTGTCCAGTAACAGGTGGTGCATATAATGACAATTCCCCTATGGGTGGGGGGGGGGGGGGGTATCCACTTAATACGTCACAACCTTAATTTTCTAGAAGTCTAAGGACAGTTACTATAAGGACAAGGATGCTTGCCTATGTCATGAATGGCCTTTGATTACTTGGAAATAATGTAAAATAAAATGAAAACACAACAATTTAATTATGCAACTGTTAGAACTAATAAAAAACATTGAGATGTTCATTATATAAGTGAGGGTGTTCTAGCCTGTACACCACAATACTTTTGGATAATCTCCTGATACCATTCACTGAGCATATGCCTATAATACCTTAAACATGGGTCGAGTAAAACATGGAATTTTCAAGATGCAAAAAACTTGGTTCAAGCCAAATAACAAGGAGACTCCAGTGAAAGACAGAGGATGTGAGAGACCTACATGTACCACTTCATATGTCAGACCGACACATCAGCAGTTACAATTAGCCACCACTAAGGATGAGCGAGGAGATTTCTGCCACACTCCATTGCAGATGGCACAAGACAACCGCAGAAATGTGATGCTGCTTCGTCCAATGGTTGCCGAGAGGACTCCAATTGACGAAATCCAACTCAAGATTGTGAACCCCATAGCCCCAACATGTGGGAAGCCACAACCCAAGAGTGGAGCAGATCAAAACAGAGGACAATATCGGTTTGTAGACATAAACTCTACTGTAGAACTGGGTGCAGAGGCTGTCCGTGAGCATCAAGTGAAACATCCCAATTGTGACGGTCAACCCAAACTTCTGGCAGAGGCAGAGGAGCGAAGAGGTATAGCCGTTTCAGAGATGATGGCCTGCAGTAAGTGTGGCTACAGGACAAAACAGACAAAACTCTATAGTGAAATACCTTGCGAGGGTAAGAGGCGAGAACGACGCACAGCCACACCCAACATGTCACTCCAAGTTGGCCTCCAGAACACTAGCATTGCATCATCAGGTGCAAGACGGCTATTGACAGCAATGGACACAGTTATTCCATCCACCAGTGGGCTGCAAAAAATGGCAAACAAATGCGGAGAGATCATCAAGACGGAAAACATCAGGGACATGGCAGAGAAAAGACGGTTAGTGAAAGACATTCATGAGCTGCAAGGCTTTGAAAGAGAGAGCCCAATTGCTGTGGAGGTAGACAGGCAGTACAACAACCCCCTGCGCAACTGCAGGAAAAAAACTCCCTTTGTTCCTGCAACACAGACTAGAGATACCGTCTGCGAGAATGTGACTTCTAGCAAGTTTGTTGTAATGTTCAATCATGAGAGCAAACTTTGCAAATGTAGTGAACGCTCACAATCTGCAACTAGTCAACAAAGCACTCGCTCTAAGCACAGCAGTGAGTGCACAGCTACACGCCGGACAAATTTCAACATGGGGGACGAGAGGGCAGGAGGACTGCAGTGTGCCACCAATCTTGTGAACTGCGAAGAACCCTTACTAGTAAACAGGGTTACAACGGACGCTGACGGCTGTTTGACACAAGGTATGAATGCAGTAATGAGAGACAAAACTGGACAAGATATTGAGAGTCTTCTAGACCCATCCCATCTAAACCGATCCCTCTGTGCTGCAGTAAGCCGAGCAAAGTTCAGCGAGGACATGTTTCCTGGACACACAATGAGTGATCGAAACAAAGCTCAGGATCGCTTTGCTGATGACATAAGTCATAAAGTCCAAGCCGAGGCAGAGCAGATATCACAGAAAGGTGGTAGTGACATTGTAACAATTAAAAGACTGGCTGCAAGAGCAGTTTCTGCAATCCCTGATTGCTACATGGGAGACCACGGGAAATGCAGGAAACTTTCCCAAGTTTGCAAAGGGAACTATAAATACCCCTATCTCTCTCGCTACGTCCGGCGTAGATTAATTTTAAAACCTAAGGATAAGGATATCTTGACAAAACTTTTGAAAACACGAATGGGTGATGAGGCATTAGAAAAAACTAAGTATGGGACAAGCACTCAGAAATCAGAATCCATGAACCATGCCTTTGCAATGACAAACCCCAAAGGGACACTAACATTTTCTCGAAATGGACCAGCAAGGGACCATAGTGCTGTACACCTTGTTAATAACCAACACGCCAAGTCGCCAACTCGATAATAAAAAATGTAAAGCTGCTGGCTGCCCCATTTCAGCGGGTTCACCTGCTGCCAGTGCGCTTGTTACAATGCACAAGAAACAACAGTACCATAAAAATCGTGCAAAGGGACACCACTATAAGCAGAGACGGGCACTCTGTCGAGCAGAACGATATGACTCTTACTATGCCAAAAGCAACTTGTATCAATCTGGCCAACTCAATCCAAAGTCAGAGGACATAATTGCGGGTCAAAAAATCTGTAAGGAACACAATTACTGCAGAATGTTCTCAAAATCAACTTTTTCACCCCAAAAAAGACGCTAACTTAGGGCTAGGGTTTGAACGGTCTAGGGTTAGAGGTAGCAACTAGGGTTAGCCTTAATCAATTACACAAATTGGAGAACTCACTATTTAAATAAAAGGCAGTTCCTGTAATCAGTGCCATGGCCCATGCACTCATGTTTCCGGTGGCATCTTTTTCTGGCATTGTTAATACAGCGGGGCTCAAGGGAGAGGTGGTGGAAATTCACGCACAAAGAATTGTGGCATAGGTGGCTCACATCATACTGGTCAGGAATAACATTCCCAGTATGAATAATGTAAGCCAACCTATGCACACGCATCAATGTGCGTGAATCATTGCCAGGAAAATGAACATTCATTATGCCATATCCACCACCCCTCCCTCGCCCCCTTGTCTTTCTGACAAAGCCCCTCCACAGTTGACATCCTGTGGAGGGCTTCAGCTGAGTTTTTTTGGCAATTGCCGCTGATATTTTACTCTTCCATTCGGTTGTAATTTCCATCATGTCCATGGTCAAGATATGTTGAAGTCATAAGAAAACAATGATCAACACTGTATGATCGTCCTCTTTCAAAAAAAAATTAAAAGAATTAGGGCCTAGTGCCTATGCAGTATGCCAAACATTAGAAATGACTCTTTACAATATGCATTATGCTATTAAATCATGCATTTTAACTTTTAAAACTATACTTACTGTGTAGAGCCTACAAAATGATGTTTTCAATAAAAAGACAATGAGTCTCATGAAGAACGTCATCACCGACTACCTTCCATTCATGATTCATGCCTACGGTGTTTGTAAACAGAGCAGACATGTTTAAATCCCCCACCAAAATGGCTGCCTGGGAGCCACCATTTTGTTGCATATAGGGTGCACCACACTAAATAGTGTCCCATTGACTTTAGTGTAAAATACCTCAACTTCACAGTTCAAAAAATCCCATCCAGAAGTTTCTCAGTTGTTGGTGCAATAATGCAAAACAAGATTTGAACCCTCATCTACCTGATTCCTTTCATTTTTTGGTTTGTCAGCCGATCAGATTTTTTGCTAATTGCCCCAAGGAAAAAACACCCCCAAAATGTCCATTTTCCCAAACCCAACTTGCAGCTGGTTTTCATGAAGCAACCCTCCACGTTCAAAACAATGTAGGGCCACATTTTAAGCCAAAATTTCTCAAGTCTTCACAACAGGCTGAAGCATTGAACCCCCAGGTGTTGATAACCTGTCACAATTACACAATATATTAATTGCATGACCCCCAAAAATGCATATAATTTGAGGGTACACACATTATGATATGGCGCACTGTTTGTTGACCTATTTAGTGTGGTGCACCCATAAGGAACACATTGCAGCCATTTCGATCCATGTTGGAAGAGCCATCCATGAAGACTAGCTCTCCAGAGTGCTTGAGTTCCTCACAGACCCTCTTCATCAAAGGAGTGCATATGGCCACAATGAGTTGATTGTCATTGACATCCATTGCCATGCATGTTTCACCTGCATCACCATTGTACAGATCAACTCTTTCATGAAGACTGTTTATCATGTCTTCTCCACAGGAGTCCCCGTACTCCTCCTGAAAAACCGTGCGATACAATCTAAATACAAATAGAAATAGAAAAGACTGCTTCTCACAATTCAAAATGATAAATTCAAAAATTTGGTTTCCTAAACATGTGTAACATAATGAATAATCAACACATGAAAGACACACAGTAGACTGGCGCTTCCAGGAAAAACATGATGAATTGCATTCTGTTCAGCAGAACAGTCAACTGTCAAGAAGACAGAAGGACGTTGTCGACCTCTGCCTCCAAAGCTCTTATCTGAGAGCATGGTGGTGTAGAGCTGAAGGGCTGCCTTGATGACTGCTTCAGATTCAGAGGTTGTCATCTGAACACCAAGGGCCAACCCTCCAATGCAGCTGTGTGTCAGCATAAGGAACACATTGCAGCCATGTCGATCCATGTTTGAAGAGCCATCCATGAAGACTAGCTCTCCAGAGTGCTTGAGTTCCTCACAGACCCTCTTCATCAAAGGGGTACATATTGCCACAATGAGTTGATTGTCATTGACATCCATTGTCATGCATGTCTCACCTGCATCAGCATTGAATTATGTGATTCTCTTATGGAGACTGTTTTCATCTCCTTCCATGACCTCTTTTCTAGAGCAGGCTGCATTCTCTTAAAATGAATGGAATGAATTTTACGAAAAATCTGTATAATGTTAAGGCTAAAGTAATCTCCCGTTTTACTGTGGGTTACATTTTTATACCTCGCTTGTTGTAAAGCATTGTATTTAAAAATTTAATTTCACTTCTTAAATGCATCATTTCACATCTGTCTTGTGTGGAGCTTGATGTAGTCCCTCTCTATCGAGTACCTCTCCGAGTTTATCAAAGTGCTTGAACACCTCCGTCCTGTTCATGCCAATGGCATGTGACATAGAAAGTCCATCAGTCTTTCATGGAACAATGTTTGGATGGTGTTTTAGAAACCCAACAAGCCAGTAGCATTTAGCCATTTGTTTCTCAGTATTGAACTGATGGAGGAGAGAGTTCTTTTCTGTGTATTCATAAGCCAGTTGGTGGGTTACTTAGTGGACATCCACATCCTCGGGTTACGACAGATCCTACAGTCTTTGTCGTTCAAAACGTGTACACTTTCTAGTGTCTTTGCTGTTTCTTCTTTTTGGTTACATAATGGTCTACGTAGTCAACCAATTCTCGTTGTTGTTTGCAGGTCACTTCATTCAAGTAATATCCATGTACTCATTTCCATTGGCTGCATACACATGACTTGAATTTAAACATAATCTATTTTTTTTTTTTTATTTATGACAGTCAGCGTAATATGAGTCACTACAGACTCTACAAAGTTCTGTTTTTTTTAGCATACCCAACTCGGAACAGATAAACATAATGTAACTACATTACATGTACTACTCACTAAAACATACATAGCAACATACATGTAGCTGTCAACATCATCACATCATGTACATGTACACTTCTTGTCTGCTTATGACACTTTTTTTTCGATGCATTTACCTGTTATGAGGACCACCTTTGCTTTGTACACATGTACATTCTGCTGTCCGTCCATTTTGCCATGCAGTGGTCACCTTCTTGCAGAGATTCCCCAATGACTTCATGTTCCACTTCAGTTCCTCGAAGAACTCCACTTTATAGTTGGAGTACATTCTGCCGTCTGTCCATTTTTCTATGCAGTGGTCACCCTCTTCAATCAAACCACCTTCTTGCAGAGATTCCCCAATGACTTCATGTTCCTCTTCAGTTCCTCTAAGAACTCCACTTTATAGTTGGAGTACATTCTGCCGTCTGTCCATTTTGCCATGCAATGGTCACCTTCTTCAATCAAACCACCTTCTTGCAGAGATTCCCAAGTCACTTCATGTTCCACTTCAGTTCCTCTAAGAACTCCACTTTATAGTTGGAGTACATTCTGCTGTCTGTCCATTTTGCCATGCAATGGTCACCTTCTTCAATCAAACCACCTTCTTGCAGAGATTCCCCAATGATTTCATGTTCCACTTCAGTTCCTCTAAGAACTCCATTTAATAGTTGGAGTACATTCTGCCATCTGTCCATTTTGCCATGCAATGGTCACCTTCTTCAATCAAACCACCTTCTTGCAGAGATTCCCAAGTCACTTCATGTTCCACTTCAGTTCCTCTAAGAACTCCACTTTATAGTTGGAGTACATTCTGCTGTCTGTCCATTTTGCCATGCAATGGTCACCTTCTTCAATCAAACCACCTTCTTGCAGAGATTCCCCAATGATTTCATGTTCCACTTCAGTTCCTCTAAGAACTCCATTTAATAGTTGGAGTACATTCTGCCATCTGTCCATTTTGCCATGCAATGGTCACCTTCTTCAATCAAACCACCTTCTTGCAGAGATTCCCCAATGATTTCATGTTCCGCTTCAGTTCTTTTAAAAACTCCACTTACACCATGTACATGTAGGATCTTTCACTATTAAGCTGGTGAAACAGAATTTTCACATGACTTTCAATTTCATGGACTACATCTTTAATTGTGTCTAAGTGACAATCCACGTGTCAAGTCCTGACCTACATGTATGTACAGATAATTGCTGTCATCCAGCTGGATCATTCTGATTTGTTCAAGGTTCTTGGTCATTTGTGAGATGACATCTTCTTTTTTGACATGTACTTCATACTCTGAGGCTCAGGGTCCATGAATGTACTCTAGCCATGTGTTCATCAGAGCTTACAGGGGTTTCGCTAAGGGCTTCCATGAATGATGCAAAATGACCTGGATGAGTTAGAGATGGAGTTGGTGATGGACATTTCTTGTACAGGTCAACAGCCTCCATGTTCTCTATGGGATGTGTTTGGCAATGTTCACATTGGGAAGGGGATTGACATTTAGTAAATATAACCATGCCAACTCATCTATCAAGGTGTCTGGTGAAGAAGGCTATGTTGTCATGAATGTCCTCTGCTTTTTCAATGTTTTGTAGGCCCCTGTCAGAAGTTTATGCATCCGCTCATGTAATCCTCATGTGTGTACAGAGCTGGAAAAGAATTTGCGCTGCCGTCCTGTATGCGGAAAGAACGCGATATTTAAATATTAAACGATCTTGCTTCAGTTTTGGAATCCTTAATAAAACATTTCCAGTCATTGAATCCAAGTGCATGAGGTTGCCATACTTTTCTAGATTGAGATTTGGATTGAGTCGTACACAGTTATCACAATGCTGAAGGTAGGGTGGAATTTGGTAGACAATTTGATCCATGATCCTTAAAAAGAGATGAAGGGTATGTGGAATTACTCTAGCAATGGGGACACATGAGAATAACATCGGGCAGTGTTACAGTTTAAATTTGGTTGGATCTTTCTTGCTATTCAGAGATTTCCAATCATGGACCAGGTTTTGGTTACATGATACATGTATGTACTGTGGCATCCTCCTTTTGGTTAACCTTTCTTAACCACGCTGGTTAGAGGACAAGACGGTGCCGTGGTGCGTTTCTTTTTCACCATTTGGTGCAACCTTTGCAAAACAGGTATAACAGATGTCTGTGCTGTACAAATCAAAACAAGAACATCAACAAGGAGCTTAGAGACGTTGACAAAATGAAAGACACGTCTGAAGATGTGAAGCAAGAGATCGTTTTACTCCCTTTCTTTATAGGTATATTACGAAATACTACATCAATACTTACATTTTTTCACGACATCGACAAGTTATTTTCACAACTTGAATTTAGAAAAGCAGCAGTTCAGTATTGTTTGAATGTTTAGCATGTTCGTCAGATTGAGCTTAGCGATGTTACGGAACGAAACCATCAATATAGTGAATTCGAGTCTTTTAATATCGGGGAATTCCTATAAATGTATAACTACCCACTTGACATCTCCGTAGACCCCGCCCCACCCTCTCCAGTGACCATACACTGTAGTACTAGTTTTCCTTGTTGTCAGGATCACATATAGTATCAACAGACTGTTTTCCCATGTGCTTCATGACCTTTTAACCGATCTTCAGTAAGCCACTCAGTAGGCCACGACTGAGCCTGGTGCTCCATCAATCTGTTGATATCAGTAAAGGATCGGATGCAGAACAGCCATCTCACTCCTGAGACTTAATCCCATGTGCAATTAAATAATACAGCTTTATACAGATTTCATTTTCCTACATTGATTCAACTTCTTTCACAATTGTGACATCATTTTTTGTCCATGACCTGTTGTCTGTTGACGTGTGCAGGCTCTGACCATGCTGACTGGTGATGCTCATTCATTTCTTGCTTACTATTCTGCTGAGTGCTTACCCAGCTAGCAAAACAATTTTCCAATTGGGAAAAACTGGGCAAAACAAATGGGGCCCAAATGGGCAACTTAACTGGGTCCCAATTGGGCAAACTGGGATTTGATTGGGCCCAACTTTGCCCAACTGGTCCCAAGTTGGGAAATGCACCCGGGCATTTGATTTGGACCTAACTGGGCAAAATGGGTAAACATGGGCAAAATGGGGATTTACATGGGCAACACAGAACAATATTATACACGGGCAATTTAAAGACAGATTAATCATGATCGTACAGTTTCAAAAGAAAGTTATGACTTTATTGTCACGCACTTAATACAAGTATATATACATTGCTCACTTTTTTACAAAACAAAGGTATTTTTGATCAGCAAAAGTAAAAGATCTTAATAAATTACTACGATATTGTGGATCCATGCCATGAATAGCTTTCAATGTCAACATGAGTATTTTAAATTTTAATTTTAAAGAATCACTTAGTTGGCAGTTAGTCTCGTAATCATAAAAGCAAGTATTAAAGATAAATGTTAATAAGTATTTACGAAGTCTCCTTATTTTATAACTGGAATCATTACTCTGAAAAGTACATTAGGTCTACTGCCATAGATTATAGCATCTGCATGAATGAATCATGAATTCACTGATGGAAAAATCTGCTTAATCACGGTCTTTTTTTTAATACCAGCTGATTCCCAGTAAAACAAAGGACATGAGGTTTGATTCAACTTACTGATATTTTTGCGGAAACAGAGAAGAAACTAAGATGCAATTGACACAAAATGAACAACGAAGAAGGCAAGGTCTCGAAAATGGCGCAAAAGGGCTGACCTTAGTGTGGCTCCGGACCGTTTCTCTGTGAGTGTGACGTTTCATGCGGAGTCTATGGCTAGACCACATTCCTGGGCGCCAGGGTCAGCCAATGAGTACGCTGCAGTTAGCATTTAATAGATCGGGTACACGTATATTAAAACGTACATATTGTATGTACACACGTATGTACATGTACATATACGTATACATACGTATACTACTTACTAGGCCTGTAACTACATGTATAATTTTAAAGCTATTGTTTATGACATTGTACTTTGTAAGACAAAACACTATATAGTTCTGACTATTTTGAACTGCATTGCACTTC
This sequence comes from Astropecten irregularis, assembly GCA_963971285.1. Classification (NCBI taxonomy): domain Eukaryota; kingdom Metazoa; phylum Echinodermata; class Asteroidea; order Paxillosida; family Astropectinidae; genus Astropecten; species Astropecten irregularis. The sequence goes on along the minus strand of OZ020255.1, from coordinate 1,677,622 downwards.
TAGCTGTTTAAGACGTATACTGTCTCCCCTCCTGGGAAAGATGCTGACTGCCAATTGATACAATAGTAGGCATTTCAAAACCTGCTTATCTCTTAACCTTTTTTATTTTTGTGGCTGAATGGGTGAGGCCTTCCTGATTTTTGTGCTATTTCATAGGCCCGTGCACAAAGACAGTCAGGAGTTACCCCAAAGAGACTTTCCTCCTGCTCAATACCCACTGTGGAAGTCTGTCTTCTTCGTCTATAGTCAGGCCTGTTGGTCGATGAGCTGGACTGCTGGTAGGTACTGTAACAGCCAAGACGTCTAGTAATAAAGAAATATTTACTAAATAAACAGGTCACACTCGAGCAGCTAAGCATAACCTGCGGGGACATTCGTTGAAGGGAAATATATCCTTATTTATGGGATAATCGGATGGCCAAGTAAGAAGCAACAAGACACAAGATATGAAATTCAAAGGAACAATTAATGATTTATTCATTAAATGTCAATCCTGAATCAATGAAACAACTCATAAAGAACACAGCTATAATGTCAACAAACAAACCAGCCTTGACACCTTGAAAAATTAGCACTCTCTTAATATGGAGGCGCAAGTAGCTGATCGGACCTCCTGATGATGAAGACCTGTGTCCGATCAATGACCACAAATAACCCCCAATTAATCCCTTTTTAAACCCGCAAAATAGCAGTCTAGCTCAGTTGATATGGAATAAAAGATAACCTGCTCACCAACAATTTCTCCTAGCTGATCAAATTCGGATTAAACAGGTGAATTAGAATAAAAGTGATGAACAAGTTCGGCAGCGATGAATGACAGACGTGCGAATCCCACGACAGCAATTTGGCTAGCCCCTCCCTAGCAACAAACTTATTGAACTTGAACTTCCAGCGGCGATTTGGGCTACAAAGAAGTAAAAGGTGTGCGCTGTGAACACAGAAGCTATGACCAACGCGCCCAATGATAAGATAAACATCGCCCAAATGTACGCGCGCAAAAAAGCGCCCAATTGTGCATTAAGCGAACTATAACTTCCCATGATAACAAACAATAATAGCGCCCAATTGTGCTCCGTGCGGCAGCAAAGCATGCGCTTACGCATAAAGCATTAGCACAACTCAGGAGACGAACGTGAGTAAACAAATACATGAGGGTAAACCAATTTTCCCTACAGTACTTTTCCTTGGCATTGTCTTGGCAGAGTAGTCTTAGGCACACAGAAGCATTTAGATACTGCACAGCAACTCATTTCAGCTCTGTTAACTGCATCAATTGCTTTCTGCATAGCGTCCATTTCCCACTGATTTTGAGGACCATACAGAGTACAAAGTTGTACATCCTCATTCGAACCAGTTTCAAATGCTGAAATTCAACAATAATTTAATCAAACAAGTTAGAAAAAAACATACATGTACAGTATTAGAAAAGGCCACTGAAATGTTGGGTTTCGCAACATTTATTTCCTCTTCATAACAACTCAATTATTAATAAATATGCAAAGCAAATGATAAGAATAGGAAGAGGAGGCTTAAACCTATAGCACAAGCTTGTGTAAGGCAAGTCATACAAAATTAAACACACAAACATCCCAAAACAAGTAAACATAATTAAGAAATGTAGAATATTATTGCTTACATGTACATGACCTTTTAAAGTATGTACATGTACTGTGCTTCATAACTCCAATTGATTTGTAATATATTTGCCTTGATTCAAATTAATTAAAATGTTTTGTTAATTAAATGTTACCAGGGCTTGCCTGTGTGCCCACAGATTGATGCGGTGTTGAGCACCCAGGGAACCAGTCCGCTGTAGCAGTAATAAAAGATGACACAATGAGAGCTATTTTTAAGTGGCAATCAGAACAATACACAATTTTAATTAAGTGCCTGAGCCAGATATCAAATTGCTGAATACAGTAATGGAAACACAACTTCCTACATGTATCTGTCTGGCCATAACCTATCAAATATGAAATAAATCCAAGCACTTCCACTGCAAGACAAAGCAACCACCATCTTTGATACCCTTTTTTAGTTGGCACCTCCATCTCTTTTCAACCATTCGAATGCATTCTGGACCACCATACGGCTTCTGCTGTGGATGTATTTGAATCATTGATATCTAGTGAGATTTCAATATCATTGATATCTAGTGAGATTTCAATATTGACATGGCTTCATGCGTGAAATATAAACAGTGTGAATGGTTAATAGCATGGTAACATTGGGTACGTTCAGACAGCCTTGTATTTAAAACGAATTGAGTTAAACCGCTCGGCAACCACGTCATAAGTTAAAATGATGTTGCGTCCATACAGCGTTTTACTGTTTGCAGTTAAAACAGATCGGTTTTATTTTTGGTTTTAAGAGGTCATGCACTTTGCCTTGACCCCGTAAGGGCTTCCAGTTACATGTATAAAATAAAGCGCGCGGATTTATCTGTGTGTTGAATATAAACAAGCGTGCTACAACATGTGTTACGTAACCAGCTGCCAGGCTTCTCTGCTCTGAAACAGGATGTCGGAAAGTTATTCTGTCCCGACAGCGTTTTAGCAGTAAGCTCGATCGGTTTTAAGCGCTAAACCCTCCTTCCGAGTGTTTTAGCGGCGGATAAAAGTAAAACTGATCTGTTTTAGATAAATAACTGTTTTAGAGCGTCCAGACACATATTGCTAAAACCGATCGGGTTAAAACAGTTGTTAATAGCAAATTTAAAACGCTGTCTGAACGTACCCCATTATGTTCTTGTATGCTTGGCAATTGTATTTATGCAAAATACATTTATTAGCTATAACTTTACTATGAAATACTTACTGTCTGAATTGTACTGTGAATAGTTATTCTGGAACCTTTTGGTAGTATTGTGGCTTGTTTGATTGACATTGTTTCTGCATGGAAGAAATTTGCATTCTGCCTCAGAAGAAACTTGAAATGGTGCTGTGTAGAAAATCTAAAAATATATGGAAAAGGATCCCTTGTCATAATTTGATAGTACCTGTCAGATGCAAGAGACATCTAGTGGTGACTTGATTTTTTCCTCCACTAGTTTGGACTTGAATGTCAACTGCAATATGAAGCTGGGGATACGCCTCGCGGATTTCTGTGATGTTTAAGGCGGTGCACATGATTTCACTTGTTATGGAGAATTCTTCATCTGCATCATTGAGGAAGATTATGTAGTCGATATACATGTAATAATCTATATTTTGAGAATAAGGTGGGTTTGCGGTGGCATCATGTAGGTTTTCTTTAACATTCAGCATGTACCACACAAGAGCATAACTGTTGACCACAAGCAACCACTGTGTGCACCGGGGTGCTGTACTATAGACTACAAGGGACCACACAACCTGGCTGTGCTGTACTATAGACTACAAGGGACCACACAACCTGGCTGTGCTGTACTATAGACTACAAGGGACCACACAACCTGGCTGTGCTGTACTATAGACTACAAGGGACCACACAACCTGGCTGTGCTGTACTATAGACTACAAGGGACCACACAACCTGGCTGTGCTGTACTATAGACTACAAGGGACCACACAACCTGGCTGTGCTGTACTATAGACTACAAGGGACCACACAACCTGGCTGTGCTGTACTATAGACTACAAGGGACCACACAACCTGGCTGTGCTGTACTATAGACTACAAGGGACCACACAACCTGGCTGTGGGGTAATGTGGTCTATATGCCTTATCTTGCCACACACAATACACAGCACACACAGTGTATGACCTTGTACACCACAAAGGACCACATGTCTTTCTGCAGTGTTCTGTGGGCAATATGCCTACTTCTCTCACTACTCACTGAACTCCACATACACAGTGTGTGACCATGTAGACCACAAAAAACATACATCTTTTTCTAGTATACTAAAGTATGGGCTGTTGAGGTTTTGCCATAGACATGGGTAAAAGTATGTTTCTCACCATTTATCACAAAAATAGGGCTACAATTTTTAGGAAATAATACAAATGGATGGCTCAGAAATTTGATAGATTCACAGTTACTTTTATGGTGAAGTTTGACATAGGATGGCTCAGAAATATGATAGACTCACAGTTACTTTACATGGTAAAGTTTCACAAAGGAATCAATCAATTTTCATCACAGCCCAAGACCAACTGGTCTTTGGTAGTTGTGCCAGCCTCTTCTCCCCTGCCAGTCCATAGTTTGTCTCTTCTCTCCCAGGCTGGACTGGGTCATGGATGGGCTTAGGCTGGTTAGGGTGTGCATCCCCGTTTACAAACTTGTAGGCCACCCACGCATTCACCCTTGCAATGTCTATTATGAAATAGAGCAAGTGGTGCCACCAGGACTGGGACTTGCGGGAGCAGGTGTTGTAGGCCTGCAGTTGGTCCGAGCGGTCGACACCTCCCATGATCTGGGTATAGTCGATGACCTGCCTTGGGGCAGGCACCGGATGTTTTTTCGTCTGCTCAACCCCATCAATGCTAAAACTCCTCTGTACTGTATCACCGTCCCAGGGGTTGTCCATAGTTGATTTTTCCCTCCAGGCGTTGTGGGCGGTGGATAGTAGTGACATTACAGAGGAGTCGTGCCACAGGACGTACGTCAATATCCCGTTCTGCCTGGAGTAAAACGTCCCCCTTCAGTGTTTTTTTTGGCGTTTTAAAAAATAATACTGCAGGCTTTGGCAGGATTTTTGGCAGATCTACTGGTAGATCACGGGGTTTTTGCTTGATGGCTCCGGTCACGTACATGTAGGTCTTGTCGGCCTGCAGTTGTCGCCCAAGAGCCACAGAAGTGTACAATTTATCGCAAAAGACATGATGGTAAAGCTTTTTGAATGGTTGGACAACCTCCATGGTGATGTCCAACATCTTCTGTGGCTGCGTCCTAGCCTTGTGAACATTGAAGTTCATCATAAAACCCGTGCGAGAATCGCACAGGGCATAGACCTTGAAGCCGGCTCGTATTGCCTTGCAAGGCATGAAGAACTTTCTCACGGCACTCTTGAACCCTGGGTAGGAGATCATCGCTTCATTGATGGCAATTTCGCGATGTGCCTGGAACCGACGGCGGCATCTGGATCGAACTTTATCCCAGAGGGGTTGTACGGGGTAGCATGGATGACACCTCTTGTGGTTGTATATGTGCTGCCGCTGCACAGAGGTGTTCTTAGGCCAGTGATCAGGGTTTTTGGCTCGAGAGCAGCAGGCGATGTTAGCGCTGAGTTGGACGAAGTGAGCAAATGACATACCCACAGTATAGAGCAGCAGGCGATGTTAGCGCTGAGTTGGACGAAGCGAGCAAATGACATACCCACAGTATAGCACATACATGTACACCACATATGGCCACAGTGTGGGTAAGCACAGTACAGTCCTGTATACCACTGCAACCCACAGACATACATGTAACACTGCACAGAACTTACAGTCTCATACACACCACAGATGACCCCAAGCATTATGTGTGTGTGTAGAGGACTGTAGATCACAACTAACCACCACTGTGTAAACCATGAATGGTCTCAATGCCTGTTAGGGTCAAGTATAAGTCTCTTCACAGTATAAGTAGAGTCTCCTAGTCTAGCACCTTGACTTCCTCAATGTGTGTACATGTAACTCTGCCTTTGAATGAGTTGCCTGTCTTCAACTTCTCTTTCAGTGTTGAATGGTCATAGGAATCCTAGCATTTCCCTGGTCCTGAAGTATGGTGCACATGTAATCGGTTAGTTGTGGCCCTGAAAATGCCTTAGTTCTCTGCAGTATCTTATCCTTCAAGATTCTCATAGCTGCCTCTGCAAAGTTGTTTGTGTCATTTCCCCTGGTCATGATATCACCTTGAAAGGAGGGAGCCCACATTTCCTTTCTGTACATCTAGCTTTCTTACCACTCTACCTCTACACCTCTTTACTTGTTGCTCATTGTGTATCCAGCCCACCTGGACTCGTTGACTTTCTCTTGAGGCATTCATATTCTCTTTCCCTCGAACAGATGATGATGCGCATTTCTTATGACAGTGGAGTACCAAAATTCAAGTACCGAGTTTTCCGAGCATGGGCCGAGTCCGAGCACTTTTTAATCAAGTCCTTTTGTCACATTAGAGGTACTAGTACCTCTATCATCCGTCTGTGGGTACGTGGGGTCGATTTCACAAAGCCCCACAATCGACCGTAACTCAAGTTACGAAGGATAACCCATCGTAGGGGACCTACTCTTAATGTAAGGCTGCAATGCATCATAAGTCCTGCGATTGATAGTAAGTTACGATATGAGTTTGGTGAAATCGGCCCCTGGACACTTGTATCTTAATGTGGTACCTCCGATTCTGCCATAATTCGAAATTCCTGACGATTTAGAACCTTTTTCTTACAGAAGGACAATTGTGAATTACCACGTGTGGGGTTTTCAGAATGCTGTGACTTGCAGGTTCACTACTTCCGTTGACCTTTCAGCTAATGTCATTTCCAGTACACCCGGGAACCAGTGACTGCGTGTGTCCAAATTTTCAAAATGAAACAAGTACTTCATTAAACATGTTGAAAGGAATAGTCAGGGCCAATAGCCAGTGCCCTTCGTTCCAACCATGGAGGAAGGAAAAGACCAACTAAGCCTACTTTCTTGATATCAGGCATTTTTTTCCTGTATCTACATGTAAGTTCCTTCACCTTCACATTCTTCTGTTTTATGATGAAGTTTTGTTTTTCCTATGTATCACATTTTCAAAGTTCACATAAAAATAGTTTTCCAATTCAAGAAAGATGTAGATCAAGAAACTTTGCATCTTCCTTGCCTCTTGCCCTTGTCGGCTATTTCACTATGCTGTTATTCTGTTTTTGCACTACATCACCTTGGATGTAGCTAAGCCTCATAGCTCTTCTGTCTTTGCCAATGGTTTTGACTGACCATCACACTCATGATGTTTTTATTGATGATCAAGCACAGCTTGTACACATAATTCTTCATTTTCCTCCTTTCCTACAATCCCAACCCAAACCACCATTTTGTAATCTGTAGAATGCAAGCTCAGTATGTTGACAGTACTATGTTTAGTGTGCAGTAAAGGTGTGATTCTGCTGATGTTCATACATACATGTAATATGTACTCAATTTGTATACATGTCTTTCTGAATGTTTCTATTGTTATTATGTAGTCATTATACAGGAATTGACATCATTTGTTCAGACAATGGGTAAATGATTGCAATATCACTACTCAATGCTACATGTACAATGAAATACCAGGTAAGTATCTTCACATCAGTGTGACAAGTGTTCACCAGTGTTATGGTTTACATCCTCAGATCTTACACTTCTGCTTTCAACCACATTCAGACATTATAATGTAGTAAAGATGCTATTTTACAAAATTCTAATTAAAAAAAGGGTCTTTTCCACTAAATGTCTATTGTAATGACTATGCTTACATGTACATGTAGTTACCTAAGATGTAACAGCAGACGTTTATGTATATTCTACACGATTCTGAAAGAATCTCATTGTGCAGTTCGCAGCCATTTGCTGGATGGCTTTGTTATTTGCTAAGGGGTCGTTTACGAAACAGAGGCTTTGGCTCCAGCTCTGGCTCCGGCTCCAGCTCCAGCTCCAGCTCCAGCACCGACATCCATCCACGTGCAGAAAATATAAGTTGTGGTTTTTCATTGTAGCTGAAACTCTGTTTCTCTTTTCAAACCAGAGAATCTACTTCAGAACCGCAGCCAAAAGCCTCTATTTTGATGCCCGTTATTGTAGAATGGATTCATGAAATGGAGCTGGAGCTTGAGACGGAGCCTGGAGCCTCCGTTTCGTTAACACCCTATGTGTACAGTGAAGTGCTACATGTACAAAGTATTTGTCATGTGTACATGAAGTATTAAAGGTAGTATCATACTTTGGTAAGAAATCAAAACAGAAATGTTCACAGATTTACGTATAACTTACAGGGTATGAAGATGGTGCTGGTAGAAACCTACAGTACTGTTAAAATGTTTCCGCCTGAAATGGTGTATTTATCCGGAAATTAGTAAAACAACGACCGGAAATCTTTTTGATATTTTAAAAGATCAAAAATAAAAGAGAAAAGTCTTTAGAAATACTGTGGCCGTTTCACGTGATTTTCTCAAAAAGTGGGCACCGTATGGAATTGAAATTTTCACAGATGACTGTGACTGTACCTTCCTTGATATTTCTGCCCATGAATCTATACTTCTTTGACAAAAACCAAAGTATGATATTACCTTTAAACTACAGTATCTTAGTTATTTTATCCATTACATTTCTAGTTCCTTAAAAGTTGCATCAAAATATGACTTGTTAAGTTAAATTAGTTGGGCAGCAATGTGAATGAGGTTATTCAGATTGTATTATTTAGCATCTTTGTGCAATTTGTCAGAATTTTGACAATATACAATCTTTCCAATGTATTTAACAGTATGTTTAGACACAAACACCACATATCTACACTTAGTAGATTGTGGATTGATCCATGTGCCATTAAAGCAGTGTTCTTCAGTTTTCAGTTTTAAAACATTAAAAATGTTTAAGAGATAGTTCAACAGTTGGTGTTAGCACCTGAACCCTGGAATGACCCAACTTCAGGGTGTCACTGGGGCTTCAAACCTCAGCTGACGGTTCAGGTTATAACCCATACTCAGTTTATATTCAGCTAATAAATATTGCTCACTGTTTAAGAAGTATATATTTGTTTGTTTTTTTAACTTGTTTTCATTATTTTATTACGTATTTGTATTTTATCCTTGAATGCATAAATTGCAAATAATTTTGTCAAAATGTTCCACTGCCACTGCAAAATGCTCCACACTGCTGAAATACCTGAGAATCTTCTCCAGAGCTCTTGGAAAGATCAACATGCAGCTTGAATGTTAAGCAAGAGACACCTTGAACACAGTATCAGAACTGTCATTGCCTGAAGAATTGATGTATGAATCAACATATGCAGTGATGACAACTGACATCCAACATGAGTGGAACAAACATCCTCAGCCTGCACCCTCATCATCATCACTTTCACTCTCTCCAAGACAGCAGTGAATCTGTGTCAGGTACTGAGCTTGTGATGTGTTTCTTCTCATCAGTCAGAGATCTGCCAAGATATCAGATTTCAACAATGTCACTGATTCTCTTCAAGACTGGTACAAGTGCCTAACTAACATCCTGATGAAGAAGGCACAACTGTGCTGCATGGGTAAAGGTGCAGGAGTCCTGAAAATCCATTGAGATTATTGAGATGAAGTGAACACACATCATTACTGAACTTCACTACATTGCAGAAGCTGTACAGACACACAGTACAGCCAACCAGTAGGAGAGTGATACTGCTACCATGCAGCATTCATTGATAAATGACATGCAGTGAAACATCCTGATAAATGATACATGTGAAAAGCCATCAGTGTGTACATAACTACAGAGATAATCATGGTATCCTCAACAACAACTTGTGGACTTGAGCAGTGAGCATCAACAGTGGAGTGGAGCATATGGCAATTTATTCTGTCAGCCATTTTCTTTTGAGTTATGTTGCTACAGGTCCACTTTGATCTGCACATTCCGTCTTATAATGGGACAAAATATTAAGCAAAATGTGATCTCATACATCATTAATGGTAATATCATACTTTGGTTTTTATCAAACATATTTATCTCACACTGAACACAGAAAGAGAGTTTTTTTCATGATTTTTCTCTCAATATGCTCAACCCGAAAGCTCCCCAAAATTCAGATTCTCTGAATTTCGTCAATGGGGGCAGCAGACAAATCTGTGTGATTTCGTGATGTCAAATATGGGAGCTTTTTTTATAAAGAAAAATCATGAAAAAAGACTCTTTTTCTGTGTTCAGTGTGAGATAAATATTTTTTTCTCATGTCAAGTCATTTAATGATTATATTTCTAACAAATAAAGCGAGGTTTGTTGAGTGTTGAATATCCTCTTTAAAGTGATGTACACTGTAGTTGAAAGCAGAAGTGTTGTATTTTTCTCTCACCAAGTCTAACAGTCTTACATGTATCTTATAATCAACCACAAATCTTGGCTGTTCCTGCATGTTTGTTCCATCACAAAATGTAAAGTTGAAGTGACATTGCATGAATTTGCTCACAGCTGTCAAGAAATTGTGATTGTAAAACTCATCTTCAGTTGACAAGTTTATGATAATAGCTTTCAGGCTTGTATGATCTGCATATTGGAATACTCCATGGAATTGTCAAATGCTGAGCTTTCAACTGGTCAAGATTTCTTCTAGATGTATTAGAAATCCTCCCACAATGTCTTAGTCACAGAGTCAAAGATCCATGACATCACTCCGTAGTGAATGTTTTTGGCAGCTGACCTCTTTTATGCCAATTGCCTCTCTCATGTAACTGGGGCTTTTTTCCTGTTCTATCAATTTCTTTCATTCTTAATGTAGCGGATCAAGCCAATGACATGATGTCTGGTCCCGACCTCATTAAGTTATTCGAGATCCAGGCTCCGAAATTTAAGAAACTCATGGACAGACACTCCTTCGATGTCATTCTCAGTTAATTGATTTATTCGATGATCACCGACCTCATTGAATCCAAAATAATTGGAAGTCAATAATACTAGCTTTATACCATAAACAAAAAACCCCTCCAAAGGTAGCTCAGAAGCCTACACAATATCGAGTGAGTACACACAGCAATACAGTTCAGTTGGCCGCTACATACTCAGACCATAGCAAGGCACTGATTCCTCCTTCAAAGGGGTTTTACATGGCTCACAGCTCGGCAGAACGTAAAAGTTCGCCGACGAAATCAAAGTCCTCGACAAAGTTCGAGTAAGTTCGAGAGAGACCATGCCGCGTCTCATCGATTCATGCATAAATTTGATACATCTATGTCCGTGACACCTTATTGTAGAGCACTAGAGGCCTTGGATATTTGTCGTACACTTTTGTGCCATCTCTCTAGCAACAGCAATGGAATAAGAAGAGGAAATAATGACTACAGTGACATTACTGTATTCTTCATAAGGACATCTTCCCACATGTGCTCAAGAGCACCTTCTGGAAATGTATAAAGAATCTTAACATTTTTCCCGTGATTTTCTGCCCAAAACTGCCAAGCACTCAAAGCGCTCTCCAAAGATATAGACAAGAAGCTGAAGTTAGCAAAATTGTGGTAGAATTGTTGTGAGCTCACAAGGAGGTACTGGTAGTCATACAAACTATATCTTACGTGATTTTGTCCATTTGGTGTTGGGGACCCTAATCAAACAACTCACGATGGGATTATTCGTCTGTTCCCTGCACCGAGCCAAACATGCTGCCACAAAATATACTGCCTGTAAGCAGCATGGCGAAAGTTATCATTGTTCCGCTGATCATTTGCGGCCATCATATCAGCACGATAGAGAATGGCAATTTCCAAAACGTGCCCATCCAACATAAGATTGTTGAATAATAATTGTTGTTTGTGTAATGCACTGGTTGGCCCTTTGAGTGCAGCATTTTATTCTCATTGGGTGTAGTCATCTCTTTACAACTCCCACACTTACACCACCTTGGCTGGTTGTTGTTAGGAGGTGAAAATCCCCGGTTTTAAACTCTTTAAACAGAAATCTAGAGACATAAAGTTTAAAATGATTTGAACCCTTGTCATGTAATCCCTTCAAAAATCAAAATCAATCACAAATGACTGGTCATCCTTGTGGGTACACACTCCGTTTCCTCAATTCTGATCAGTCTACATTTGGAGAAACAATGCTTAACAATATCAGCTATTAACACTTCACAACGTAGTGTTCCATCAGGTTTGGATAATCACTACTACAGCACTGCTAGGCCGATCAACCTAATATTGCTCATTCCTCGGTTCAACGTTCTGAATTTCATCCAGAATCTTGCAGAAATTTAAGGGCTCCGCTAGCTCACTGGAAGCAAAAAAAGAAAGGTGTTACTCGTCATGACTCATTATGGCGCAATTCCTGTGTGATCTGTTGATTGCTCCTAAATTGTTCTTTCAGCGCACAGTCTCTTAACTGTGCAAGTGTAGTTTTCTCATTAGCATAATACGGTCATACAGCCTGATGAGAGCGCGGCTAAAATCAGCGAGCGATTCATTCTCATTTTGATTCCTTGAATAGAAGGCGCAATGGAGCGTTTGTACTGTCTCAGGAGACCTGAACCTTTGCCTCAAAAATTGTAGCACTTTTTTGAGTGTGTCTGTCCCTCCTTTTGGGCAACAGAGGATTTCCTCTCTTGCCACGCCCCCAAGTGAACACTTGAAAGAAGGCAACAATGAGTCAGGTGGTTCCTGATGATACCCCCACCTCTGAGTGGTTAATACAAAGAACCAGCAATGGATATTGTTGGTCTTTGGGGGACCTTCACATACCACAAGTGTTTTCAAATCTTTTGATCTTCCTAACCTCCGCCAGAAAAAAAAATTGAGGTATTAAAATAAGCCACTTAACCTCTGTAAATTCATCATACAATCATCAAACAACCGCAAGGGAAACTGACTGAATTTTAAGAACAAACAAACAAAGAACAAATGAACAAAGATAATTGACTATTGGGGTCACCACCAACGTAGGGCTGGATAACTCAGTTGTTAGAGCACCTGTGCGGTATTCAGGAGGTCGCCGGTTCAAATCCCGCTCCAGTAAATTTTTCTTTGTTCACTTTTCAATGACTAGTCAGTTTCCCTTGCGGTTGTTTGATGATTGTATTAATTAAAAAGCTGTATCCTCTTTGAGTGATCCTCAATGTACCGATCCCAGGTTGCAGCATTGTTGCGTGTATCATTGAAACGATCCCTGGGGTGTGGCGGTGTGTGCGTGGTTTCATGGCTTCTGACTGCCAAACGAACAAAGATAATTGACTATTTGGGACACCACCAATGTAGGGCTAGATGGCTCAGTTGGTAGAGCTCCTGTACGGTGTTCAGGAGGTTGCCGGTTCGAACCCCGCTTGAGTCAGTCTTTAAATTCAGTCAGTTTCCCTTGTGGTTATTTGATGATTGATAAAGAAGGGAACATACTCTGCATAAATTTGAAAGATTTTGATGCAAACAAAGAAAGTTTTGGCTTAACTAGGATTTAAACCGTAGACCTTTCGAGAGGCCTGTGGTCTTATTCCTGATACATTTGAAATTGTTTTCGCCAACCGGACAGAGTTATTTAAACTGTAACAAGCAACAGGAAACGCTTTATTTTGTATGTAATCAATATTCTTGTAATACGGTCATAACCTGCAATGAAAAGGGGGCATATAGGATTTACAAGGCCTATGAGTTTGAAACAGAAAATGGACACAACAGTTCGTAAACAGTGCAAACAGTCACCATGGGAAACCTTGGTTCATCAGATGCTGGGTTTACAAGGAAATCAATATTTGTGTCTTTTCCAAAGATCGTTCGTCCGAACGATTTTTGGAACAAACATAGGACACCCTCACTTGAGTTGTTTTAGTTATCCCCTTTCACTCAAGGTATGAAGATGGTGCTGGTAGAAACGTACCGTTAAAATGTTTCCACCTGAAATGGTGTATTTACCCTTTCGCATCAGATCACTGCAGGCCAAAGAATATACCATTGTCAAGTCACACAGTATTCTATGTCACAGGGCTAGTACATGTATTTGTTAATTAATTTTTTTTAAAGCTGTCAGCTGATCACCACCCAATTACACATACCATGTACCTGAATGTAATAGGTACACTGTTCAAACAGTGTGTTTGTACAAGCGTGTTGTATGCACATGATCAATATTAACCTCTCTATTATCTGAGAGGTTTATATGCTACAAAAGGTGGTGGGAGGGTGGGTTGGTGTATGTTTGTTGCATGTATCGTACATGGAACTTGAGCAGAGAACGAGCCACTGCGTTACAAACCGGGCACACAAACCGCATTTGAATTTTTTAGGGGGGGGGGGGGGGGAGTGGGGCAAGAACTCGAGTCTTATCAGCCAAGCAATGACTTCAGTCGAGTGGAGTCGAGTCATTTGCTCTCAATGACTCGAGTCAAGTGGAGTTGAGTCATTTCCTCGCAATGACTCGAGTCGAGTGGAGTCATATCATTTGCTGTCAATGACTAGAGTCGAGTGGAGTCGACTCATGAGTCGAGTGGAGTCGAGTCATTTGCTGTCAATGACTCGAGTGGAGTGGAGTCGAGTCATTTGCTCTCAATGACTCGAGTCGAGTGGAGTCGAGTCATTTGCTGTCAATGACCCTAGTCGAGTGGAGTTGAGTCATTTGCTGTCAATGACTCGAGTCGAGTGGAGTTGAGTCATTTGCTTGTAATGACTCGAGTCGAATCGTGTCGATTTATTTGCTCGCAATGAGTCATGTTGAGTCATTTAGCCTTGAGGACTCGAGTCGAGTCACCAAAAAATGTCACTCGAGTCGGACTCGGGTCGACTCATTGACTCGAGTCTTTACAACTCTCCATTATAATGCTTTAAAAGTGAACAAAGAAAAAATGACTGGAGTGGGATTCGGACCAAGGATACAGCTTTTTAATAAATATATAATCATAACAAAACAGGGAAAACTTACTGAATTTTTCTTTGTTCATTTTTCAATGACTTTAAATTCAGTCAGTTTCCATTATTGATGGTTAATCCTGATAGTTAGGCTTGGTTTCTGCTGCATTGGATTGCTTGTACGTAGTAGGGGTGCGTGGTTACCGTGCTATGGCTGCCTTCATCTGGATCAATGTAGGCATGTAGGTTGGAATTTCCATGGCTCCCTGCGCATTATCTACCACCTTCATCAACCGACCACCGTCGGCCCCACACCCCTTCCAGGCAACTCAAACACTTCCACGATAATCAGGCTAGATCTCAAGTCTAGCGTTATTCAATGTGTACATTAGAACAATCTATGTTTGGTTTTCCCTCTTACACCAAAAAGCAAACAAGAAGTGGTCGGGGTAAAGGGCAATAATGTACATATCGTGCGTAGAGCAGATACAGCTGTAAGACCACGCACACCAAAGGCCGGCCAGACATCCTTAGCACTGGGTCAACCAGTTTTCCACCTGCTAGAAGCTACCCAACGATATTCTTCTGCGAAAACGGACCTCCGAGTTTGGTGCCTGTGAAGTTTTTCGCTGGGAACACATCGTGTACTTCATAGTCAATTTATCTCTTGAGCAGTTGTGCTTGTAGGTGATATAATATTGGACTCGCTAGTTTTGATGTCTACTGCAGTAGACCTGTTTCACATCAACTGAGTATTATGCATTGAGTGTTGGAGACCTGATAACCAGTTTAAAGGTCTACTTTACTGGTGAGGTATTCCTGGCACTCATACCAATTACGGATGCAGAATCCCTGCGATTGTTCTACAACCGCACAGTGAAGATTGACTCTCTGGAATACTGGAAGTCCAGCTCGTCCTTGACTGTTTGGAATGCTGGCAACGCCTTCCGTCCCAAAGTACTGGATAGGTCGCTATGCTGATCTCGGATACAGTGAAGTCAAGTCCTAGCTCCATGATCAAGACCATTACTTCATCAACCTGTACCGAGGGTTAAACCGTGTGCCGTGCGAACGTATAGGCTATACGTGGTTTTCAGCTTGTAGTCATCGAGAGAACAAGCAAACTTTTGACCCTGATTGCTCTACCATGGGTCTCGCTAAGGAGCTAACATCACAACAATGAGTTGCACGGTCTCATGAGCTGCTACTTTTATACATAAGCAACACTTTGGTCTGTTCGGGACCTGAAATACGGAACCTATCAATTGGTTTTGGGATTCACCTGTATAAGAAAATGAGGCCGGTTAAGTTGACCAATCTGCTGATTTGCGCCATCGCTATGTTTCTCTTTGGCGCAACCTACGTTTTCTTCAAGGAACCAACTAAAGGTAAATATAAACATACATGGACATCAACCAACCAAATTATTACAACTTGGGTATTAGGGAGACACGTTAGCATCTAAAAGTGGAAATTGGTGCGATGGGAACACGGCTTACTTTTCGATATCTCCTTAAGGTACCAACTACCATTTAGAGACATATTTTTATTGTCGATATTTTAATAGAAGAAAGAGAATGCTCTCAATATGAACATTTGTCAATTTCAAGTTCAGTGGTTTGGAGGATGTTTAGAAATACATGTAGGTAAAGTTTGTGCACGACCCAATGAGAAAGTCTCCCTAAGGTCCCATCCTCGGTTTTAATGACACCAAGGATTCCTCAAAAGCGCCCTAGGTACTGTAGCTCGAAAGCCTGATGAAACCTTTTATGGAAAGATGATGAGAAGAAGATACAGTTTTAGAGGTGGGAGGAAAACCCCAGAGTAATATTCTGGGTAAAACCCACAGAATCAGGCAGGGACTGAAAACCCAATCCACTTGTGGACCGAGCCGGACTCGAACCCAGTCCGCCAGAGGTGAAAGGCGAGGAAAGAACAGCTACCCCAACCTGACTCCACTTAAATTTGATCAATGCTGAAACCATGCATTTGTACTGTAATGATATCGGCCTATATCTTGCGTGTAAATAACATGTAGCCTACGTCATTATACACAGTTAGTGTACTGTGTACACTTTGGGTGCGCCACACTCAGTTGGAGGAAAAAAGCTATGCTAAGTACACATGCAAATAGACATTGCCATTGACGGAAGTAGAGCATTCATTTTATCATAAAAGGGCACTGACATTTACTTAACGAAGTCAAAGAATATCTGTCACAAGATAAGCACGGTATCATCACGATTAAAGGTAGTATCATGCTTTGGTAGGAAAAAGCAGAAATGTTCACAGATTTACGTTACAGGGTATAAAGATAGTGAGTAGGTGTCAATTTCTTTTCATGATTGGGGGATGATTGGTGATTTGGTGTCCTATGCGTGGAGCGAAGCGACCGAGCGGGGGAGGCTGTGGGAGGTGGGATACCCCCCTCTCAAACCAGGGACTTTTTGATAAAAAAAAGAGACGAAAAGTCGCATTTTAGAGCATTTAAAAACGATATTTAGAAGAATTAAACACTGCGAAGACTAAAAAAACAATCAAAGGATCATGTAATATTTCTATACAATAAACTTGAATGACATTCAACATCGAAATATTGGGGGGGGGGGGGGGGGGGGGGTGATAATACACGCCACCCCTCACCTGAAATTTTTTTTTTGGGGGGGATATAACCCCCATCCCCCGGGATCGACACCCATGATAGTTATGGTAGCATTTTAAAAATGCTTCTGCCTGAAATGCTGTATTTATCAAGAAATAAGTAAAAGCAAGGACCGAAAATATTTTTGATCTTTAAAAGATACGGTGAAAAGATAGATTCTGTGGCCGTTTTCACTGGTTTTTTTTTCATTAAGTGGGCATGCACCGTATGAGACTGGAAATTTCACAGATGACTGTTACTGTATTTTACTAGATATCTTTTTAAATTACCTTTAAACGGCTTGAACATTTAGCAGTTGTAAAATACATGATGAAACAAACTGAAAATTCGAATGCAACTTGTGACGAGTGATTTTTATTGTAAATCTTCACCTAGGCCTAGGCCTAATCATAAGTGAAAACACGGTGATTAAGTTATATCGACTCAATAATTGTTCGTTATTACAGTGTTTTTGCATTTGTATTCATGGATAATTTGTTTTACTCCAGCTGTACTAGACCACAAGGACACCGACTCCGTGGTACGAGGTTTGAGCGGCGGGGTGCCTGCTGTCTCGGGCGGGACATCGGATGAATCTCCCGGTAGGGCAAGGCACGAGATTCACGGTGATGATGATACTGACGGTGATGGTGATGATAATGCTTTGATCCTTCCATTTGCCAACCGTTCAATGCCCAGGCGTCTTCTGGAGGTGCCGGCTTATATGCGTATGCTCAACGCCTCCAAAGAAGGTATGTGTATTTTAACTGCTTTGATTTTTGACACAACTGTATGGTATTTATCGACTTCCAATGCCTCACATTTCAATTATTTAAAATAAGCCTTTTCATTTCACTTTTTTTTCATTTCATTTATTTATTTCTGGTAATGACACCAATGATTCATCAAAAGCGCCCTAGGCACTGTAGCTCTAAAGCCCGATGAAACCTTTTATGGAAAGATGATGAGAAGAAGATTCAGTTTTAGAGGTGGGAGGAAAATCCCAGAGTAATATTCTGGGTAAAACCCACAGAATCAGGTAGGGACTGAAAACCCAATCCACTTGTGGACCGAGCCGGACTTGGACCCGGTCCGCCAGAGGTGAAATGCGAAGAAAGAACCGCTACGCCAACCTGTCTCCTCAAATACAGCAAGTTTCCCTTGTGGTTATTTGATGATTAGACTGATGTTATGTTCCACTTTTCTGTCAGAAGGCGTGGACATCGACATAGCGTGGGGGAACCCAGACTACCACGATCTTGACCAGCAGACAGTCATCGTGACGGGCCTGTCGTCTTTCACCGAGGAGGCTGGGGTAGGGCTGGTCACCTCGGCACAGATCCACATGCCATTCAAGAAGATCATCATCTACAATCTGGGCATCAAGTCACAGACACTGGCCAAGGTAAAGAAGACGCACAATAAAACAACCATTTAGACCGCGGGCCTTTACGAAACCTGGCTTGAGGCTCGGCTTGGTAGGCTACTTATTTCGCTACCGCCTTTAGAGGCACACAAACGAAACGAAGGGATTGGGCCACACGACGAAGCCGAAGAAAGGCTCCAGCTTCGCCATGTATCTCAAGCCCTTCATTTCATTAAGGACACAAAAAGGCAGTAGCAAAATAAATCCCAAGCCTAGCCTCAAGCCAGGTTTTGTAAAGGCCCTCAATAAGGACGATTCCAAAAGATAAAGCGCCTACAAGAGTTTATAATGCGTTGACCATGCGCTAAATCGACCCCAATGGCCATTTGAAAGGGCCAACTGATTCCCATACTTCGTTTGCAAACTCGTTGCAAACTCTTGGGCGCACTAGCTACACTCCACGCCCTCGGTAGCTCAAGGAAGAGCCTTCCCTTAAAATTATAAGAAAGTGGGAACACTGTTGTTTTAACCTTTGTAAGACTAACTGGAACTCATAAGGGGCCCATTTCATAGAGCTGCTTAGCACAACAAATTGCTTAGCACAAAAATAGCTCGCCCAATAAAACAAACCACCATTGAAAATTCCATTTGAAATTCATGGTCAGGAAACAACAGCCAAAGAACAATCGTAAGTGAAATACACAACATACAGAAATTTGGTTGTTAACCATGTTTTTTTACTAAAAAAAAAGAGAAATGTCATGCTTAGCAAATTTTTGTGTTAAGCAGCTCTATGAAATTGGCCCCTGATTGCCTGTAACATAATGCGACTTAGATCTTGAAACACGTTTTGGATAAAACAAAAACACTCGTGGGGCGCCAAATAAAACATGATAGTGAAGAAAAAATGATGCATAATTTGTAAAGATCAGAGAACGGCACCCACACTTTATCTGATCCAGTATGCACAATTGCACATGGAATGAAAAACCCGTGAAAATTTGAGCTCAATTGGACAACAGAGTCACGAGGAAAATAGCAGAAAACAGACTCAATTTTTTGTTATAAAGTATGAAGAATGGTTTTGATCTTACTTCGAGATCAAAACTGTTTTCGGTATTTTGTTTTACTCATTTCTGGATAAATACACCATTTCAGGCGAAAATATTTTAACAGTATGATTCTACCAGCACCGTATTCATACCCTGAAAGTTATACGTAAATCTGTGAACATTTCTGTTTGGTTATGTTACCAATCCTGTGCTGTACCTTAATGTTTAAAACATACCAATTTTTCTTTGCAGTTGACGCCGCTATGTAATGTTGAAGTACGGAAGTTTGACTACACCAAGTATCCAGCGCATGTCAAGATACTACGAAACAATGCATGGAAACTTATCGTCATTACGGTAAGCATTATCACCTGTCGAGGTGGAGGGTTATGCAGTCAATGTTTCGGTCAGAATGTCCTGACCGTCTTCATCTCTGTGAAAAGAAATCAGCTTTGTCAAAACAGAATGCTTGGTAGATAGTGTATCACGTGTTTCGTTTCGTCCAATCAAAACAATTAATTAAAGGGAGCATAGGATTTGCAAAGATGTGCGTTTTGGCTGAATTTGGTACTTAAACAGAAGTGAAGGTCTTAAACTTCCTTACAGACGTTGTTTCATGTACCTTTTTACGCTTTGTTCATCTAGCAGAAATACGGCCGAAATAATCTTGCCCCCTTCCGAATCCTTCACGGTTACACCACTGCTTCCGAAATGCTACTAAATCGTTCGGACGAACGATCTTTTTAAAAGACACTAAAACTTGACTTCCTTGAAAAAGCCAGTAGGCCTATCTGATGAACCAAGATTTCCAATGGTGACTATTTTCATTATTTACGAACTGTTAAGTCCATTTTCTGTCTCAAACCCAATATTTTTGGGGAGGCCTTGCAAATCATGTACGCTGCCTTTAAAAGAAAGAGTAGTGAGTTTGTTAAAATATTTTTGGCGGGAACGTGGAAAAATCGCATATCTAATTTAGGAGTTTTGCATTGTTTCTTCGACCAATGTATCAAATTTTATTGAATACACGTTTATTCTTATAATTTCATGTTAAGGGTATTCTTGAACGTTTTTGGAAGATACATCGTGTACTGTCGATGTCCAGTTCATGAGTTGTGCTAACTGCAATACGAAACGAAATGCTTACGCAGCGAAGATATCGCACTGGCTGAAAATGTTCTCAAGTTCTTGAGCATTCACATGGAGTATGAACTGGGATGAAGGCAGATTATGGTTATTATTAACAATTTGGCAGGTTAGAAAATAATTGAGAATTTTTCTGATTATTTTTGTAGGAAGTGCTAGAGGAATTCGGCTCTGTTTTCTACGCCCATCCACACGTTCGCTTCAGAGCTCCGATAAATATCCTTTTCCCATACGTCAAGGCGATGAAAGGTTTCATCCCGAGTATGGCAGATGAGTTTACCACGCTCCAGTCCACCCATCCGACCATGCTACGACTCATGAAGGTCCCCCAGGCCAGGCTGGCTGGGACCGTCTCCGGTGGCCCGCTGGTGTCTGGCAACATGCTCCTATTCGTCATGAACTCTACCTTCTTCAACGCGGCCGTACCGCAGCTCCGCAAGTGCTTCCTGCGGGCCAAATGCATCAGCCCGCCCGGGTCCATGTGGCGGCTGCCGTCCGCTGCTGGTGGCGGGAGTGATGACACCGCTGACCCCACTAACAACAAGAAGAATCCCAGTCAGAACAAGAAACAGCGGGTCCATCACTTCGACTTATCAGCGCTCTCCCTAATGATGTACAAGATGTACGGTGAGAACTGGGCACCGGGTGAGGACGTGAGACGGATGATGAAGAGGCTGTTTGTGGTACAGGACGAGCGCGGTGATCCGCTCCGGGAACTCTCCTGGTCGTTCAGGTGCAATCCTCCTAAGGAGGAGTTCGATCCCGCACGACTACTCCGCCACAAGAAATTATGAAGATTCGATTCAACAGTTTTTTTCTGAGAACTTGGAAACACGAAAGCTTTGGAGAGCGAATGCTTGATCATGCAAGTTGTTAATGTACTCTAAGCAACAAATTTAAGAACAGCTTTTAAGCTAGGAAAACTCTTTTTAGAGATCCTGCATGATGACTCTTGAGAAGCTCTAGAGAGTGTTTGAAACAGCGCCCTCGCGCGAACGGCCTCTCTTTTTATTTAAAATGTTCCAGAAAATCTCGGTTTTGGCTTTCGATCAAGCTTCAATTTTTGTCGCCCTCAAAAAAGCCAAAAAATGCGCAGGTTTTCTAAAAAGTCAGAAGGCGGTTTTTTTAAACCCTGTTAATATAGCTTTTCCTGGTCATTTTAGGCAAATGAGCGGACAATTTAAACGCTGCGTCATTTCATTTCGCGTGAAACTGCAAGGCACCTCAAAATAGTCATTCGATTTCACTTCATGTGCAAGCAAATGTAAACAAGCGTCACAGGCGAATAAATAGAATCGCCTTTCAATTAAAAATTCCATTCGATCAGCATTCGAATTGTAATGGCTTTTGGCAGCGTGCTAAATTGAATGCCGATTTTGCATAAAACTGAACGACTGTTGAATTTAATTGAATGCAATGCTATAAATACGGATGCATCAAAGTGAAATCGAGTGACGGTTTCAACCGAGGAGGAAAAATCACGTCAACACGAATGAGTGAAAATTGAATTGGCCGCTCATTTGCCGAAAATGACCGGGAATTGTAATCTATTTACTGTAAATTTAATGATGTAAGGAATTGAACATACATTATTGTTATGTATTATAAAATTGGGACGGCTGGAGAAATTACGACATGATATCCCAGCAATGAATGGAAGGTTTGATACCAGGATCATGTAGTCTATTTACCAGGCAACTTTGTGCCAATACAATCCTTAGAATGATCTTATACATATGTTTGCTACTGCGTGGACAATTTTTGTCGAGATTTTTCTCCAATTATAGGGCATAAAACATGAAAACATTCATCAGATCTTGGCATGTCAATTGTACATAAATATTGTGATTGTTTTTTTCTCCAATAAAGAAATAATTTTGGAATGAATTCATTTGTAACTGTGTTCTTATTTCAGTGCCAATTGTTTCTTTGGAAAGAACAATATAATTGTCTGTTCTTTGTTTGGAGTCGTCATATATTAAGTTATACTAACTCAAGTTTTGGATTCTGGCGTTTAACCAAGCTTTTGGACTATTTTGGACTAAGTTCATTTGGCCTACCATATTACAATGCCAAACATACTGGGGGTACTACTCCATACTGGGGGAACTACTCCCATACTGGGGGAACTACCATACTGGGGGAACTACCATACTGGGGGAACTACTCCATACTGGGATAACTACTAGGGGAACTACCGGGGGGCACTACTTCATACTGGGGGAACTACCGGGGGGCACTACTTCATACTGGGGGAACTACCGGGGGGCACTACTTCATACTGGGGGAACTACCGGGGGGCACTACTTAATACTGGGGGAACTACTGGGGGGCACTACTCCATACCGGGGGAACTACTGGGGGAACTACCGGGGGAACTACCGGGGGCACTAAGTTCATACTGGGGGAACTACTAGGGGGCACTTCTCCATACTGGGGGAACTACTTGAGGAACTACCATACTGGGGGTACTACCATATTGGGGGAACTACCGTACTGGGGGAACAGATGAGTCCGAACAGTTAGGGCAGATTTAGCCTTAAGAAAACAGGGGGTTGGAAAGCAAAAAGTGTAATTTTGATGAAATCAAGTCCTAAACTGAGTCGCAATCTGAAAAACTTATCGAAGGACGTGTCATGGCTAGAGCACATCAAATTCTTCGTTTACCGAGATTTTTCTCCAATTATAGGGCATAAAACATGAGAACATTCCAATCACATGCAGGTATGAAAATGGTTTTAAAATACCAGAATTTTATAGGGTGCTCATTTTCGGTCTCCATTTAAAATACTGATAGTTACTAATAATACATCGATCTGCGCTACACCCCACAAAACCATCTCTAGATCCGCCACCTGAACCATTCCTCACTGAGGTAACATCAGGCAGCATGTCGGACGAAGATAATTATGTGAACACCACAAATTCATATGGATGGTAGCTATACGTATATGAAGCCTGTGTGTGATTGATGGTAGCTATACATATGAAGCTTGCATGTGATTGATGATATACGTATGAAGCTTGTATGTGATTGATGATAGATAAACGTATGAAGCTTGTCTGTGATTGATGATAGATATACGTATGAAGCTTGTCTGTGATTGATGATAGATATACGTATGAAGCCTGTTTGTGATTGATGATAGATATACGTATGAAGCTTGTCTGTGATTGATGATAGATATACGTATGAAGCTTGTCTGTGATTGATGATAGATATACGTATGAAGCTTGTCTGTGATTGATGATAGATATACGTATGAAGCTTGTCTGTGATTGATGATAGATATACGTATGAAGCCTGTTTGTGATTGATGATAGATATACGTATGAAGCTTGTCTGTGATTGATGATAGATATACGTATGAAGCTTGTCTGTGATTGATGATAGATATACGTATGAAGCTTGTCTGTGATTGATGATAGATATACGTATGAAGCTTGTCTGTGATTGATGATAGATATACGTATGAAGCCTGTTTGTGATTGATGATAGATATACGTATGAAGCTTGTATGTGATTGATGATAGATATACGTATGAAGCCTGTCTGTGATTGATGATAGATATACGTATGATGAAGCTTGTCTGTGATTGATGATAGATATACGTATGAAATTTGTGATTGATGATAGATATACGTATGAAGCTTGTCTGTGATTGATGATAGATATACGTATGAAGCTTGTCTGTGATTGATGATAGATATACGTATGAAGCTTGTCTGTGATTGATGATAGATATACATATGAAGCCTGTTTGTGATTGATGATAGATATACGTATGAAGCCTGTTTGTGATTGATGATAGATATACGTATGAAGCTTGTATGTGATTGATGATAGATATACGTATGAAGCTCGTCTGTGATTGATGGTAGATATACGTATGAAGCTCGTCTGTGATTGATGATAGATATACGTATGAAGCCTGTTTGTGATTGATGATAGATATACGTATGAAGCTTGTATGTGATTGATGATAGATATACGTATGAAGCTCGTCTGTGATTGATGGTAGATATACGTATGAAGCTCGTCTGTGATTGATGATAGATATACGTATGAAGCTTGTCTGTGATTGATGATAGATATACGTATGAAGCTTGTCTGTGATTGATGATAGATATACGTATGAAGCTTGTATGTGATTGATGATAGATATACGTATGAAGCTTGTCTGTGATTGATGATAGATATACGTATGAAGCTTGTCTGTGATTGATGATAGATATACGTATGAAGCTTGTCTGTGATTGATGATAGATATACGTATGAAGCCTGTTTGTGATTGATGATAGATATATGTATGAAGCTTGTATGTGATTGATGATAGATATACGTATGAAGCTTGTCTGTGATTGATGATAGATATACGTATGAAGCCTGTTTGTGATTGATGATAGATATACGTATGAAGCTTGTATGTGATTGATGATAGATATACGTATGAAGCTTGTATGTGATTGATGATACATATGAAGCTTGTGTGTGATTGATATGGTAGTTATACGTATGAAGCTTTTCTCAAAGTGTTCCAAATCATCAAAATAGCAGAGAACCCATTTCTAATTATATGACAGCGGGTCTATTTCTTATCTGAGAGGAGTATTGAACCCAATTTCAAGACATTTAATTCTTCATCAAAAATTGAAAAAACGGCAAGGGGTACCACTTGCATTTTTTTTTCATTTTTGGCAAACAATTGATTGATTGAAAAATTATGAATTGAAAAACAGATGCCTGAGAGCACAGGGAACCAATTTCTAGTATGAAAACGGGTCTATTTCTCATCTGAGAGGAGTATTGAACTGAATTAAGGACATTTGATTTTTCATCCAAAAATGGAAAACAAATTGGCCATAAATTGACTTTGTAGTATGCAAATGGTTTATTCCTTGTCTGAGAGGAGTATTTGAATTTTGGCCCCAAAATGAGGAAAATGTAATTTTTGACCCCAAATTTCAGTTTTAAAAAATTGGCTTTAAATGTCCCAAAAGCTGCCCTAGAGAAAGAGAAAGTAATTCTCGATGCCAAACAGTGAAAACATTGCCTTTAATTTTGGCCCCAAAATGAGGAAAATGGTAAGGGGTACCCCTTGCCCTAATGCATCTTTTGGGGCATTTGGAAGCAACTTTGAAAAACGGTAATTTTGGACCAAAAATGTTTCAAGCTGCTTCCAGATGCCCCAAAAGCTGCCTCAGAGTAAGATGAATACATTTTCGATGCCAAACAGTGAAAAAATGACTTGAATTGACAATAAAAAGTTTCATAAAACAATGAATGACTTCATGATTTAATCTCTGAAATCACTGATTACAAATTAGAAATAATCATAATCAATAACAATAATAATAACAACAAAATCAAGCGCATTATATAATTTAGGATCTAAAAAGTCCACGTTCATTTGAACAACGTCGCGAAACCACTATAATACACAAGTCCACAGTACATTTTCATTCCAGGAAAACTAATATAAAAATTGTTAATAAAATACGAAGTACAAAAAATTAAGACTTTTAAAAGTACTGATTCATGCGGCTGTATATATATATTACAATTTAACGGCTATATAATCGTTGTTAGAGGATTTGATCACAAGCTATAGGCCTACCAATCTTTGCTATTAATTAACATGCAATATGGAGTTAGTCTTTAAAATCATTACTTTTTACTTGTCCTCCTATTCATATTTGGCAGGTAAATTCATTGCATGTTTTGGGTTTTTGTGAAGTCCACGTAGCAATCTGCACAATATGGACGCGATACCAAATCCTGTATATTATTGAGGAGAAACCCACACGACCACGGCTAACCCACTGTCTTTGGTATTACATCAATTTCTAACCACATTTTGTCAAGGTAAATTTCAATACAATCTTTATACGATGCCGTGACAATGATGAAAATGCTTTCCATTAAATGCTTTTTAAAAAACGGATACAGTACATTGTTTTCAAAAGTGTTTTAAAAAATAAATACGTATACAAAAGTACTGGCGCTCGCACGGCACATGTAGAGAGTATATAGAAAGTAAACACGTGTTTTGTACAAGCATACTGACTACAAAGTTTCACCGTTATCAAGAAGAACATGTTTGTAAAATATTTAAAATATTGCGGGCAATTTGTAAGGCCGCGAGCGGAATAAACCACATACTTATTACTTGTTTTTGTTTGCTTATCTACCAAATGTCCACATTGAATTAATATAATAATGAATTTAAAAATACTACATTTCTTTTCTTAGGGTAACCTAATAAAGCTGTTATTTTGGCTTAGAATACAGCCCCCTTTATGAAAAAATCATAGTACACCACTACAATAGTCCACAAGTACAAATCCAAACTTGTTGTAAAGTGTTCTATTATTTTACTCCATAGAAATAAAACAATACAGAGCGTTTCCTCTGAGTTACATACTTATTATAAACTTGGACATTATTTATGCTCTAAACTCATAGATTGTCTGATCCATAAAATTCTAACTTTATTTTAAAAAATAAAACAGTCATAATTTCCAAATTGTGCAAGTTTGACACCATAAAAGACTTGCCATCGATACTTATCATCACAAAGTAATTAAACTATGTTTTGAGCAATTTTTAGTTGAGAATAATTACCGGTATGTTGTAAACTGATGTTCATAACCAACCAATAATTAATCTGTATGTGGATCGGTTTGCGGAAAGTGTGACGTCACAATACAAATCACTATGGTGATACTGACAACTTTACCTTAAAGGTACTATCATACTTTGGTAAAAAACCAAAACAGATATCTTCACAGATTTACCTATAACTTCCAGGGTATAAAGATGGTGAAGGTAGAAACATACATCTATTGTTTTCTGCCTCAAATGCTGTATTTTATCCAGAAGAGTAAAACCAGTGACCAAAATTATTGTTGATCTTTAAAAGATCAAAAATAAAAGAGAAAAGACATGAGAAATACTGTGGTCATTTTCACTGTTTCCTCTTAAAGTGGGTCCCGTATGGGACTGACATTTTCACAGATGGCTGTGACTATATCTTCCATGATATTTTTGCTATAAATCTGTTTTTCTTTGACAAAAACCAAAGTATGATATTACCTTTAACTTTTATGCAAAAGTACTGCATATACGATGTCAAATATGTATTTATTATGATGAGCACGCATTTAAACTTTGTGAATACAACCAAATTATACCAATGCACCATTTGAATCAGTTTGGAAACCCTTTGAATTCGAAAACAATGAAGACGGATGGAAGTCATAACATTATAATGAATGAAATGAATATGTCACTGAACCAATTCGCAAGCTTGGAAATAAACAGAGAACATGGCCTTTGCTGCCCTGGTTCTTGGCCTTGGTGCCCCTTTAAATGTTTCCATAGACATGATGATTTTCCAATGGAAGTGCCCCTTGCAATGGAAAAGTGGCCTTGACCTTTTTCAGGCCTGAATTGGAAGCATAATTTATACTTGAAAGCAACATACAACACACTTTGATATATATGCATCATTCCTTATATCAGAAGTTGTTAATTTGACTATAATCAATTATTAAGTTAGGAAGCATTTTATGAAAAAGAAACTCGATTTAAAAAAAAATAATTAATGATTTACATGTCCAATAAAATCATCACTAATCTATAATAGACCGATATAAGACTAATTCAACTTGTTGTTTCTTTGTTCGAAACCTAATCCTTTGATGTCCAAATTAATTAACGACGTCAAAGTTTGAGTCTTGTGTTTCAAAATCTGTTTGATCATCGATAGGTTAAAACTGAATTCTGTCCAAAGTACTCTAAACACACTCACGTCAACTATAGTACCGACAAGATTCAGAAAAGTGCATTTCGATTCGGTAAAAAAAATCAAATAGTACACATTAACATTTAAAAGCATTATCGAATATTAAACAATGTGATGAATGCACACATCAGGTCCCGCCCACCCCCTCCTCCAAAACAACAAATATGAATAACAATTGAAAATAATAAAAGAAATAAACAATAAAATGAATCATAATAATGATAGTCAAACATGAAATTACTGCTATTTCAGCCCACGATTAATGCGTTTCTTTGTGCGAGAGGAAAATTGGCAGTTTCCGTTCACCAAAAAGAAAGACCTACATGTAGAAGTTTGGAGACTTTGAGCTATAGTAACTACGCGAACTACCATCACAAAAAACATGGAAAGAAACCTTGCTTGCGGTATTAAAAAAATAATTCAATATCGTCTGATGGAAGAAATTATAGCACAGTAAACAAATAATATGCAGATAAACCTAGCAGCACCAAATAAAGAAAACAAAATATATTTATTACCCCAAAAATAAAAAAAATCCCAAAATATTAGATGGAAGAAACTGGAGGAAGCGAATGAGAGCTTTATCAACAGCGGTGGGAAGCTTAAAACAAGCAATAATGCACTATATCTACAATAATATAGTCATCATAAATTGTAACCCAGGCTTGGGAAAATGTAATTGACAATTTCACGGTACCAAAACCCTGTTTAAAGACACACAAGCAACTAACTAATGCACTAAGAATATGAGTTGGGGATAAGACAGCAAAATCTTGAGAACAAAACTGATTTCTAGTACTAGATGAGGTTCTCTACTGATTTTCAAATCAATTTAGACATCAGCGACAAAACTACAGCATTGCCTTCTATGCCTTGGCAGATTCCAAAGTGAAATTTGATTCATTTACATGTTTTCCCGGTCATTTTCAGCAAATGAGCGGACAATTTAAACGCTGCATCCTTCCATTTCGCATGCGACTGCAAGGCAACTCAAAATAGTCATTCAATTTCATTTTATGTGCATGCAAATGTACACATGTGTCAGGCGAATAAAAAGAATCGCCTTTCAATTTAAAATTCCATTCGAACAGCATTCAAATTCGCAACGGTTTTTGGCAGCGAGCTAAACTGAACACCGATTTTGCATTAAACTGAACGACTGTTGAATTTAGTTGAATGCAATGCACGGATGAATCAAAGTGAAATCCAGTGACGGTTTCAGCTGAGGAGGCAAAATCACATAACCACGAAAGCGTGAAAATGAAATTGGCCGCTCATTTGCCGAAAATGACCGGGAAAACGTATAGTACTGAGAAAAACTTCAATGTCGCATGATTCCCTAAGACAAAAAAGTTCAACTCAGAGATTGTATGAGTGAAGATGAAGTCTACTAAGACCGTATTTTCAGAGGCTATTTAGTGATTGGTCATAATTTCTTGCAATGTGGTTCAGAAAAAAAAAATTTATACCCGGTACTTTTACGACAGACAGTTGTTCAAAGAGCTGCCACAAACACTTAGGCTGCGTTCGAGCGAGCTACTCGCATTACACGAGTATACTCCTGAGCGCTTGAACGGCTGGAGTACGACACTCGGGTCAGCGAGAGTATACTCTCCAGATATGGGGAGTATACTCCTGCACCGGAGAGTATTGCACGTGCATCATACTCGCGTTACCGGGAGTAACCGCTCGAACGCAGCCTTGATGTACTTTCCTGCTGGTGAACACATAAGTCACATACACATGAGAACATCAGATTATAATAGATTACAATTTAAAAACTAAAAAACCTCTTTTTGTATTTACTAATCTTACATTGCAATAGTAACAATAATAAAAAAAGGGAGTTTCTATCAATAAACTCCAGCATTTGGCGGCGAAGTGACACACTTTTGTCTGTGTAATTCAACTGACTTGACTGGGGGATTCAACTCTACGGGACAGGGGAGTTTGTGGGAGCAATTATCGTGCAACTTGAAAAAAATTCCAGCGGATGTTTCAGAATGCCTTACAGCTTTTGGCTGAAGATCTTCACATTCTGGAATCAGAAGTACAGTCCCAGTTATCAAGCTCCTGTAACTGAACCTTATTTACTCTTAAACATCTTTGCTCGCCGTTGACCAGTCAGAAGCCGTTAACCTCGACATGGCTGGATACAAATCTCACAAGCAATACACATAACACAAAACGTTTATCATACAAACCCACCAATGGCTAGTGGTCGCTCCTTGCATAACAAAATCAAACCGGGCGGAACGATACAAGGTCATTGACCTTCCGATCAACTGTAGTCAGCTTACATTATTAAATCCACGATGCTATCAGACAAGACAGTTTCAAGTTATTATTAAAAGAACTATTGCATATTGAGTGTGATCATCCAGCAACCAGCTTGCAAGGTGGTCGTGGGCAAACGCTCCCCAAATCCCCTCTTCCGTTTCCCTCGCTTCTGTCTACGTGAAGTACTTCTCGTCGTAGTAAGCCGTCTTCTCCGTGGCTGCGTTTCCACCAGGCTTCTTCTGGGTAACGGTGGCGTACTTGTAGGCCATGGACTTCCTCTCAAAGAAACCACACTGCGGATGAACAAGACGCAAAACAGGGAAAAAACACACAAAAATGTAAGTGGGGTTCAGTGAATCTCAGTAGCTCTTCAAAGTTCCACTCTGCGTACATCTGCTGGTTTTCTTCATTATTTGTGATAATTTTCTAAAATTTTTGACCCAAATATCAACTTCCTAATGAGACAATAAAAATAAAAAGGTACTTTTGGAACTAGGAGCTTCAGATATAACCATCAGGGGCCAACTTCATAAAGCTGCTTAGCACAAAAAATTGCTCAGCACAAAAATAGCTTGCCCAATCTAACAAACCACCATTGAAAATTCCATTTGATATTCATGGTCAGCGAACAACAGCCAAAGAACAATTGCAAGTGATACACAACACATGGACATTTGGTTGTTAATCCTGTTTTTACTAAGACAGAAATGTCATGCTTAGTGAATTTTTGTGCTAAGCAGCTCTATGAAACTGGCCCCAGCTGGAAAGTAATTTAAAATTCTTGAACATTTCCCTGCACCAAAGTAAGAAATAATTTCTGCAAAAAGGAGTCGTCTTGCAGCGGTTGCCTAGCAACAGTTACCAAGGTGCAGTGATCTTATTCTCTACCAGTGAATTGTTCTTTTCGAGCATTTTCATATGTGCATGGATAATCACATGGACAGTTTTCTACCGCACAATGTGCTGAGTACAGTGTTCAGTGATGTGGAGCACGAAATACATTCTATATTCTAGATGCCCATTCCACATGCAAGTCACATGACTATTCCCTTTGCTGTTCATTGGTGAAACTTTCCCAAATTTAAATTTTGAAAAGCATAAAACGCATCCAAACATTACCTACTGGCTCTGGTTGTTTCTGTAAGAAGACATAGGGCCTTTACGAAACCTGGCTTGAGGCTAGGCTTGGGACTTATTTCACTACCGTCATTAGAGGCCCACAAAACGAAACAAAGGGATTGGGCCACATGACGAAGCCGAAGAAAGGCTCCAGCTTCGCAATGTATCTCAAACCCTTCATTTCATTTAGGACACAAAACAGTGGTATCAAAATAAATCCCAAGCCTAGCCACAAACCTGGTTTCGTAAAGGCCCATACATTTACGAAGAAGAAGTAACAGAGTACAGAAGCCATATTTCCTCTTCTATCATGTCTATATCAAGAGGCCCAACATTTTCTATCATGCACACACTGCAAATAAGCTCTTCCCATAACACGCAGCTAAATAATAATCAAGCCTTTAATCATTTAATTTTTGGTGGCTGTAAACTTCAAAAAGTGTGCTGAAAGAAAGTCAAAGAAGTGAGAACAAGTGAAAGAAACAACATGAAAGATGAAAGTTCAAGGTCAACATTGATGATACACAGTAATCTGGCAAGTTCAGAGGTCAAAGATAGAGTTGAAAGGTCAGAGATAAGAGGTATAAGGACAGAGATAGGGCAAAGGTCACAGATATGGGTTGGTGTATGGTTGGCTGAAAGGTCAGGGCTAGGGGTCGAAGGCCAGATTTAAATATAGGGGTTAAAGGTCAGAAACAGGGGTTCAAGGTGGAAGAAAATGAAAAAGTGAGAAATAGGAGATGTAGACGAATAGGAGATTAAAAAGCAGCCCATTCAACAATCAAACAAACTCAGTCAGAATGTAAGTATCAAAGTAACACAACCTGGGTTATTAAGAGTTCTACACATATCTGTTTGCATGTTAATCACTGTATTTTAGTTTCATTGCGCTGTAAAACATCATACTGTTCACAAAGCATGCAATACTTTGGTCACTTTGTATGGCAAAGATAAAATTTTTCATAGAGCCGTCACACACAACCAGGAGCGGTTCTAGAGCCAATATTTTTGGGGGGCTAGACCCTTCTTGATCTTCTGACACTCACTTCTGCTACGTCTTATTAGGAGTAGAAAAACATGCACCTATAGCCTACACAACGCGTTTTTGATGTAAATGGCGCTTATTAATAACTGAAAAGATCCAGTATTTTCCAAATTTATTTTGTTTTTCAATTGCATTTTTTTTGGGGGGCCGGGCGGGCTCAAGCTCTCTCATATTTTAACCGATTCTCGTGATAAAGGCACATACCATGTGCTAACTAACAGCTCTGTGCAATAACTGAATCAAAGAATGCAATGCACGATGCTGTGACTTAAATATAAATATAAGACACACAAACCAGGCAACAAGCTGTGCAGTCCAAATTCACAACATCAGAAGAAAAACAACAACCAACCAATTGTTTTTCCTGGGTAACAATTGAACCCTCTATGAGGGTTTACAGTGTTTTTCTAGTCCATCATGCAATCAGCAGCGCATTGTAATTCTCCTAGATTAGATATTTGTTAACCCTGCATATATCCAATAGCGTTTCGCACTAATGACGTCACACCATGCATGCACGCGCACACATACCCCACACACCACATGTTTGCACGGCCGGTTGCAATGTTTGTCTGAGGTTCAGTGCTATTTTTAGCGCAAGTGCAAAGTGCTATTTACAATACAAAGTTCTTGTAGGTTTGTTGCTTGTAGCAGTAAACATAAACTTGCATTGGTGACTGTATCACTGTAACATGTATTTTCCCAATCAAGCCATCTTTAATACCGCCTAGCTTAGTCATTTGATTTTAGCATATTATTATATCTCAGAGATATCATCTTGAAGATTTGTTATTTTTAAAAATACGGAACATGTATTAGGAAGACAAGTTAATGCCCGAAGGTGAACATTTGGGAGACATTTGGAATTAGAGATATTTCAATGTGCCTCCTTAAGGATGATGTTTGGTATAGCCAAATGTTCGGTTCAGCAGTGTTCGTTATAGTGGCCTTCCACTGTAGTAAGTTACGATGAGTTTGATAAAATCGACCCCTATCCTCATATTACATGCATGCACTCATTGCATTATAAACGGGCACTGCATTGCACAAACTGCACACAGTCATGGTGTGACACGTATACAAAGTCACAGAGTGACGCACATACAGTAACAGCGTGACGCATGTATAAAGGTCGCAGTGTCAAAGACGATTATCTCGGTAGGCAAACGCACGCAGCACCATGCAAAGTTATACACTGATCCGACAGTGCAACAATGGAGGTAGGAAACACCCGCCATTACTGCAGTGTCCTCGCTCGTATTTTGTCCGGCAACAAAAGAATCTACGTCCGCCGTATGTATATTGCAGGGAGTATATGTCCACCTAATCAACTATAGAGTGCGGCGGAGCGTAAATTCTTTTGTTGCCGGATAAAAGGCAGGCGGGGACACTGCAGTAATGGCGGACAGTATATCGTGCTCTCCATAAAGTCAAATAAAAAACAGAGTGCGCGCTTCGTATTCAATGTGCGCGTAGTCAGCACTCCGGCATGGATGCGCAGCCGCCATCTTTCCTGGGGTGACTGAACAGTCGCATTAGAGTCCAAATACGGTACCTGGATGTTACCTGGTGAACTGCGCGCACTGTGCGTGACGCGATGGGTATTTTAGGCACAGTGCTGTGCCCACGTCTGTGCCCACGAACCGGGGTAAGATCATGTATGCACAATTTGAAACGGGATGGGCGGGTTTGGCCTTGTTTGGTTTTAGACAATGGCGCCGGCCATGGACCTTATCGAAGATAGCGCATAACTGGCTATGCGCAAAGCACTCTGGGAAACGCAGAGTTGCTAGGGCTGGCGATGAGTGCATAAAACGTACAGACATGAGAAATCAACTATGAATAAGTACTCAACTTTACACCGTTGAAAAAAGTGACTCGACAGTAACATTCCATGGACCATTGTGCAGCATCGTTACGTAAAACAACTCAAACCAAATTTTTCTTCTAGGAAAAAAAGACAACTTTTGCGGGCCGACAACTATACGAATATACACATATCAAAGTGTGTGGTAAAACTTTAAAACTAAAAATTACCCACTGTCTTTTGCGCGCGCACGCGCAGTGCCGAAAACAGGCTATCTTTGATAAGGTCCATTTTTCAGGTATCACGGACAGAGTGCACACTCTTTTATTTTAGTTTTTTATTCAACTCTATGCATTGCGTGCCATCAGTTGGCCATCGGATCGGTCTATATTAATAGAGGTTTTGATTAACGGAAAAAAGAAACAACTGCTAGAGAATTATGGTGGTTATTTTGTTTAGTACGCACTGAGCCACAACCACCACCACCACCACCACCACCTCCACTCCCTCGTCTGCCTGGTCGACGGAAAAATCCAACCTGGATTTTCATGCAGGAGGCAGCGTAGAAGCAATAATGGGGGAAGAGGGCGGGGTCAAACAGACAGCGAGGAAAGGGGAAGCCAGACAAATAAAGCAAAAATGGAAAAGTAAAACAGAGAGAGAGAACGGTTGTTAAATCTGGTAGGTTGTGAATTGGTTGACAGGTTGAGGTATCTAAGAGCCCGTTTGTTTCACGCACAAGATCCCAGATTTGGGGATCCACGTCCTATGCAGGGTACGCTAAAATGGGATCCGGATCAGCTGGATTCGTGATCTTGCGTGTTAAACAAACAGGCCCTAGGTATAACAGGTTGATGGGGAGCTTGCAGATCCTGACGTTTGCTGATGAAGGTTAAATCTCCTCATTAGCTGATTGGGTCAATTCAGAATTGGGGGATGGATAAAAAATGCACCAATTGGGAGATGGATAAATAGTGTGCACACCAATTGGGGATGGAGTAATTGGCAACGTACCAATTGGGATATGCATAAATAACACACCAACCATTCATGATCCGGAAAATAGAATTTAATTTATGGCACCCATTACTAACTCCCATGACTTAAAAATAGTGTCTTTGCGCATTTTTGTGTCCGCCATGACATATGAGGCACGAATGGGCGAATCATTTCACTAACTGCACCCCATTTTTGCACATGTTAAATGTTGCAGTTGACCGCTGTTTTGATAACTATTTGCTTATATTTATTATAGTTCTTCATACAGTAAGTAAGCAAACAAAGATTATTCTGCCCCCAAAAGAATCATGCCACATATAAAATACACACAAAGAAAATGTGCGCAGATTTGTGATGTACATGTACATGTATGATATATCGCGCGTCATAATATGCATGTGCAATCATCACAAATCACAAAATATGCGCAGATATTTGTGATGTGCGATGTCCCTCCTGCGCCACCATTCTTTGCCGTCTAGGCGTCTTGCGCATGATATGCATAGTTCATTTCAAGCTGTGAATAATGTAATGCGCCCCAGGTGTCATGTGTCATGGCGACCACCACATCTCGCCCAGGGTACGAAACCACTCTATATTACACGACCCACCAGTGACCATCACTGCTTCTCGTAATCCAAATTCTGCAATGACAACAGATGAACTGGCAAAATGCCAAGATTGCCACAGACACAAATTATCAAGAATTTGATGGGGATATCTTTATGAACAAGTCTATCCCACTACAGCTGGTAAAATCCACAAAATTAATGCTTGTCAATAACCAAACATGAGACACAGCATGTCCCGTATGCTATACAATGTTCCTGAATCAATAATTAATCATTCAACATTATTCTCGATTTCTCGAGAAACAGGAGGGGAGGGGCCAGGGGTTAAAGGGGCGTGGCTTATGCACTATTTTGTTTTTCTTTAGGGAAGAGAAATAATGGGAGACTTTGGAGAACCGGCCTCCTAGTCAACAGCGCTCGCGCACACACGCGCAAAACAACGCGCACATGCTCATAATTGCATGCGCGTACGCTGTTGACTTGAAGACTAGTTTTCCAAAGCCTCCCATTGTGAAGATATCTGTTTTGGTTCCTACAAAGTATGATACTATCTTTAAATGAAAAAAAATAAAACAAAGAAAGGAATAGTCCATCTTGAATGCCACAAGAAACACGGTGAGGGGAGCTTGATTTAATGTGGGTGCATGACACAGGGGTCAGAGGTCAGGGGTCGTATATGTCCTGGGTTGAATCACACAGTTTTGGTATTGGAGGGGGGGGGGGGTGTTTCAGGATTACTAAACTACTACTACTGGGTTATTCTTGTCTAATTGTTATAGTTTGACATAAAATAGTAATTTTTAGTATTTTTCTTACCCTGTACTGTACGTGTAGATGAAAAAGCTTATTGATACAAATCATTAATTTGTAAAATATTCTACCCTAATACTGAAAAATGTTTCTTCTTAAATTTTCCGATCCCTGGTTGATTTTATGTGAATGTTGAGAGCAGGAGTCATGGTCTTTCATAAAATAAATTTTAATGCTGGGCAAAAATATGAAAGTTTTTAGCAAATTTTCATAACTTCAGTCAATTGTTGTTGCTTTGGCAGATGTCTAATGCCGGGACAAAATTTAATTTCATCAAATATACAACCTAAGCTTATAAAATAAAAGAAGAAGAAAATATAGAACAATCAAATGGCCGAGTACCAGTCACAACTAATGCACACTGCCAAGTTTTGACTGGTAACCAACCATATGTTCAGTGTTAAAAAATTTGACAAGATAACACTGGAGTCTATTAAAAAATATTTCATTTGACAGCTCTCTTCTCATTATAATAATGTATTGAAAAAATTATATTTCAATAATTGGAAAATCAAAAACAATTTAAGAACGGTGCTTGGCGTTAGGAGGGCCTGACACGTTTTGATCCTAGCAGGATCTTTCCCAAAGACTTTGAGAAAGATCAGGCCGTCCTAACTCCAAGCATTTGATATATTTTGGCCAATTAACAGTTTGCAGCAGTTTATTACTAGCACTAATTTTCAGAATGGATTGTACATAATTATTTTTTAAAAAGATGACAAAAACATGGACAGAGAAATGATTTTTGGGTCATTTTGTTCTTGTATTTTTGTTTCCAGAAGAATATTTTGATAAAAAGAGGTTTTACCCACAAGAGCGAGGGAAACTGTTCTTACCTTCCATAAGATGAGGATAAGAAGAATCAGAATGATAAGCCCAGCTAGGACGGCTAGAAGGATGATCCACCATGCTAGGGGTTCAGGTGGAGGTAGGATCTCAATGCCTGGAGAAACATACACGCTCATCTGTGGATAACAATTCATCCATTGTTATTTGGTGTTGAATTGAAATTATAGAATAGAATTGACTGCGACGGGATTCGAACCTGCGACCGAAGCCCAGAACACCATACATGGTTATCATAGAATCACATTCTATGTCAATGTTTCTTTGTTAATAATAATAATAATATAGGACAATTATATTGCGCAGCTACTATAGGAATATACTCTACTGCGCATTACAAATTTATTATTATCCCTGGTCATCGGGCCATAATTTACATTCCTGAAACCATCTCAACTCCCTGGGGAGTATACAGCCCTGCTACCGTATTCAGTGCACAGAGGCTAATCAAACCACAAAGCCATCTCTACCCTCACAGGTACCCATTTACACCTGGGTGAAGAGGAGCAATATGTGACAAAGCGTCTTGCCCAAGGATGCAAGCACCACTAGCCCATGGTTGGATTCGAACCCACAACCTGTAGATTGATCACAATATCACGAGTCCAAAGAATAACTGACTGGAACTGGATTCGAACCAGCGGAACTATCTCAACTCCCTGGGGAGTATACAGCTCCCAGCTACTGTAAAGCCCACAAAGGCTCATCAAGCATAAAGCCATCTCTACCCTCACAGGTTCCCATTTACTCCCGGGAGCATAGAGGAGAAATACGTGTCAAAGCCTGTAGGATACAAAGCACCACCAACCTATGGCTGGACTCGAACCCACAATCAGTACACTGACCAGCCACCTCCTCCTCTCCAGCAGTACACTTGAGTATGACACACCTATAGAGCTATTTTAAAATTACTAGAGCGCTAGCTCCGTGTACAGAGTGATGCCTGCTGGGCGCATCCATGTTTGTACACAAACCTATGGAAAACACAAAATATTGTACGTCTTTTGTACGTCTATTTGCATATCTGCCTTTGTGTTCTACACAGGTACATTATTGAAGCCCAATATGCCCCAAATCCGACGCACCTTCGGTAAATGAGTGTTTGTGTGCGCAGTACGGGCACACGCTCTGTACTTCAGTCATGCAATGATTGCAAGCGTCATCAAGACGCACTACCGGTACTGTTCATGCGTACTTCCGCGTTGCATATAGAGTACACTCTTCGAAAGGCATTCCAGTCACAGTGTTCTTGTTCTACAGACACGCACTCAAATTAAAAATGACTGTGCCCAGGACGGCTTCAAAGCGTATACGAACAAAGAATGCACAGCTAGCGCTCTCGTAATTTGAATATAGCTCTAAGGACACACCAGACCACTGCATGTCACTCCACGTAGTCGATGATTATTGTTTTAAGATTCTGGGTTGTAGACTTACATTGGATGCGTCATTGTCCAGGTTGTATTCAATTGTATAAGGAGCGTTCAAGATCTCCACCTTTCCAGATGACACCACCTTCACCTCAGCAGCATGTATGAAATCCTGAAAACAAATATTGAAAAAGAGGAAAAATTAATGAATAAACCAATAGATTTATGTGGCCGCCATGACATATGACATTATGGGCGAATCACAACCACTAACTGCACCCCGTTATTGCGCATGTCGCGACAGTTGACCTCAGTTTTAATAACTTTTTGTTTACATTTAACTTTATATCTTCGTACCGTAACTAAGCAAACAAAGATTATTAAGAAAAATCATGCCACATTATCCAAAAAACACACAAAGAAAATGAGCGCAATTTGCTAAGCAATTTTTTTTATTGGCTCTCTCTCTCTAGGTTGTACTCAGACGAGCCATCCATCGTCGCTTCCAATCATTCCGGTTTTCAATATTTCCGGCCAGCTCGCTGGTGCTTTGCACTCCTGCGTCCTTCTTGAGAACATCCAGATACGTTATTGTGGGGCATCCTCGTGCCCGGTGCCCATGCACTGGTTCTCACAGTACCAGTTTGCTGGTCGGCTTAGCAGCTACATTCAGGGTCCTACAACCTAGGAAGCCTCAACCTGATCCTCCTTAGCCTACCTCTAGGAAGGTACTGTTCCACAGCCTGGATCGGAGGACTATCTCCACCTCTTCATCCTTGCCCATGGGTTCCAAGTAACACTTGATGTCAAAGCAGTTAGCACGACCATTAAAGCAATCCTGTAGAAAAGGATAACAAGAAGAGTTGAAACTTTAACCCTTTCAGCCCCAGATCAAATTTACTTGTTTTAACCGGCCTCATTATCAGCCACCGGTCAAAGAGAGGTCATCTGGCCGGGCCACGTTTGCAGGGAGCTCGGCGTAAACAATGCAGGCACATAGTGGTTGTATACCGACAGAGAGTAGGCGTAAACAATGCAGGCACACAATGGTCGAATACCGACTGACAGTATCCCAAATTCCAGGCGGGCATAATGAATGGCACACAGCTGTGTTCAGAACTCACAGATTGTGGTCTGCTTTAAAATGTCTGTCTATCCAAATGCAAATCAAGCTGGTACATGTAAGTGAGCACTTTGATTGGGACAATAAAGGTTAATTGGACATCTTGTTCCAGACAGTGCCCCAATTCAAAGTATTTTAAAAGAAATAACAAAGCAATCATGAATATTCTCACACAATGAAATGATCTACTATAGATGCTTCACAGGCGGAAGGGGTTAACACCAGTCAACCGGGGCCATTGACAAGCAAGCCTGTGTAGGCTTTAGTCAGCTTCAGGTCTGGCTTGAATTTAACGGAGGCCACGGAGGCCATGGCCTTCGTTGCCCTTGTTCTTGGCCTTCGTACCCCCTTCAAATGTTTCCATAGACATTATAATTTTCCAATGGCAGTGCCCCTTGCAATGGAAAAGTGGCCTTGCCCCTTTCAGAACCAAATTCAAGGCCTGTTTCGGGTCTGAAATCCTCCTCTTGTCAACTCTTGTCAACTTCAACAATAGAAGCCAGTTCATACAATCAATAAAGCCTTTTTGGTTAATGTTTCAATGTGGACTCAATAATTGGGTTTAAAGGGCAAACTGTGATCAAAATCGATTTCTTGTTCAAAACAGAGCACCTACACACTGTACTTGCAGTCAAAAGCCTCTATTTGATACAAGTCTGTTTATACTTTTCCAAAGATTTCCTGGAATAATGGACAAGCTGGAGGGACAGATTAAGACAAGATGATTTACCAGTTGGACTTTCTTCTCCTTCTGTGCTTCAGCCTGGCCGCTGCTTCTCTTCTGTGGCCTAGCCACCTCCTCTCCAGCATCCCGTCTCCGCCTTCCCTTGGCGGGCGTGGAGGCCCCGCCTCCTGGTACATCACTGGGTGATGGTGGAGCCTCTGCCACACCCGGGGCAGTGGTGCTGACTTCCTCATAGGATGGCCCAGCCTCAACGGGGCGCTCCTAGAAAATAAGATGTATAAACAAGGGATGACAATTGGCTCTGTAGGTGATGTGCTCTGCTTGGTCTTGCAAGCCTTAAAAGTCTCCGGGGATAAATTCATTGTAAAATTTCTGCTATTTTATATTGACGTTTTCCCTAGTCAACAGCTTTTTGTTAAGTTAAGTGTCCTAGTTTTTTGTTAAGTATTATCATGTGAAGGAAAAGAAAGAATGAACGAACGAACGAACGAACGAACGAACGAACGAACGAACGAACGAAGGAACGAACGAACGAACCAACAAACGAACCAACAAACGAACTAGTGAACAATCGAACGAGTGAACGAAAGAACGAGTGAACGAAAGAACGAGTGAACGAAAGAACGAGTGAACGAAAGAACGAGTGAACGAAAGAACAAGTGAACGATAGAACAAGTGAACGATAGAACGAATGAACTAACGCACCAATGAACAAACAAACGAAT
The DNA here is from genome assembly GCA_963971285.1 of Astropecten irregularis. NCBI lineage: Eukaryota > Metazoa > Echinodermata > Asteroidea > Paxillosida > Astropectinidae > Astropecten > Astropecten irregularis. The sequence continues at coordinate 1,635,777 of OZ020255.1, read as the reverse complement.
GAGTGAACGAAAGAACGAGTGAACTAACGAACGAACACACGAGTGAACGAACAAACAAAAGAACCAATGAACGAATAAACGAATGAGTGAACGAACAAATGAAGACATAAACAAATGAACGAACAAACGATCAAACGAACAAAGGAACAAAGGAACAAACAAATAAATGAAAGAATCAATCCAGAAAAAGTGCTGAAATGAGTGGGGGTTTTTGCATCTAGTGGAAACTCAGACTTTAAGCCTTTGTGCCCTGGCAGAGAATTATATCATGCTGAGATGCTTTGTCCTTCCTTTCTTGAAAGAGCCCATAAACCAACAGCACAAAAGTTCCTCTGGGCTCTATCAAAAAAGCCTCAAATTCGTACTAAAAAACAACAAGAGCAAGAGTTTCAAACTTGCTTTCCCCGATTCTAAACTCACTCTGACTGAATACCTCAGTAACCTTAGTTTTGCTTTCTTAATTTGCCTGGAAAATAAAACCAACCCGGAAACACATACCTTGAGATTCAGTTCGTTGATGTAAATAGGATCAACTTCACAGCGGCCTTTCTCAGGGCTGATGAAGGGTGCGTGTGTCATATACTGAAGCCACTTGCCATTGGCTATCTCATATGGGAAGCTAATGGTCACCAAAGACTCCAATATGATGCCTGGTTCTGTGTTGACAACCTGTGGTGGAAAAAAAAGGCAAGTAAATAAAAACAAAACAAAAACTTGTCCAAGTTTTGCTGAACTCTGACACAAGTTAAATCTTTGAGTGATCCCTATGCAGGGCTCGAATTTCGTGAAAAAAAGCTCTGGACAGCAGGTCTAGTAATTGAAGCATTTTACTAGACCTGAACTTTTTTCACTAGACCTGTGCCATACATGTACATGGGGACACCGTAATATCATCAATTTAGACACCATTTCAATTGTGCAAGGAAAACAAAATCACTACACACTTTACTAGACCAACACTAAAATCACTAGACTTGGTCCACGGTCTAGTGGATATGTCGAGCTCTGCTATGTACCATTTCTCAGGTTGCAGCATTGCTAATGCTGCATGGATCTAATAACTGATCCTTGGGATATGGTGGTGTGTGCGTGGTTTCATGGCTTCTGACTCCCAAACGAACAAAAATGATTGAACATTTGGGACACTACCAATCATAGGGCTGGATAGCTCAGTTTGTAGAGCTCTATAGTCTGGTAGTCCGGAAATTGCAGGTTCAAATCTAGTCTTGCTTCACGACTATGTTATTACTTGAACGTACGAACCGATTTCACGCACCAACCCACACTCACGTACCCACATGTATGTAAAGGCCTCTCTGAAACATAGTCTTGGGAATCCTGTAAGGGCCATGAGTTGCGTGCGCACTTCGTTATTTAATGCGCTACGTTGTCTCCATGACACACTGTTGAATATGTATGATTACCTGCACTGGCCTGCATGCACGGACAGGTACGTGTATGTTAATAGGCTACGCGTGATTCAAAAGAAACACACGGGCAGTGTGTTTCCCCCCGTTTTAGGGGGGGGGGAGATTTTACAGGATTCCCAAGACTATGTTTTAAAGAGGCATTTAATAATAATACTAATGATAATAATTATAACTTGTATAGCACATAATAATAAAAGATTCTCCCTTTGCTTTACATATTATTATCCCTAGTCATCGAGCCATAAATAACACTCCTGAAACCATCTCAGCTCCCTGGGGAGTATACAGCTCCGGCTACTTAAAAGCGCACAAAGCTATCTCTACCCTCACAGGTACCCATTTACACCTGGGTGAAGAGGAGCAATATGTGACAAAAGCGTCTTGCCCAACGACGCAAGCACCACTAACCCATGGCTGGATTCGAACCCACAATCTGTAGATTGACCACAAGACCTTGAGTTCAACACGCCAGGCCACTAGGCCACGGTACCCCTTTACGTACATGTACGTATGTGCGTGCCGGTCAGTGTGTGTAATCGGTTCGTACGTTCAAGTAAAAACATAGTCATGAACCAAGACTAGTTCAAATCCCGCTCCATGAAATTTTCCTTTAATTAATGAAAACAAAGACAACGACTCACCAGCCAGGTGTAGACCACTTCCGCACCGATATCATCAGTGTACTCCATAGCACTCTCCCCAAGTATATCACCCCTGAATGAGTACCGTCTGATAGGGGTAGAACTGCCGGTACAAAACAACCCCAATAAATCTATCAAATTGCATACATCCTTAAAGGTTATTCTATGCTGGTTTTGTCAATGAAATGCAGATTCATGGGCACAAATATCAAGAAAGATACAGTAACAGTCATTAATGAAATTCCCATTCCCATATGGTGCCCACTTTTTGAGAAAACAACGAAAAACTCCCACAGCATTTAAACAAATTTGTTCACAGGATTTTTGATCTTCCGAAGATCAAAATTGTTTTGGGTCATTGGTTTTACTCTTTTCTGGATAAATAAGGCATTCCAGACAGAAATATGTTAACAGTATGTTTCGACCATCACCATCTTTATACCCTGTAAGTTATAGGCAAAACTATGAAGATTTCTGTTTCGGTACATGTATGCTACCTAAGTATGATACTACTTTTAATGAAGTGTATTTCTCAATGTAACTTGTTTTGATGTGTGAGCATTGTCAACTATGAACATTTTTGTTTCGACACAAGGTTGACTTGAAATCAAATATGACAAGGTTTATTTACAGCAAACCACGGCAGGAACTGACATCAAAAGGCTCTGTGAAATCCGAACGCGGAATTCTCAATTACGTCCATAGGGAACACCTTGTACATCTTATGAATGCTGCGCCTATAGCCCTGTCCGCACTGGACTTTTTTGGGGGCAAAGTTACAGAGACGCTGAATACTTTACTCATTTTAAGTCCAGTGAAGACGTCTCAGGAAGTCTTCCTCTCAGTTACTTTTCCTGACCTGCGCGGGTATTTCTACTGCCCAGGAAGAATTCCTGAAACACTTTACCCGATATGAAAAGTCCAGTGCGTACAGTGCGAGTCAAGTACCCTCATGAGCCTAGTATTGACAGCTCGGTAATTCTTCCGCGCGTGCACGGTTAAGCTACCCAGGTCGAAAGTCCAAGTGCGGACACCGATAATATTTGCCCATTTTTTCATTTACCCATCGGCTCGGTGAAACCCCCCAGAAAAAAGTCCAGTGCGGACAGGGCTTATGTTAGGAAAGAAATTTACTCAATCTCAACATCATCATGAGTCTTAATGACATTATTTTGAGTCTTACTGATACTCACACTGAGATCTGGATATCGGTGATACTCTCCACGTCCACAAATAAATCCACATGATTGTCCTCTGGGTGCATGTCCTCATTGGTCCTGGTTACAAATTCATCAATGCATTCAATTTATGATGTCTCTATTTCACTAAATAGCATGATCCAAAATTCGGTAACATTCAAAAACATAAATCAAAATTCCTTCATCACCCTTAAAAATTACTTCTTTTCACAAACAAAGGAAATTTTTTTCTTATCTAAAAGAAATATGAAAAGTGAAAAAAAAATTTGACTGGACCGGCATTCGAACCGGCGACCATGAGAAGCCATGAAACCACACACACACCGCCATACCCCAAGGATCATTTCACCGATATGCGCAGCAATGCTGCAACCTGGGAACGGTACATGGATATCACTCAAAGAGGATACGGCTTTTTAATTAATATAATCATCAAATAACCACTTCTGACTGCGGTGTGTGCGTGGTTTCATAGCTTCTGACTGCCAAACAAACAAAGATAATTGACTATTGGGGTCACCACCAACATAGGGCTGGATAGCTCAGTTGGTAGAGCGCCTGTATTCAGGAGGTCGCCGGTTCGAATCCCGCTCCAGTCAAATTATCTTTGTTCACTTTTAAATTTTGTTTCATTTATTGAGTTTATTCAATTAATAATATTCATTCAATCTATAAAAATTAATTCAATGTAATAAATTTGGTCAATTTGTTTTTTATCTTTTGTACTACTCAGCTAAACTTACGCAGTGGCGTCCATTCTGATGGTGAAGTTATTCACTTCTGGTGGGATTTCACTGGCGTCAAATTTGATGGTGAAGCGTTCCTAAAAAAAAAAATACTTAAAACGTTTAGAGTTATGAGGGCCAGCGGCCGATTTCACGAAACTTGTCTTATTTTAGGATCGATCTTTTGACTTCGGAAGAGTCCTGGCTGTAAGATCGATCTTAGCTATGATGCGTCCTGAGACAGATTTCACCAAACGCGTCTTACACAAGATCAGTCCGTCATGCTGATAAACAAATTGTAATTAATTTGGACCAGGATGGCCTTTCCAAATACAACGGCTGCACTATGTTTACTTGATTCAATTGGAGCAAATGCGTGCAACAGCCGTTGTTTTATGCTTGCGGTATGCGCGCGCAGCATGAATAAAGTACATAAACTCAGGATGGCTGATTGCTTCGTCTTCGTCATGTGGCCCAATCACTTTGTTTTGTTTCATGGGGCTAAAATGGCATTTCCAAGTCCCAAGCCTAGCCTCAAGCCTGGTTTTGCAAATGGCGATAGTTTGTGCGATCTTGCAGAGAGTTGGAAAATAGCGCCCTCTACGGAGTACACACATTGAGGATTAATCTACGACAAGTACTCACCACAGCCAGTTCGGGGTATGGGTTACCCAGCTTACACAGTATCACTGTGGCATTGTCCTCCATCAAACCACAGCCAGTACGGATATTCTGACGACAAAAAAAAAAAAAATAGACATTTTAATTATGGCTGATGGAAACAGCACATAAGGCTTTTCTGCCTATGACATAAATTGCTTCTAAACTTAATATAATTTATATGATGCTACTTCAGGTTTTCTGATCCTTGTTCTTACCACTTTAAAATGACAATTTTTTTCTGAGATTTGTTCTTTATTGGCATGTTAAGTTTGCCCCTTTAAGGTGCTGACACGTGACCCATGATGCATACTTCATGACTACAGAATTCCCATTTTTCAATATAACACTTCCAGACTTACATGCATTGCAAGTTTCAACCCAATTGGGCGTAGGGTTTTCTCTAAAATGACATGCGAAGTTTGCCCCTTTAAGGCACTATCACATGACACACGATGACGCCATTATGACGTCATTGGAATTTTTCAATATAACTCTTCCAGACTTAGATGAGTACCAAATTTAAACCCAATCGAATCTAGGGTTTGTTCTTAATTGTCAAGTGAAGTTTGCCCCTTTAAGGCACCGTCATGTGACCCACGATGACGTCATGATGACTAACTATACCATGTTTCCTCCTTGTCTAAAGCAGCAGCCTTTATACTCTTACCTGGGAGGCATCATCTTCAATCTTGCTGAATCCCAGGACCTCAGGGAAGGTGATGGTCAGCGTGGCGTCGTACGCTGGCTCCTCTCTGTTGATAATCACAATGTCTACGAACAGGTCCTTAAAATTACCAACGCGTAGAACTGGCGGATCACTGAGGGAGTGGTGAAAACCAAAAACCACATCAACAAACCATAATAATAATAGTCATTAAAAAGTGAACAAAGAAAAATTGACTGGAGTGGGATTCGAACCGGCGACCTCCTGAATACCGTACAGGTGCTCTAACAACTGAGCTATCCAGCCCTACGTTGGCGGTGTCCCAAATAGTCAATTATCTTTGTTCGTTTGGCAGTCAGAAGCCATGAAACCACGCACACACCGCCATATCCCAAGGATCATTTGACCAATAATAATACTAACAATAATTTGGGAGGCTAATCATCCTTACTCGCAGCTGGGGTGCTGAATTGCGAAGGATGCGACTTCAACGTGATTTAGTTGCAGGCTTTCATGGGCGCCCTTGGCTGCCAACCATATCAACCCATATATGATCACGAAGCACAGCCTGAGATCGAAAGTGTTTGATTTTTGCCGGCGGATTTTGTTGATTAAAAACCGGCAACTCACCCTTCTAGACTGAGAGTGGCATCAAGGTCAAGATCCGTGATGCACTTGCCATCATCCTGGGCACAGGCTTTGATGAAGTCCAGCTGTGAGGAGGAAGATATAGAGAGATAGACCATGAGGACCACGATATACCAAGATAAACCAACAGGCCAGAGCCTGCCGGTGTAAGCCCCAAACTTCACCACAAACCCTGGGACTAATGCCATAAAACTCAGCTTATTAGTGCCAACATTTTCTTAGCTGTTTTAAAGGTACAGTACAGGGTTGGTAACATTCCCAAACAGAAATGTTCACAGATTTACGTATAACTTTCAGGGTATGAAGATAGTGCTGGTACAAACATACCATTAAACATTTCTGCCTGAAACAGTGTATTTATCCATAAATGAGTCAAAAAAAAAAAACGCAAACAGTTTTGATCTCAGGGTAAAGCATATTGAATCTGTAAATTATGTGTTGTTTTATTGACTGTAAAGCGCATAGAGATTTATATAATGCGCTATACAAGCATAATTTTATTATTATTATTATTATTAAGATCAAAACCATTCTTTATGTTTTGTAAGAAAAACTGAGTCAGGTTTTCGCTATTTTCTCGTGACTTAGATGTCCAATTGAGCTCCAATTTTCACATTATTTCATGTACAAACTAGATTAGACAAAGTGTGGGTGATGTTCTGTGACCTTTACCAATCATGTATTATACCTTTGAGCTCTAAACATTTTCTTTGCTGTTTTAAGCACCAACATTTGCTTTAATAGCTGTTTTAAGCACCAAAATTTGTTTAACCACAAAACAAAAGCACATAACAAAACCCCAAATCAGTAATATCAGTATGCTTGCCAAAATTCCTGCTTCTGAATCAAACCCCTGTGAAAAAAAAATCCCCTACTTACCCATCATTTGTAGGGGGAAACAAAGATAAATTTGTGTTTGGCCCTTTGGGCGGGTTCCAAATGCAATTTGGCACTGGAATGGAAATCACATACTGTACATGTAATGACAGATGACCACTATGTCTGCAGAACAGACCAATGGGAGACTTTGGAGAACCGTTCTTCAAGTCAACAGTGCACGCACGCGCAATACAACGCGCGCATGCTCACAATTGCGCAAGCATGGTTTGCGCGTGCGCTGTTGACTCAAGACCGACTCTCCAAAAGTCTCCCATTAGCATCATTGACATTTTCTCACAATCATGATCTTACAAAGACATGCATCAATAATTCTTAATTGTGATACAGCGCATTTTTACTTACTGTACTACTTGTGTGCTACATGAAAAACAATTTAGTACTGCATGTGTGATATACATGAATTTGTGACGACCTACTGCAATAAGAAAATGATGTACTTTCTATTCTACATATATATTGACATGATCGGCTATATGCTCCGCTATCAAGAAGTAGCTAGAGTTATGAGAGTATGTAATGGAATGAACTTTTAACACTAGATTTGGATATATAATACACCTATATTGGAATTATTGCTATTGCATAGAAAAGAATGATGAGTTATTGAAATATTAGATAGTAGATACATAAGTTTGATACATTATTAAGCGAATTTGACGTCATAAAGTAAGTGGAAAGTCCTTAAGTGTAATGTAGCTAGCCCACCAAGCCATATGAGGCACTGTACTGTTGACTTCTATCATAATACCACAAGAAATATATGTTTTGTTGCGGACTTTGACAAAGAGACGGCCGCTGAAAGCCACAAACTAAAACACAAACTCAGCCCCACACCTCCCCAGCCAAAAAGCATAAACAAGTATTATAAGCATTTCCCTCCCCCATGCAAAATCTCAAATTCCAACCCCTTCCCCCCACTCAGGACCACACCCATCCCCACTGCCGCACCTTCATTCAAAGCCATAGAGCTACATGTATTGAAATTACTAGAGCGCTAGCTCCGTGTACAGAGTGATGCCTGCTGGGCGCATCCATGTTTGTACACAAACCTATGGAAAACACTAAATTTTGCACATCTTTTGTACGTCTATTTGCATATAAGCCTATATCTGCGTTTGTGTTCCATACAGGTGCGTTATCAAAGCCCAATACACCCCAAATCCGACGCACCTTCGGTAAATGTGTGTTTCATTTTGCGCAGTGCGCGAACACGCCCTGCTTCAGTCACGCAATTATTGCAAGCGTCATCAAGACGCGCTACCGGTACCGTTCATGCATACTTGCACGTTGCATATAGAGTACACTCTTTGAAAGACATTCCAGTCAAAGCTTGTTCTACAGAAGCGCAAATAAATTCAAAATGACTGCGCACAGGACGGCTTCAAAGCGTCTATGCATGGAGAACACGGAGCTAGCGATCTAGTAATCTTAATACAGCTCTATGTTTCCAGCTCAAACCTCGGAAAAAATCAAGTGCTATCAAAAAGCTGGTATTAAACTTTGCCTGCGTTGACAAAGTTTCAACCAAGTTTTTCAAATGACACTGAAATAAAACACACAGGATCCTTCATTGGACTAGGACAAATTCATACATTAAAAGAAACAGTATGCTATGGGAAAGAGAATAAAAAGGTTAAACCGCAAGAAAAGATGCGTTTGTCTGATGTTACCACGGTTACTGAGTCATGTAGACTTCTTTCAAGCTGAATAGAAACAAAGATTGAGTATACACTGTAGGTCTTTATGTAGACTCCGTTCAAGACTGATTTATGCACCACGTTCTCTAATAAGAATTAATACCATTGTTTGACAATTGACATGAAGACAAAGTACATTGACATACTCAACATGTATTATAATGTGAGTAGATGAAATGCAGATCTACATGGTTATAACTAATACATGTCTAAAATGTGCATTCTATATGAAGCTACATGTCCATATGCATGTGCACAAAATGCTGTTCCAAGGCCTTGCCAAACATTCACTATTGGTTTCATCACAAACAGTGTAAACTTAATCAGTAGAAGGTTTCTAAATGTATTTTAGTTTTTTGTCGGGTTCAAACTTTCACACTAGTTAATATGAACACTACACTGAAAAATTGGGTTAAACGCAAACCGGTTCTTGTGGGTTAGTTCTTTTGGATGGCTGAAAGTGCCCAGCATGCATATTCTGACATGGTTCATGCCATTTCACTCAAGAGGGGTTGGGCATCTGCTGCTACGATGACAGGGCGACAATAATGATACAAGCACTGTCAGTGGTACACAAAACTGAGATAAATTGTAATTTTGCAGTTTCAAGTGGACATGACTACATGTATATTATAAGCCGATAGTTTTTAAAAACTTTTGAAATGGGGCATAAACAGCATGTCCCCCCGAAAAATGCTAAACTTTGTGTCGAGAACTATTATATAAAAATTAAACTGTTTATCACTTCAAGATTCACATACATGTATGATACACCCATGTCTTGGCTATCACCATGTAGAATTTTAACATAATTGGACTGAAATTGAGAGAAAAACTAAGACTGAATCACCCAACCTCACAACCCAATTTTCAACTTTCTTTCAATACACATTATGTGTGTATTGACCACTTATTCTGGAATACTGCAAATTTGTTTTTAAAGAGTGCTCTTTCAATTTGTCATATTTTTGCCAATTGCAGCCTGATTTTGCTTAAATTCTACATGGTGATAGCCAAGACATGGTTATATCATATAGCTGAATCTTGAAGTGATAAACAGTTTAATTTTAATAACATAATGGTTCAGACAAAGTGTTGCGTTCTTTGTGTGTGTGTTTGGTATCCCTGCAACAATAACTGAGGTCATGACCTTTATGCAAATTCTGCTTCTAACTGGCCACACCGTCAACTTGATGGGTAGAAAGTCTAAATGTTACTGGCTAAATGATTAGAGGAAACAATTTACATCTCTATTCATGTTTTTTGGAACAAAGAGAAGAAATTTCAAACATTTTAAAGAAATTCATGGAAATTATCTTGCCGAAAGTAAAAATTAAATGTGAAAGTGAAATTTTGAAACTTTCGTGCATTTTGTGTTTGCTTTTTTGAAGTATTGATTATTTTAAAGGGGCGTGTCCTCTTGACAGGTTACACTTCAAATAGTTTGTATCATTGTTATCTGTGCTGCCGAGTGCTGCATGGGTGTGCCCTTTAAAGGAAGGAGGCGTTAAGGAGAGGGTGTCGAGGGGAACTTTTAAGATCACCTGATTTTCTCTATCTGTAGAACCATGCTGTCAAAAACCAGTGAAGCAAAGTTCAGAAAACGGTTAAGATGCTAAACGGTGAATTGTTTTTACATGATTCATACAGAACATATTATGAACAACAGTAACAGAAATAAAATCGACCAAGTACATGAAGTCTACAAAAGGCCTTTTCACACGACGCCAAAAAAACTCTCAACCATTGAGAAATTCTCTCACGGTTGCAAAATCTTACAAAAGTGTCATCGTGTGAAAGGACACCAATGCTTGATAGCGACCGACGTCCCTGGTGAATCCTTGAGAGATTTTGACTGAGGTCCATACCTACAACAAATTTTCTCTAGGGTCCCTTGCGAAGTGCTTTGCAATGCACATGCGTGTGTTTTCTATGTGTTTCATGGCCTTTGCAGACCGTGCGCACTCCCGCGTGCTTTACGCGCAACCTCAGCGTCGTGATGGTACTAGCAGCGTTTTACATCCATAAAATGCAGAGTTTATCGATTGCCCACGTTCTGTCTTAAGGGAGGCTTGTGAAATGTTACACTGTGCCGTGTGAAAGGACGCAAAAGCAGCCAGCGTAAAACCTTTTGTAAAGATTTCGCAACCATGAGAAAATGTCTCAATGGTTGAGAGTTTTTTAGCGTCGTGTGAAAAGGCCTAAAGATATGCTAACGCTATGACATGGGTCAATGCAACGAGATCAGGACACAAATTTTAATTTGGTGTCTCCCTGAAACTGTTATTAAAACATCTATTAGCCTCTTTAGAAAGACAGTTTGTACACGCAGTTGGTCTGGATATGAACAAATCACTACGGTTTTCCAAAAACAAATGGAGAAAATTACAATAATTTGTTGATAATCCTGCCCCAACCTGATGGAGAGTGACCCCAAAATAAAATGCACTATTCTTCCCCTGATATTGAATATTAAAAGGAAATAGCAACTACCGGTATATAAATTACATGAATGTCATGATGCTCTGCTGAATGCTGACTGACTAGAATGGGAGTACGAGTACATGTACTCCAACACGGCTCCATACTTGGATTTTGGCCCAAGATGTTTGGAAGCTTGGTAGCAAGTCATGAAAGTCGCTCATGGAACTTGCACAAATACTGTACAAGAATGGCACTTTGGACAGTAAGATAATTGTAACTTCCCCTGATCAACGTGACAGGGCCTGGGTTGACTCACCTCTGATACGTAGGACGGGTCATGGAGGCTGTTCAGGATGGGATAGTCGTCCATGTTTGGCAGATCATCGCCAGGGGCAGGGGTTTCAGCCTCTATCTCCACCAGCTTGTATGTCAGCTTGAATGGGATCTTACGGAAGATGTCTGTGAAGCCCGGCTGTGTGTGGGATAATAAGTGAGGCATGACCAATCAAGATCTAAGCAGTTCCCCAAGGGCCAATTTCATAGAGCTGCTTAAGCACCAAAATTTGCTTAAGCACCAGAAACCTTGGTAAATAAAATCAGTATGCTAGCAAAAACTCCATGTGAATGTTATGCTCAGCTAACAATCGCCGAATACAAGCCAAAAGCAGTAAACATCACATGAAAATTTGCTTGGCAATCCTGTTTGATCACGGCAGACTTTTCATGCTTAAGCAAATTTTGTGCTTTGTTATTTCCATTGAATTGCATTGAATGGGGGTATTGTCTGGAAGGAGAGGTTCAATGAACTTTTATTGTCCCCAAGAAGGGCTCGTTGTGGTGAATCTACTGTTTGATAAACGGATCGTCTTTTTTGAGCAGAATGCAATCTTTGAGCTCTGAACAATGATGCGGTGACGCCGGGAATTCGGAATATTGCCTGGCGGTATTCAACTATTGTGTGCCTGCATTGTTTACCCCGTGCCTCCAGGACACGTCTAATGATACCCACGATTGCTGAGACGTCTCCACAACGTCTCATAGATGCCGCGTAGACCTTCCGGAGACCACAATGAGACATTGCGGAGACGTCTAAGAGACGTCTCAGCAACATTTCCGCAACTGTAGGGCAAAGTGCTTGTCACCTGGTCTGGAGATGTCACCGGACACGTCTCCCGCAAGCCATATCTATGTTGGAGATGTCTCCGCGACTGCAGCGACTTATAAATTGGAGAAGTTGTGGCAACGTATCCTCTGGTGAGATACGGCCTTTAATAATACAAATCTGCACCTGACATTATTGGATGTTAGTGGAGGGCTCACTGGGCATACAGTCCTGGGTAATGACACTGTGAATCACTGGTGGGCTATTAGACTCACCCTGAGAACAGCCCAGAACTTGGGGGAGCGTTTAGGCGCCTCGTCACTCTGCGGCCGGAGGGTCATGGTCTCATCCCGGATGGCAAAGGAGTTGGACTTCTCAAAGATGACTCGGGAATTGCGGTTCAGGTTGCGCCGTTCCTCTTCGGCCTCTATGGAATATTCCACTCCTGATTCAAGGGATTAGGGGATTAAACAAGACAAGAGGGATTACAAAGGGATAAAGAATAGGATATAAACAGATAAATGACTTTGATTGTATTGTGGATTGGCCTAATGTACACAAATCCTCTCAAATGCAACGTGTATTTATGACCATGTTTACTCATTAATACCTGAACACAGCACAGCGTACTAATTACACAATACAGGAACAAAAACATACCACTTGTACTTTTTCCAAACTAGGGAACATTAAATTCTGTTTTAAAAAATGCCACAATGGACAATATAAACTTACTAATTGGAGAATCGAAATCAAATGCATTGCAGACGTACTGCATTCGCGCCTGCACATAGAACCTGAAATAAAAACAGTCAAGAAGACAAATTATACAATGTGTAAAAACAAACAAATGATATTAAAATGCACACTCAATTGATTTGAATTTCAATATCAGCTTTGCGTTCGCCGGAATTACAATTTGAAAAGTGAACAAAGACAATTTGACAGGAGTAGGATTTGAAACAGTGACCAACTAAGCTATCCAGCTCTATGTTGGCGTTGTCCGTTCTAATAGTCAATTATCTTTGTTCTTATGGCATTGTAATTTGTTTGAAAAGTAACATTGTATCACAGTTTCAAAGGTAACATTATTAATCAAATTTATCAAACCGTGTAAAGAAATTAAACCGATAAATGTAATTATTTTAGAGAAGGCTTGAATGTTCCAGTGTGGACTCTTTGTGAAATGCATTCATTTGGAATTGGATGTCAAAAAAAGCATAATATCAGAATATTAAAAATGTATCTTGCACTGGTAACAAGGGATTGGATTTATGTCATAGTTCACCTAGCTTTGTTCGAGAAGTGCTGCCGCAAAATCTCCATCAATTCTGATTCCTGAAAATCCATATCTTGCACTACGACTTTAGCCCTGTCCGAACTGGACTTTTTTTGGGCAAAGTAACCGAGATGCTGGGTAGTTTACCCATTTTAAGTCCATTGCGGACGTCTCAGGAAGTTTTCCTCTCAGTTACTTTGCCTGAGCCGCGCGGGTATTTCTACTGGCCAACTTCTGCTCGGGTAGAATGCCCGAGACGCTTTACCCGAGCCGAAAAGCCCAGTGCGGACAGTGTGAGTGGGGTACCCTCATGAGCCTACTTTTGTCAGCTTAATCATTCTTCCGTGCGTGCACGGTTAAGTTACCCGAGTCAAAAGTCCAAGTGCGGACACTGGTAAAATTTGCCCATTTCTCATTTACCCATCGGCTCAGTTAAATCCCCTGAAAAAAAAAGTCCAGTGCGGACAGGTCTGTTATAACAAAAGGGTCCAAGCTGACTGGTTTTATAAAGGTAAGAAACTTGTTATCAGTGGAATTCACTCACCGGAAAGTGGGCTGGCCGTTGTATTCAAAGTTGGTGGAGTTGGCAGCAAGCTGGGTTTCCTGCAGTAGGAGTTCTGCTGTGATGTTGATGATGGGTCTTGCTCTAGACAGGAGAAAATGACACACTTAAGTTTTGAGGGGGACAATCCTTTCACCGGAACATAGGTATTGTATCATAAAGCCCAACTAACGGAACAGAATGAGGAATATCTATGGAGCCTTAGATGGATAAAGCAAAACAAGGAGATAAACATTTTTGAGAACGTACAATCGTACATGTAGGTGTTGCATCTTAAAGGTACAGTGCAGGATTGGTAACATACCCAAACAGAAATGTTCACAGATTTATGTAAAACTTTCAGGGTATGAAGATGGTGCTGATAGACACATTCCGTATTTCTGCCTTAAATGGTGTATTTATCCAGAAATTAGTCAAACAAAGACCAAAGACAGTTTTGATCTTGGGGTATTAGATCGAAATCATTCTTTACGTTTTACAAGAATAATTGTGTCAGGTTTTCTCTATTTTCTCATGACACGGATGACCGATTGAACTGATCATTGTGTTTATTATTTCATGTACATATGTAGGTGCTGTTCTGTGACCATAACTAATCATGTGTTATACCTTTAATAGCCAATCAGGAGAGCTTGATACAACAGAATGAGGAATATCTATGTAGTCTTAGTGTCTTGGTAGTCATAGGGCGTTTACGAAATGGAGGCTTAGGCTCAGGCTCAGGCTCAGGCTCAGGCTCAAGCTCTGACATGCTGAAAATATAGGTTGTGGTTTTTCATTGAAGCTGAAGCTCTGTCTTCCTTTTCAAACCAGAGAATCTACTTTGGAACCGCAGCCAAAAGCATCTATTTTGATATCCGTTATTTCAGAATGGAATCACGAAATGGAGCTGGAGCTTTAGACGGAGCCCGAGTCTCCGTTTCATGAAAGTCTCAGTGGGATAAAGTGAAACCAACCTATAAGTCACGGTGGCGTCAGCCTCCAGGACTCCAATGCTCAGGTCTGGATACTCATTACCATCTAGGTCCACACCTCCAGACAGGGAGTAGCCAAAGCCTCCCTTGATCTCTCTGGTGGTCGGTAGGTCCAGAGGCAGGTCAGCTGGGGTCAGTTTCTGTGACTCGTGCATCTCAATGCCCTCCTTCCCACTGCCAAGGTAAACATAAACAGCGCCCTCACCTTTGTTCTCGTAAGGGGCGCCGATTGCGACATCTGACCAACAAAGCAAATCAAAGAAATCAATTCAACATACATATAGATATAAAACTAGAACAGCGAAGCTGTCATGACTCGATGCAGCCTTACGTGCAGTTACAGACATGATAGCAAATAAAAAAAATAAAAAAATGTAAATTTTTTTCTATTGTCTTTCCGGATTAAAATAATTAATTTTAAAAGTATAAACTCTAATTTGAGGTTGTAGAAATGAATTTTATTACGTTTCCAAAAATATGAAGCACTGACTTGAACATTTCACGCGCACGGACGGACGGAAATTGGTATTACATAGACTCCCACTGCTTTGCAGCAGCTCGCCAACAAGAACAAAACCAGAATTTTTCTGCAGAAAATGTTTCATTCAGGAGTGATTGGGGAGTTTTTCTTAAAGGGAGGGAGAAAAATGCAGGTCACATTGAACCTCTGACGAGGAAACCCTTTGAGCAAAGAATTGAAATTGATAAAGTTAATAGCGAAACTGGTGTGCCAAGCGATGTAGGACAGCTTAATAGGAGAATTCTGCCAAGAGTGACTTTGCGTATGCATTGAGCCTGTTTGTTTCAGTAACGCCAAAAGTTGCTCTGGATCCCACTTAATTGTATCCTGCCTACAACATGGATTTGTAAGATCAAAATGGTGAGCAAGAACCACAGCGAAACAAACAGGCCCTCTGTGAGAGAAGGAAGAAGAATATAAAGAAGCTTACCCTCATAGCCGTCCAGGTTAAGATCACCCAGGTTTATGATCGAAATCCCGAACATGGAGTCAATGGGTCCAGTCAAACGAATCGGCTCGATGTCTGTAAAGTTCCCCTTTAGTGAGCAACAAATAATACACATATCCAATATTGAAATCACCACGGGAAAACAATTAATAAAGTTTCAGAGAGTGATAGATATCTGCGTGCAGGTCAATGCAGGTAATCGGTTCGTACGTTCGAGTAGTAACATAGTCCTGAACCAAGACTAGCAAAAGCCTGGCAGGATTACCATGATTACTAACAATACCATCTAACTGCAGTCTGACCTATTCAACTCACATTTTGGTGCTTGTTCAGGTAAACGTAGACGCGACCACCAGCTTCGGTGTTTCGGTCGTAGTAGATGGGCGCACCGACCAGCAGATCGTCAAAACTGTGTACCACACAAGACAAACAAAATATGACACTACAAGTAAGAAACTGCTGCAAACTGCTCATCAGCTGAAACAATGACCTGTAATTTACCAAATGCTTGGAGTTAGGAGGGCCTGATGTGTTTCGATCCTAGCAGGATTGATAAAGATCCTGCTAGGATCGGAACGTGTCAGGCCCTCCTATCACTCCAAGCAAAATATGACACTGTTAGTAATAGTGTAATCTTGTATAGCACCAACTCAAACGAAAAGGTTGCTCAAGGCGCAGAATCTGCGCATAGCTCTTAACAATTGAGAGATAATTAAGAAAAACCTTATAACAAAGTAGTCCAGGCTTGGGCCGATTTATGCTCAGCAAAAACCGTTTTCATTCATAACCATTTTTGCTTGAGGGTTAAGTCCTTGACAGAGCCTGTGATCGTCATATCTTACCCGTCGCCATCCAAGTCAGCTGCACAGACCTCATAGCCAAAGGACTCAGTCAGCTGTTCACCACGGATGACAGACTCCATCATCAGTGCTCTACCTTGTATGGCAAGCATGACGACAGCCCCAATGGCGTTATGCCTTGGTGCCCCAGAGGCTACCATGAATTCAGTCCCAAACCTGCCCGAGGTCACAGAGAAGCCTGCGTGGAAACAAACAACGAAGGAAAAACAGGATGAATTAAGATCCTTGCTGAGCTCAAAGTAATTCAAAGCTCCAGGGCAGATTGCAATAAAACCAGAGAATCTACTTCCGAACTGCAGCCAAAAGCCTCTATTTTGATACCTGTTATTTGAGAATGGGTTCACAAAATGGTGCCAGAGCCCAAGCCTGAGCCTTCGTTTCCAAAAGGCCCAAAGACTGAAAGGTACTCCAGGGGCCGATTTTACTAACATTTTGCGATCATCACTAAAATCCAAATTCATCGCTAAACGGAAAATTGCTACATAAAGTAGTGATCGATTTTCCATTTAGTGATGGATTTGGGCTTTAGTGATGATCGCGAAATGTTAGTGAAATCAGCCCCTGAAAAAATTGGTACATAAAGTAGCGATCGATTTTCCGTTTAGCGATGGCTTTGGGCTTTAGTGATGATCACAAAACGTTAGTGAAATCGGCCCCTGAGAAAATTGCTACACAAAGTAGCGATCAATTTTTCATTTAGCGATGGATTTGGGCTTTAGCGATGATCGCAAAACGTCAGTGAAATCAATCCCAGGCTTCTCTCTTGTTCTGAGAAAAGAGTCCCCCTTCCTCCTCACCTAGGTAGCTGTTGAGACCCACACCAGTGGATGAGTCTGATAGTGTGGTGCGTATGGTATCCACCTGGTAGAAATTCTCATCTGAGGGTATAGTTCCAATGGTGATACCTCCTCTCCAGTCTCCTGTACCTGGATTGCCTGATACGTACATCCCCTGACCCTCCTGAAAAAAAACGAATGCTTGGATGAACAAATGGCCTTCAAACACACTTCGTGCATCTATCCTTCAATCAATAGTGTCCATGCGCATTTTTATGGCCGCCATGACATATGACATTATGGGCGAATCACAACCATTAACTGCACCTTGTTATTGCGCATGTCGTGGCAGTTGACCGCTGTTTTAATCACTTTTTGTGTTACATTTCGCTTGATTTCTCCGTACCGTAACTATTTATAAGCAAACAGATTATTCACACAAAAAATCATGCCAAATATAAAATCATGCAAAGTAAAAAAAATGTATGTGCACAGATGTGTGATGTACGATGTACGCGCCATTATGTGCAAACATCGCACATCACAAAACTGCGCAGATATTTGTGAATTTCGTCAATTTCGGAATGCTTTTTACGAAGTTATTTATTAGATCAAGCATTTAGATTCAGTATGCAATGTTTCTTTTAGATCCAGTTTGTGAAAAGCTTGTTTCTACTTGGCAAAATGGACAAAATAACTGACCGAAATTCTACAGTTTACACTTCTGAGCATGACCCAAACATTGGTCTCTGTTTTTTCCCTTTCAGATTCGGTTAACAGTTAGTGATAATTTGTAACCAGATAATTAAATCCGGGCTGGTAACCTATATCCGGATAAAAAGCCCAGCACTATTCACTTCAATGACGTTTTGTCCACCGTGCATGCCGTGGGGGTTTATGAACAAACACTCTCTCTGTTCCCCTTACCTCAGTGATGAAGAATCCAGTGCCGGCCTGGCAGTAGCTGTTACCACTCTTCCCAATCTTCCCTTGTATAGTAGGGCACATCTTCCAGGCTCCCCTGTAATCGTCCTCTGACAGATCCGCATTCATGAGGAGGCACTTTCCCTTACCGCTGATCTCTTGATCCGAGATCTCTTTATATCGATGAGCACAGGCCTGGTCATCATCATCAAAGGGGAAATACAAATTTAAAAATCTTGGTGTTGGTGTTTCCAGATTAGATTTACAGCAAAATAAAGACATACAGTGTAGGCCTAACTTGATTCTCTTTACCTCCACGGGGGTCTGGGAGCTAGCCTTTGAACCAGAGCAGTACAGGTTTCAATTGAGGTATTTTCATTCCTCTGATGTTCTCTAGTTCTCTAGACAAGTGCCTCTGATCGGAGCTCGAGAGTTTGTGAGTTTGACATAGCCTGCCAGTAAACTTAACTGAGAGTACTGTAGGAGGGTCATTCCCTCCACACTCCAGCTGGAGGTTTTGAGAGTTTTACAGTCTGCCAGTAACCTTCACTGAGTGTAGGAGGGTCATTCCCTCCAATACACTCCAGCTGGAGGGTTTGGTAGTTTGACATAGTCTGCCAGTAACCTTCACTGAGAGTAGGAGGGTCATTCCCTCCAATACACTCCAACTGGAGGTTTTGGCAGTTTGACATAGTCTGCCAGTAACCTTCACTGAGAGTAGGAGGGTCATTCCTTCCAATTCACTCTAGCTGGAGGGTTTGGGAGTTGGAATTTTGAAGCACTTTCATCAATTTCCTAAATTTGATTACAGTAAACCTTTCATACTCACAGACACTTTGCCACCGGCCCCTAGACTGCGTACAGTTACTCCTAGCCACTGGTCTGTCTTGTTCTCCTCAGGTGTGTTGGCTGTGTAAGACAAATGAAGATTGTACATGTATATACACAGACCATACATAAATCAATCTGACTTCACATTAACATTTTATTTTATGCAGTGCTACAGCTGCACACTCATGATTACAACAAAAATATAAACCGCTTGACCATGGTTAAGAATAAAACTCAGATTTGTAAAAGAATTGCCTTGTACAAACGAAAGAAAAGTAAACTCAATGAAAAGTGTGTAGTAAAGAATACAAAATGAATTTTTTTTTTTTTTACATTTTGTCGGACAAAATGGCAGTAATTTGTCGGACCTTAAATGATGCGTTGTGATTGGTTAATTTGTCAAAGGGCGTGGCCCACTGGATCAGAGTATTGTTGGAGAGGCAAATGTTATCTGAAGATTTTTCACTCCTTATGGGTATCGGTAACTTCACTATAAAGACCAAGATACTGATGCTGCTGTGCACCCAGTTGCTTTGAAAATTGATTTTCAGTCAAAAGGGAAACTCTGTACAATGGGACCTAAATCTTACATTTTTTAACTTCTGTTCTGGTGGAAAAAAACCAATTAGCTCTTTATCCTTCAATGAATCATGTTCACTTACCATCTTTGTCTAACATCAAGTCTTCACAATCATCTACGTAGGTGGTCATCGGACATTTGAACACGGCTCCTGTCATGGGTACTGGGCCCGTGGGGTCATCGTACTTTGGTGCACCCACTAGGACTCTACACACACAAAACAAACAAATAGATTCATATTTTTGGGAGGTCATCATCAGATGGGAAAAAACATAGCCTTTCATTGAAAATCACATAATTAATTTTTTAATCACTGAAACAAAATTACAGAACTGAAATTAAAGGTAGTATCATACTTTGGTAAGACACCAAAACAGAAATGTTCACAGATTTACGTATAACT
Organism: Astropecten irregularis; assembly: GCA_963971285.1. Taxonomy (NCBI): domain Eukaryota; kingdom Metazoa; phylum Echinodermata; class Asteroidea; order Paxillosida; family Astropectinidae; genus Astropecten; species Astropecten irregularis. Next base: position 1,615,527 of record OZ020255.1, on the reverse strand, counting down.
TACGGGGTATGAAGATGGTGGTGGTAGAAACATACCGTTAAAATGTTTCCGCCTGAAATGGTGTATTTATCCAGAAATTAGTAAATCAACGACCGAAAATCTTTTTGATCTTTTAAAAGATCAAAAATAAAAGAGGAAAGACTTAGGAAACACTGTGGCCATTTTTTGCTGTTTTCTAAAAAAGTGGGCAACGTATGGGACTGAAATTTTCACAGATTACTTTCAACTCATTTGAAACAGTTTTCTCTGTCCATTATCATCTAAATTGCAAACACGTACATGTACATGATGTACAGGTACGTGTGTAAGACAAGATCTCACAATTGGAATCCCTACAGTCTCGCTGGACAGTATCAGTGACAGCAATCAGAGCATGCTGTGTATTAAATACAGTGTATGGTGATGGAGCCCTTTGGCTCTTTCCACAACCAACAAATGCTTAAACATGTTAAAGGAGAAGTGATTATTGTCAATGGGCGTTTTCCGGCAAATACCGGAAAACAGATTATTTTTCAGCAATAGAAAATGATGTTCGCCGCCATTCTCCGGATAATTCAGTGACAATTTTAGCGGGTATTTATCCTAGTTTGGGAAGGATAATGCCGAAGAAACTTTCCGGAGAACGGCAATAGAAAACAACATCGTTCCAGCCTACTGTGCATACTGGAGAGAAACGGAAGTGCCTGTGTGCCTTTTCACGTTCCTAGCGTTTGACCCGATATATGACCTTTAGCCGGCAATCATGCAAATTATTTTAAGTTGTGCCGATCGATGTACACTGTAGTATTATCCAGAAAACTGAGCGGAGTAGAAAATGACCGCTTGTCACTTTTTCTCCTCTATTAACCGGTAAATATTTATCCGGAAAGAAACCAGATACTTAAAGGTAGTATCATACTTTGGTAAGAAACCAAAACAGAAATGTTCACAGATTTACGTATAACTTACAGGGTATGAAGATGGTGCTGGTAGAAACATACCATTAACATTTTTCCGCCTGACATGCCTGAAATGGTGTATTTATCCAGAAATTAGTAAAATAACGACTGAAAATCTTTCGGCCTTTTTTCACGATTTTCTCAATAAGGGGGCACCGTATGGGACTGAAAGTTTCACAGATGACTGTGACAGATGACTGTTACTGTATACATATACCTGTCTTGATATTTTTGCCCATGAATCTGTACTTCTTTGACAAAAACCAAAGTATGATATTACCTTTAACAGAAAAACGCACATAGAAGGGTCCAACAAACTCATGATTATCTTGCTAGTTGCTACCTCCCCTTTGTATTACATGTACAGTTGTATGTACATGTAGGCCTATGTATTACACCTCATAAATAACCAAGGACAACAATTTGAACAAAGCAATAATACCCAAGGCCTCTGTACAGGTGTACACTGTAATGCTCCTATACAAGTGTGGACAATTTCTCTTAACAACAATGGAGGGCCTAACATTTTTTCAAAATCTGGAAATGGATAACAGGCTGAACCCATCAAAATACATGCAGTTCCTTATGCCATGAGTGTACAGTACTGCATCATGTAACAAAATATTGTCATTGCTTTGGAATCTATGATGTACGATGTACATGTACATTGAAATGCACACGTACTGTAAGGAAATTCCAATCCTTACCATACTTTAATAACAATGTTTTTTCACTTTACAATGGCAAAAAATGAAGAAGAGGAAATCAGCTGATTAGAGGAAAGGTTGCATGCCCGTTGTTAATCCTTGCAACCAAATTTACATCATTTTACTTACATATTTGCAACAGTCATTACCATTGTCATTGTCCTGAAAATATCAACACCATGAAACAGTCATCTGTGAAAATTCCAGTCCTATACAGTGCCACTGGCCACTTTTTGAGAAAACAGTGAAAACTGCCACAGTATTTCTTAAGTCTTCTTTTTTTTTTTTTGATTTTTAAAAGATCAAAAATAATTTTGGTCACTGGTTTACTCTTTTCTGGATAAATTATAGTAAGTACAGCATTTCAGGCAGAAACTTATGTTTCTACCATCACCATCTTTATGCCCTGTAAGTTGTAAATATGTGAAGATGCTTGCTTCAGTATGCTACCAAAGTATGATATATAGGCCTACTACCTTTAAACTCTTTATTTTATTTATTATTATTATTTTTTTTTTTTGTACATATTTCAAGTCATTATTTTGGTTGATAAGCTGTTAGCAGCAATCTAATATTTGTATTAAAAACACAAAAGAAACTTCAATATTTATAAATGAAGACAGCACATGTATACAAGTATACAACACAAAAAACTCAAATTCATTTTCAATGTTAAGTTTGCTCACGAATTGTGAGAAAGAAGGTCATGGACATGATGGATGCGGGATGCGTGATGAGTCTTATTCAGTTCCTCGGCCATATGTTTTCTCTGAATCACCACATTCTTGACCGCACTACGTACGTGCACATGCATCCTCATAGGTTTAGGACCTATAATTTCCTCCCACAGTGCTGGGCTTTTTTTCCTGCAAGGTCTGACTAATCTCTTCCAGCCTACAGTCATCCCAGGAACATCCTCCCTTCCCTTCCCACTGCTCACACTGGGAACACATCTCATTAGTGCATTGGGAAGATGAGCCAGATATATTATTAATAACCTCCAGCGGCTTGGGCAATGATATCATTATCAAAGATGCTGTGTACTACTGTAACTGTGTGCATCCCTGATATAAGATTAAGATGTTAAGATGTACTATGTACATGTGTACAGATGGCCTCGAGCCATGAGCTGTCCTGGCTTTAATGTGATTTAATTCTCTTAGGAGTCTTGTTCATAATGCAAAAGAAATTGCAAGTGTACATACATGTACTTTACAGTTTGTATACCACTATACAAATTAAGTGCTAAACTTAATGTTATGTATTCAGATTTCTGTTCTCGGTCCCCGCTAACGTTTATTTTGGTCGTAATTTATTATTCTGTGTTTTTGTTAGTACTGTTTCTCTTGTATTGTATGCTTGTTTGTTGGTCAAATAAATAATAATAATAATAATAAACTGTATAACACTGAATAGGCCTACAGTGTCAGACATTGTCAGATTGTGGGCCTACGGACAGTACATGTATTTCATACTTTGTGGTTAATTTCTGCATACAATGCATCTACTGTGTAGGCCTATCCTTTCTTTTTGTTTAACTTGTAGGTCTATACAGGGTGTCCCCCAAAAAAACCAACACTAGTGTCGAGAACTATTTATTATAAGAAAATTAAACTGATTATCACTTCAAGATTCACATAGTGATACAGCTATGTCTTGGCTATCACCATGTAGAATTTAAGCAAAATTGGGCTGAAATTGGCGAAAATATGACCAATTGAATGAGTAGAATTTTTGCAGTATTCCAGAATAAGTGGTCAATAATGTGTAGGCCTATTGAAAGAAAGATGAAAATCGGGTTTTGAGGTTGGGTGATTCAGTCTTAGTTTTCTTTCTCTCAATTTCAGTCCAATTTTGCTCAAATTGCACATGGCGATAGCCAAGACATATGGCTGTATAAAATCTGAATTTTGAAGTGATATTAAACAGTTTAATTTTCATACAGTTGTAACAGTTCTCAACACAAGTGTTGCGTTTTTTGGGGGGACACGCTGTATACAGTGCAGTGGACCCATAACCCTGTTTAACATTTTATTTTACTGTTACACCTACAGTACATACAGTGTACATATGTACAGTATGCATACAGCAGTGTAAAATAGTCATGCACTGTACAATGTACACCTGTACACCTGTTCAGTCACAGTAGTACATGTAGTTCATCCACATGACATTGGGCTCAAACACTCACTACTGAAGATGACTCACATGATAAAGTTGTAAAAACACAAGTTGTACAAAATTAAAGTGTGCGTACATGTGTACATAATGTACAGTGTCTAGTACATTTGTGGTGGGTGGGTTGTGTGATCATGTTTTCGGTACATGTATCATACAACAAACGTAATGATTACATGTATGTAGCCTACATGTAAACTTACATCCACAAGGCTGATTACAATAAACACTGCAGTTCAGTTTGGTTCACACAGCTGTCATGACTGTACACAGTAACCCGATTCCTTTCATGGTCATGGTGTTCAAATGAAAACAGGAAATGCCTATTGTCTGATTGTGCAGACACATTATGCACCCTCTGCACTAAACAATAAAGGTTACTGGTATTAAATCATATTCATTCCTCCATGATCACATCAATCATTCTACCAGTGAACTACTTTAAATTGTGTCTTGTTCACTGTAGCAAACTTGTGTACACAGCCATGACGGCACTTGAACTTCAAGAAGCCACCCCCTACAGAGCTAACCCACATAAAGCAGTATGTTGCCTGTGGCCACTGCCTTGGTATTATTACTTTTTGTTCAAACTTTTTTTTGATCAACAATTTCTTAAAAAACTATTGATATTTGATTTTGGTGCATAAAATCAAACTGCAGCAACCGGTAGGGGCTTCCAGTAATTAATTTCTTGATACACGTACATATATATGTACTGTACAGTGTACATAAGTACATGATGTAAGATTGACCAGAAAAATAAAGATTTCTTAATAAGTGTTACACATTGTATCATTCTTCATTTGTCACAGCATCAATATGTCAATAAAATTTGTTTTCACTAAAATGTTGCACCAACTGACCTAGAAAGAAAATATACCACAAACTTAAAAAAACAAAACGATTTTCTTTTATGCAGGTATTTTTATGTATTCCCAGTGCATGAATGAATATGATACGCATGTCCTGTGTAATGTACACTATGGTACACTGTATACCTACACTGTTCTATAGAATTCTACATACTGTGCACACATAATGCTGTGCCAGGCCAGTACTGTACAGTACTGTACGTGTACACACAGCGCACAGTGTGGCATATACCCCATGCGGCATCACCAAATTTGGAAACAGCTCGGTGACCACTGCAAAACTACACATGTATGGTATATCACATTCACATGTGCAATGTACATACACCCATGTACACCTACCTAGTATGTAATGTACCGTGAAGGTAAAATGTCTTAACACTCTGGTAACTCTACATTTCTACAAATTGCACAAATGATATTAATTACATAGTGTTAAATACGTACATCAACATACAGTACAGTACCAGTACATAAATTACATACCTGTACGTGTACATGTTGGCCTACAATGTACATAGATGTATGTAAATATATATCATGTTCCATGTACATGTAGGAATACATGTTCATGTAAGAACATGTTGTTACAGGTATACAACATCAAATGTCCATAATAAATAGGAACAGTTGATGTCACGCCATGTAAGAAGAATTTTGTTTATAAATGTAAGTCAGTAAGAGATGTATACATACAGAAGCCAGAGGCTGTCTGCTTTTCATCGAGTAGCTAAACTGTATCCCATCATTTCATGTACTGTAGATTAATTATTTTTTTTTACAGCTGGTGCTTAAAAGTACATGTTCTCGTGCAGTGTTGAGCTACATTAACTTCTCTTAGTCAACAATCCAAGTGGTACAAAAAAAAAAAAAAAGTAACTGTGACAATGTTCAAGTAAAAATATCCTTCCTTAATGTCCTGGTAATATCAGTTTCAGTCAATAATGAACACTAAAAATTAATTCACGATGTTGATGTAAATGGTGGAAATGAAAGCAAAACAATAATGCCTCCAAAAAGAAAACAAAATTGTAATAAAATGTTCAGCTAACTAAAGAGTTAAAAGGGCCTGACGCATTTCGATCTGAGGTTCTGAGCATGATCTTTCTCAAACTGTCAAAGGCTAAATGACAAGAGGACAAGAACATGCAAGTGAATAGAAACACAAATGAATGGATGAGGGGGATCAGGACAATAGGTGGGGGATTGGTCAGACAAAGAGGGGTCAGGTAGGCAAGATCAAAGTTGCCAGACTATATGTACATGTACATTGTAATAACATTTATTAAACCATGGTAATGTTTAAGGCTGCAGTTTGTATCCGGTTAACCGGTTAACCGACCGTTCGAAAGGGTACCCGGGTACATTTTCCCAGTTAGGTTAATCGAAAAGTATCTTTTTTATAATGGCCTCTTCTTTTTGAAACATAGACATTTCTAGAGTTCACAAAGAAAAAAATGTCAATGATCTTTTGAAAATTGGACCAGCAGGCTTATGCAAAGCAAAGGCCAAACATTTTGCTATGTCTACCAATGCCAAATGTTGTGACAAAAGAATGTTGTCAACCAAGTTCCTAAAAGACCCAAACTTACTATTTCTTTGTTTTTGTTTGTTTTCTTTGTTATAAGGGTAATCGTAACCGTAACCGAAAAACAGACGGGTAACCGGTTACAAAATTATTCGTAAACTTACAGCCCTAGTAATGTTAGCCATCTTATTGTATTGGCCTGACAGATTCTGTGACCAGTGTGTATCACTTGCAAAATGTAGTTTAGGCCTATGATGTAGTATACTTTAAGGGAGCGTATAGGATTTGCAAGGCCTCAAAAAAAAATGTTATTGAGTTTGAGACAGAAAATTGACAGTTTGTAAACAGTGTAAACAGCCACCATGGGAAATCTTGGTTCATCAGATGCTGGGTTTTCAAGGAAATCAAGATTTGGTGTCTTTTCCAAAGATCGCTCGTCTGAACGATTTTTGGAACAAACATAAAGGACACCCTCACTTGAGTTGTTTGAGTTAATATCCCAAGGTATGAAGATGGTGCTGGAAGAAACATACCATTAAAATATTTCCACCTGAAATGTTGTATTTATCCAGAAATTAGTAAAACAAAGATCGAAAACAGTTTTCATCTCGGGATAAGATCAAAACCATTCTTCATGTTTTTTTTTCTTTTATAAATAAGAAACATTTAGTCGGGTGTTTGCTATTTTCTCATTAGTGATGTCTCAGATGTCCGATTGAGCTAAAATTTTCACCTGTTTATTATTTCATGTACATGTTTGATCAGACAAAGTATGACACCAACATTTGTATGAGTGCTGTCCTGTGACCTTTACCAATCATGTATTGTACCTTTAATTATGGGTGTTCAATCAATTACTGCAAATTGAGCAATTAAAAGGGAACAAGTCACACTGGAAATTCTGGCCTGTGTGTGAATATCAATAAGATCAGTCCACCCAAATCCAGGGCCAACTATGTTGCCTTAATCAGGCTTAATGCAATGTCTCCTGTTCGTTGGGATTTCCCAAGGATGCATTACACCTGTACATGTATCCTCTGATTGACACATGCCCAAGCAGTTGACTTGTCAATCAAATATTTCAATGCATTATAATTTATACTGACAGTATCCATTACATTATGCGATGACTGTTGCCTATTGAAATAGATATGAATCGATGGAGTGCATTCACTCAAATACCTGTTCAACTTTAAAAAAAAAAACAGTAGTCGCATAATGTACTGAGTAGACTGGTTCCGTTTGTTCTGTTGTCTCCAGACGTCTACATACGTAAATCGAATGTAGGCTCGATTCGTAGAAATAGTTCTAATGTATTTCTTTATTATTTCACAAAGCCCCATGATGGGAAAAGTCACGGGAACCGTGACCTTTTTGTACGTAGGGAAATTTGGGCTGAAAATTGCCCGTTTTTGTTGACATCCGAAATATCTTCTGAACGCCTCTGCAAGACATCAGGAACACCAGGGTGAGTCATTATGCCACAGATCGCTAAATAACAGTCATTTTAGGGGTCAGAAATCATATTCTCATAAAAACCAAAATAAATTAAAAAAACAAACAAACAAACTAAACAAACAAACAAACACACAGAAAATTTTGGGATTGTGATAAGAAGGGATCCCCAAAACACATTGATTATTTTAGCTCTTAAATAGCTTCTACTCCTCAAAAATGCCACTTTTGACTTTCAGCAAATGTTCCTGGGTCCTTAAAAGCCTGGATTGAAGAAATGTGTGCAACATTTCAGTGTAAAAATGCAATTTTCTACACGCTTCTTGCAAACTTGAAAATAACCCGTCTGACACCGCAAGGCCATTAGAGGATCATGATTCTTTCTTCTTTCTTTTTCTTCAGTGCTCAGACACTGTCATCATTGTTCGATTATAACAAAAAGTAGCCGTACTTATTTATGATGACAGTGTCTGCTTAGGTAGTACATGTATGTATCCTTGGCCTCTTCTTGATATGTGTGACATCGTTGTTGTTCATCTGACCTCTCCGTTTCCAGTTTAAACTCCAGTTCAAGTTTTCGTTCAAGTTCCAGTTCCAGTTTTCAATCTCCAATTGTGCATAATTCCAAGTTGATTGATGACATTTTGGGAGACATTTGACCCTTAAGCCGACAAAATCATTAAGACACTTTCAGTCTTTGTCAATCCCCTCCAAAGACTTGGGGAGGGCATAGAGGATCATGATTCTTTCTTCTTTCTTTTTCTTCAGCAGACGCTGTCATCATTGTTTGATTATAACAAAAAGTAGCCGTACTTATTTAGCCATTTTGTCTAGTTTGGTTAGTCTAGTGCCCAATCCCAACAGATTAAAGAGTCCTCACAAAAAGTGGAAACCACACTATTCTCGTCTACGGCCGTTCGTGCGGCCATGAAATGTTACATCTTCGTTATTGTTTTTACCCCATAGGCCTAATTTCCCTCAAAAATCAAAGCCCTGCCCTCTTTCCACAAAACTAACCTTGCTAATAATGTAGAAGAGGACATCACCAAAGGTATATTTAGGTTAGTTGCGATGATCGTAACCCTAGGTCTGACATGGGGACAGGGACCTTAGGGTTACGACACTTTGTTAATAAAAAGTGATCGAAACACTTTTTGGCCAAGTTCTGAAATAGAATTGTCCTTAATTTCCCACTTTCCAAAATCCCAACACAAAATCTGACTACATGGATGTGATCGGTACTTATCAATGAGTCATATAAAACCACTTTGAACATTGAAAGATCATTTTCTGCAGAAAAAATGACCCAAAACTTACCGAAGGTGTCGAGATTCCCTCCGTTCGCCGTCAATCGGCCATTTTGAATAGTGCGCAGTGTGCCATCTCGACCAAAATACGTCATGCGAAATGCCGTTTTGGCTGTTCCACCTTTCAAACTCAAACTCACAGCCCCATGGAGGGCTCGTATCACTTGCGCTCGCATGATGATACAGTGTGTGAGCGTGTCCATACTCCATATCAACGGTACGGCCGCCGAGCAGCCGCGTACAGCATGCTCGGTGTATTGGGTTAAAAAAAATTACAGGTTATAGAATTGACCAGACCCCTCAAAACACCCTATACGTGTGCCGAAACTGCCGAATTAAGTTTATTTTTCGCGGCTCATGACAGGTGAAGAAAAACGTATACGGCGTGATTTTTTTTCCGACCAACACCGACATCGAACACATGCGAAAATACGGTTCATGGAGGAAGAAATGGAGTGTATTTTATTTTGTATACATGATATGTATGCGTTATATCGTTGCGAGATCTAAATATAAAAATTCTGATCGACCGTCCTTCCAAAGTACCGCAAATCGCAGGCTCATCAGCTTATAAATCTTACTTGAATTTCACTCAGTTTTTTTGTTCAATTGGCCAAGTAGAAACACTCTTTTCATAATTATACTTAATCTAAAAAATATTGTGAAATCCTTCCGAAACCGACCGACGACGATCGCATTAAATTAAGACGTAAAAACATTGCCCACATCACACCGCAGAGACAGACAGCCTGGTATCCGCGCCGCGTGCGTGAGTAATAGCTACAGTTTCAAAGCAAACGTACATTGTGTACACGTGCACCAGCGAAAGTCTCAATCACGGTACAGTTACACGTAGGCCTCATGCCGTGGGCTTGAAATAAAGTGAATGTTGCGCCCGGTCGGAAGGCTACCTGTTTGGATCGCGGCCGGGTTCGTTCCACCGTTACGGACGGTGGCTCACGGCCGGCCGGCTCGGTACAGATTTGCAGTAAGAAATGGTGGTTTTTCCCATGGAATTTTCCGGTGATATTTTTACGAAGATGTTCTTACTGTCCTACCGGGTATGATCATTTTGGGTGTTATTGAAGACCGGATATATTTTGCAGTCCACCGTTAATTCCGACCACTGCGCGATCTGTGATAAGGTGGATGACCTTTTTATTTCTGTTTGATCATGGATTGGGTCGGGCCGGTCGGCGCCGAGTTTGTGACTTGCTAACATTTTGTCTGTTTGCGGGACCATTCGTAAAGGAAATCATTTGAAAATCTTAGCAATTTCCTTCAGTTCATGATGAAAGATTTGAATTGTCAGCGGCAGCTTGACATGGGTAAACAATGCGGACTTAACAAAAAACCTCCTCCATACTGTATGTGATATGCGTGTACACGGTATCACAGCGCACGTGTTATTCTGGGAACACCCTCCATCCATAGGGCTGTGAGTTGGAGTTTGAAAGGTGGAACAGCCAAAACGGCATTGCGCATGACGTAATTTGGTCGAGATGGCACACTGCGCACTATTCAAAATGGCCGATTGACGGCGAACGGAGGGAATCTCGACACCTTCGGTAAGTTTTGGGTTATTTTTTCTGCAGAAAATGATCTTTCAATGTTCAAAGTGGTTTTATATGACTCATTGATAAGTACCGATCACATCCATGTAGTCAGATTTTGTGTTGGGATTTTGGAAAGTGGAAAATTAAGGACAATTCTATTTCAGAACTTGGCCAAAAAGTGTTTCGATCACTTTTTATTAACAAAGTGTCGTAACCCTAAGGTCCCTGTCCCCATGTCAGACCTAGGGTTACGATCATCGCAACTATGCTTATTATTGACTTGACTGTAACTTGACTTGTGTAATGTGTAAGGGAAGATTATTGCAGACTCAGCAAGCTGTTGTTTTGTACTTGTATTTTCACAAATACAACTTGTTCCACTTAGTTGTGCTGTGGCAATGCAATGGTGTGTAGGGCATTCGGTGTGTACGTAGGCCCTATTGTAATTGTACACGCTGCGCCGTACACATCCTCCCGGCTCCCTCCATGCTAACGTTCCTGCAAAACCGAAAAGATTGTGACTCTCTTTCTCGGTGAAAACAGGGTACGGACTACTTTACGGGGTGTTATCATGAAACACTACCAAACGTACGACAGTTCAATTGCAACTGATCTTGATCTTTTGTAAATAAACCATCCATTTTCGAGTTTCCTCGAAGTCGAAGGAAAGTGTTCCTCATTCATGGGCGCAGCCATTTTGTCTATTCCCATAATGCACCGCGCAAAACTTTTCACTGGTACACATTCACCGGGATATCGGCTTCCTGTTACACGGTGGTTTAGGGACCAGTCAAGATGGCGGCGCCCATTAAACTTTTTGTAATTTGAGACGAGAGTTCGTCTGATTTCCCACGGTGGACCTTGACCTGAAACAAGGTGTATCTGTCGGCAAATCCACAATGATTGGCCCAGCAGATGTAGACTGGCCTGGAGAAAAGTGCTACGTTGGCAAAGCTTCTCGAAGTCGGTGTGTTCGAAGGCAAAGACTCGAAGAATGGTGGCACGTTGGTTTTTAATGACGTGTTTGTGAATCACGATGTTCAGAAATATTGAATTGTGATTTGCTGATCGGTTCCTACGAATGATCTGCACCAAAGGCAAAGACAGTGAAACTGGGTAAGAAAAAATACGATCTTGGACCAAAAAATCGTAGTCATTACTAGTTAGGCCTAGCCTACTTTCTGTCAACTGCCTAGGCCCCGGACCGGCAAGAATTATTGATAGAATTAGAATTCCTCTGACGACCATTCTTGAACTTTCTTGAAGTTGAACTTGTTGAAGTTGATCACTAACGTTAGTACTGGAACCAGTTAGGGGCGTTTTGAGGTAGGCCTACATGTACATTTCCTAAGTAAGGAATCATATTGCAAACCATTGCAAACATCGAAAGATCATTTAGCCTAATGCAGAAAAAAAATGACAAAAAACTTGTAAACACAAAATTATTTTTTTTTGTTTTGGGCTTAACAAAAATGTTAATTGTAAATTTGTATAGGGCCTAATCATATGCCTAGGCCCTATGTTGTCAAAATTCTGATTTCTGTGGTGTGCTTGTGCCTTGTTGAATAATGTTGTTCTTCTTGTGACTGTTTTCAGTCATTTAACAATACTGAACTTTTCTATTTGTATTTCTTTTTCATCATGTTTCTTTTGACAGCAGGACTTGAAAGATATGGGTAGAAAGGCAAGTTCAAACATGAATAAGTTGGTGATTTTGATGCCATGTGTTTTCATGCTGTTCATCATTTACATCATCGCAACATGTAACGATGGCTCCGGTAACAAGAGCTCCGAGACTGTTGCCTGTGAACCACAGCAGCAGGGCCATCAAGAGATGGGAAAGGCTGCACCCCGCACCAAGAAGAAGCTCTCCGCCTTCCTGGTGGTGTTCATCATGACAGGCCCCCAGCTGATCGAGAGACGCTACACGATTCGGGAGACCTGGCTTCAGAAACACAGCAAGGAAGTCCTGCCTAAGTTTGTGGTGGGCACCTCGGAGCTGAAGGAGTCCGACAAGAAGATGCTGGAGGCGGAACAGTTGCGACACAAAGACTTGCTCTTTCTCCCCAAGCTCAAGGATTCCTTCGGCTCGCTCACCAACAAGGTCATCCAGATGATGACGTGGCTGGACCGCAACGTCGACTTCCAGTATGTCCTGAAGACGGACGACGACACCTACGTCCGACTCGACGCCATGGTTCGTGAGCTCAAGTCCAAGAGCCGAGAGCGGCTCTACTGGGGATTCTTCGACGGTCGGGCTCATGCTCACCGCACCGGCAAATACGCCGAATCCGAATGGGTCCTCTGCGATCGTTACATACCGTATGCCATGGGTGGGGGGTACGTCCTCTCTTCCGATCTGGTCAGCTTCATTTCAAACAACGGCCCGTATTTGAAAAGATACCACGCGGAGGACGTCTCCGTTGGGTCGTGGCTCGCCGCCATCAATGTTAAGCGTGAGCACGACCCCCGGTTCGACACCGAGTTCAAGTCAAGGGGCTGTCGCAATGTGTACATCGTCACGCACAAACAGTCGATACAGGACATGAGGTCTAAGTATCAACAGCTACAGGCGACAGGCAAAATGTGCGCCAAGGAGCAGCAGTTTAGGTTATCATATGTCTACAACTGGGATAACATACCCACTGAGTGTTGTGAAAGGGTAGAAGGGGTACCTTAATGGGTAAAGGGGTATAATGTAGGCTTGGTCGATTCCAGCATTTTGAGAAATATATAAAATGCTTGGAGTTGGAGGGCCTGATTTGTTTTCAATCCTAGTAGGATCTTTCTTGAAGGCTAAATTACAAGTGGACAAAAACAATATAAAATGCTTAGTTGGAGGCCCTGACGCGGGAAGCAAGTTTGGATGAAAATTCTCCGGACCAATCAACCCCATGGCCTCAACATCCAGGAAGGAAATGAATGACATGATTGTTTTGTTGTCTCCTTTTCCGGAATTCATCTTATTTCTTACCCCACCCAACATTACTTTTTACCTTCTTCTGAGTCCTCCCTTTGTTCTGATCCTCTCATCCATTTAAAGTGCAACTTTACTTGCATGTTCAATTGTCCCCTTGTCATTTAGCCTTTGAGAAAGATCCTGCTAGGGTCGAAATGCGTCAGGCCCTCCTTAACCCCAAGTAAATTTTAACACCATGTTAAATTCTGCAACATGTAGGCCTAATCATCAAGATACAATTTTTAAATCTTTCCTAATGTTTTGAAGAAGAAAGAACTATGTCCAGAGATATTGATAACGTGCCTGCGCAGAAATTTTATTACTTTTATACGGATTACAAATAATTTGAATTGTTCAAGCTTGATAGTTTAGTAGAATTGTTCAGATTTCGTGTAGATTTTACATTGAAATTAAAAATGTTTTTGAGTAATTTTGATTAATTGTTTGTAATGTTTAAAAGAAAAACAGAACTTCTATTCATGCTGAAGATGCAAATTTATGTTTGTGTGCCATCCTTTTTTATAGACAGTATTTTGGCATACATGTCTATTCACTTTGCCAAAACAATTTTTTATGTTAATCGTAATTATAAATTTGATTGAAAACTGCCATCAAAACTTGCCATTTTATTTCAAGCCAAGGGCTTGATTTGCCAACTTTAATAATAAAGATAATTAATCAAACATTCCAACTTCTGTAGATAGTAAATTGCATGCAGCAAAATAATTTTGGCCATCAAAAACCAAATTGGGCTACGAAGCCTCCATATTAACTTAGTGTCTGGGCTGTATGGTCATATGTCATTATATACATGTACCACACTGTCCACTTGACAGAGTCCAGTATCCCTATGGCACATTCTTTGGACTTGGACAGAGTTGGGTAATTTTGGGCCAATTTCATAAAGCTTACAAGGTGTCGCAGAGTTAAGACGCATCCATACTCTATGGACTCATCGCATCTATTCGACGCTTCACAGCTAAAGACGCGTCGCATCACGGAGCTTTATGAAATCGGCCCCAAGCCCCATGTAAAATTAGTGTGCCTGGGCTCTACAGTCCTTTAACAAAATACCACACTCTGCGGTATTCTTATGACACTGTCTTCGGACATTTCACTTTTGGTCACTGAAATTCCAGAGTGTTCTTGAAAGTCCTGATTAAAATTAAAACAGTAGTATTAAAATATTGAAATTTGTTTAATACACATTGCCAATTTTGCCATTAATTTCCATGGTGCTATTAAAACTGCTTTGAGCATGTTGAGTCCACAGTACTCTCAATGTGGAAAGAATTTGTGAAGAATGTTTTTTTAAAAATGTATTATTTTGCCTTTTACAATAATCTTTAACTCATATAACTCAGCTGTTCAACTGATTATTTACAGTGCGACCAAAACACACTCAATTGTAAACTTCATAATGGTATTCATTTCAAATTTATTCATATTATAGCAGTGGTCGAAATTAACTTAGTCTCTTGGTTGCCTGCAATGCCAGTGGACAGTGCACTACATTTGCATTGTTCCTGAAATCAGTGGCCTGAAATTTCCAGTCCCAATACAGTGTCCACTTTTTGATAAAACAGTGAACAATTCTCACGGTAAATCTATTCACAGGACTCTTGATCTCAGCCCAAGATCAAAACTATATTTTTGACTTTGTTTGTACTTTTTGCTGGATAAATACAGCATTTCAGACAAATTAAATTTTAATGGTATGTTTCTACATGTACCATCATCATCTTTATAATCAGGGCCCAATTTCATAGAGCTGCTCAAGAACCAAAATTTGCTTATGAGCACCAAAAACCTTATAATAAAATCAGTATGTCAGCCTAAACTCCCTGTGAATGTTATGCTCAGCAAGCAATGGCTGAACACAAGTCAAAAGCAGTAAACATCACATACAAATTTGGTTGGTCGTCCTGTTTGATCAAGGAAGATGTTTCATGCTTAAGCAAAGTTTGTGCTTAAGCAGCTCTATGAAATTGGCCCCTGTAAGTTATAGGTTAAGGTAAATCTGTGAAGAATTCTGTTTTGGTATTCTACCTAAGTCTCATAGTACCTTTATTTAAACAGTTGTATACATTTGAACTGCCCCAGTGGTCCAACCCTGGAACATACCGTACTCCAAACTTGAAAACAAAAACAGAAATAAAGAGAGGAAAACACAAACTGCATTCCATACTTTCCTCTTTATTAGAAATATTTTCTAATACTGTAAAAGTGCTATTTCATGTACAGTACATGTATCACATCAATTATGTTGCAAAGAAATGGAGAATAAACTGTGACCAAAAAAACAAAAAATGAAAATAAAACAGCTAGAATTATTAAAACAATTAATTCTTTTCACTTTTTTATTACTAATTATTAAAAAGATTGTGTAATGACAGTCAACTGTAAAACATGATTGTTCATTTTTTTTTTAACCAAGCAAACTCATATGACTATGGCTTGTAAGTGAGGTTGTGCACACTCTTGTATTAAAAAACTGAACGAACCTATGAAATTGGACCCAATACAACTACTATGCTGTATAGGCATCTGCACTAGTAAGCAGGAGGTCGTGGGTTCGAATCCCACCTGAGCAAGCATGTGATTTTTTCTCACATGCTCTCACAAGCACTGAGTATACAGTGCTCATCCACGTCGGTGAAGGGCAAGCCTAATTTGCATACAACCTATGCTCTAATGAGAAAAATGAATATGAGTGAAAAACAATGAACATGCATTGTAGTGTACATGTATGTACAATGACTCAATGCATTATAAACATCACCATACATGTATAAAACATAATGCATGAACTTTTTTCTATTATTAATAATCAAAGCATGCAAATCTATGAATTTATAAATCAAAATCTGTTAAATGATAAATTAAAACAACACAAAAATTACAAATACATGAAACACCCCCCCCCCCCCCCCCAAAAAAAAAAGTGATTGAACAAAATTTTACAAAATCTACAAATTGCACATATAATGCTGTGCAATACTAAAATAGTTGAGTCCTTCCACCAAGGCGTGGCTAGACTTGGAGCCAAGTCATTCAAAGTCGCAGTCATCGTCTCTTTCACACATCTCAAACCGCTCTACTTTCTCGCGAGACTCATGGCTACGGCGAGAGTTCAGCTCTCGGCTCGGGACTACTCGAAAAGACCCGAACCGAAAGCCTACTTGTTCCACAAATAAGAAAGAAATGAATCTGTACAATTTCAACATGACATACACATAACAATGTTTAACAATTACATCTAGCCGTCGTAACGCAGGATTATAGATGGTACACGAACCTATGCAAACCGCACAAATTCACGCCATTAATTTCACGAGTGAGGTTTACATAAAACGTAAACTCACGAGATATAATTATATCAAAAAGGCAACATACACTTGTTTAAGTAATACTAGCATAAACAAAATTGAGGAGAACGTCGCCTGGGTCCAATTTTATGAAATCTGTTACCGTAAGCCAAAATGCTTCGCTTACAATAGCAGATAGCTTTTTTTGCTTAAGGTTTTATAGCGTATTTCACGGGAGAGTTTTTTTTGGCTTTGCTAAACAAGGACTTTCTGCAGAATGCACATGACAATGTGTTAGCAGAAAAAAAAAATCAAGGTAATAGCCTAGAATTACGGATCGATTAGCATGCAGTGTTCTTAAGCACGAAAATGGGCATTAACAGATTTCATGAAATTGGGCCAAGCATGTCATCAAAAACATTTTATTGTTAATATCTCCTGACACCAAACATTATTCTAAACGGGCAAGTTTCATACCTCAAATTCCATTTGAACATCCATCTTTTCTATCATTGGGGCAATGATACACAATGTATTCCGTGTTCTCAAATGACCTCTTTCAAATACCAAACTTGCAAAAAATCCTCTCAAATTTCAGCTGACTGAAGAAAATACCACATAAAAACAACAAAACTGAATAAAAATAAAGAAAAAACAAACAAATTCTGATCATTTCAATTTTGTAAAAATTATATATTTACACCCTATCTATATATTGCATCTCAAGTTGATCTAGGATTTTTTCATCTTGGGTTTTGGGGATGATATAGGGTATCAGTATCATGTCTGTGCTTACTGTTAGCAGAATCGGCATTTAAGAACATTTGGTGCTTGCAGTACAAGATACAGTGTACTATCCCACAAATAAGCAAGAAGTTTTCAGTCGTTTGCATATGCATAAATGAGAACATCTTGCTCTAGCATAGAAATTCCATGCTAAGCGAAAAATGTTTAAATTAGGAGTAGAATTCTGCAGTAAGCAGAAATTGCTACCGGTAATCACATTTTGTGGCACAGCATGTCGTCCGATCTTCCATGATTTTACAGTGTCCAACATCTTGGCATAGGTCCCCAGATACTGTGCGTAATTAATAATGTTATTGTGAAAAATTTGTGAACAAGTCGCAAGGCGTCATCAGCCTTTCCAGCTATTCATGGGTGAATATTTTTAGACTTTTTGTACCAGACATTTTTCGTTTGCAAGAAAAAGTGAAATAAACGTCCAGAAGTAAAACTGTTAAAGAAAAAAAAAAATTTTTAAGAAGAAAAATTAATAATAAAAGATAATCAAAATCTAAAAAAAGAGAAGAATAACAACCTAATCTGTACAAAATTTGTTGATCCCTGGCTGGGTCCGAGAAGGTTTTTGCAACTTTCATTGCGATGGATCTGCCATAGCTGTGAACTACGATGTATAACATCAGAGAAAGATTTCCGTCAATTCAGAAATTGTTCATTATTATTCTGTTTGATAGCATGGTCGGTGGAATTTGTTATTCAATGATCCATGTATGGGAGGTCATCATTGACTTTGAATATTTACAATCCTACAATTTACAATTGTCATCTTCTACATTTGTCTACTTATTTGTCTGTTCTGTCAGGTGGTTGCTCACCTCGGTGAGACATGGCATTGCCACCACCTTCTACATTTGTCTACTTATTTGTCTGTTCTGTCAGGTGGTTGCTCACCTCGGTGAGACATGGCATTGCCACCACCTTCTACATTTGTCTGCTTGTTTGTCTGTTCTATCAGATGGTTGCTCACCTCAGTCAGACATGGCATTGCTACCACCTTCTACATTTGTCTGCTTGTTTGTCTGTTCTGTCAGGTGGTTGCTCACCTCAGTGAGACATGGCATTGCCACCACGGCACCACCTTCTACATCTGTCTGCTTGTTTGTCTGTTCTATCAGATGGTTGCTCACCTCAGTGAGACATGGCATTGCCACCACGGCACCACCTTCTACATTTGTCTACTTGTTTGTCTGTTCTGTTTTGCATTGCCACCACCTAAAGAAATTGCTTGATTGTCTGACTCTCCATTTGTCTGTTTGTCAAACAAAATTGTACGTCATGTTGTTCAATTACCATCACAATAGGTGACTCCATACAACCTCAATACAAAATTTTCAAAAAAAAATTAGAAAAAAATTAGAAAAAAAAAGTCAAAATAAGAAATGAGTGACCTCAAAACTCATCGTGAACATTCCTGCCGTAGTTGTAGAGTTTGCTGCCGATGAAGATGTAGTAGTTGCTCAGAACTTCCTGCGGGGAGAGCTTGTCGTCTCCGTTGGCGTCCGCTACGCCGATGAGGTGGTTAGCTTCGCCTTCTGCGTGTTGACGATTCCTTGGGTCCACGTAAATCTTTTTGACAGAAAGGCGGAGGAGAATGTTAAAGCAGTCTTGTATGAACTCGAGTCAATGTCTCAGCCTGAGTCATAAATTTTGGTGACGCGACTTGAGTCCCAGCGGTATGAATGAACTTGACTTCATACTCTGAACTCTGATCCAGTTACCCCTGTGGCGACTGTAATAATGTGCAATAAGCAGCTCTTGTCTTGTGTGGTAGGTGCAGATGGTTAATAGTGTTAATATCAAACATTGCAGTAAGCACTAAGTGCTTGTGGTTGACAGTGGCCTTCATGTACATCATGTTTCAGGACTCACTTCTGCAGCAGTCTCTCGGACTGGCTGTAACAATACTCCCTGAAACTCTCGCAGCTGGAGTCATATGATGAAGTTGATGGGGGTTTACGAAAAGGAGGCTCGGGCTCAGACTCAGGCTCAGGCTCTCCATTGAAGCTGCAGCTCCGTTTACCTTTTCAAACCAAGAGAATCTACGTCCGAACCACAGCCAAAAGCCTCTATTTCGATACCTGTTATTTTAAAATGGATTCACGAAATGGAGCCAGAGCCTGAGCCTGAGTCTCTATTGCATAAACCCCCATAGTCGTCCCCATGGACAGGCAGGGTTAGACAAAAACAAGAACATGCTTCAAGCAGCACCCTACCTCGAGTTCTTTCCCGTCGCACACGCCGTCGTGATTCAGGTCCATGTTGTCCTTGAACTCTCGGACCCGTTCCCGGACCCACTCGTCCTGATTGGCTGCCTTGTCCAGCTCCTTGCTGCTCAGCTGGGGCAGGGAGACAAACTCCCCCAGGGTCAGCTTGGCGTCTCCGTCCGTATCTGGCCGGGCACGGGGAAAAAGTTCTTTCGTGAGTGAGGAAAAATATCAACCCAAGTCTGCGGCACCTCAGCAATATTTACATCCATGAGGAAGATGATGGGAAGAAGATGATGCAGTTTAAGACGTGGGAGGAAAACCCCAAAAGGATATTCTGGGTAAAACCCACAGCATCAAGTAGGAACTGAAAACCCAATCCATTTGTGGACTGGACAGGACTCGGACCCGGACCACCAGAGGTGAAAGGCAAAGGAAGAACTGCTACGCCAACCTCACTCTCCAAAATCTTGCTCTTGGCAAGTAAAGAGAGTATTTACAGAGAGTTGAGTGAGAAAGATGTTGACAAGACCGTACAAAGACTGGATGACAAGTCTTAAATGATTTATCTCAATCGCCTTACATGACCGTTGACCCCTGACCCTTGTACTCACCGAAATCGTGCAGCAGCTCATCCACAAGGAGGTTGAGCATGGTCTTGCAGTGTTCAGGATGCAGGAAGGCAAAGAACTCCTCCTGGTTTAGGATATCGTCATCATCCTCATCGGCACGGCTCCAGCGATCACGGTACGTCAGGTAGTCCTCTATATCAAATGGACACACAAAAAACACAGATACTTGAGCCCAGGGGGTTTATTCAGAAGGGGATTATTAAGGAAATGTAAAGGGCTTTTCACACTATCCGAAATCTCTAGGTTGGGACTGGATCCAACCCTGAGATTTTGTTAAACCCTTTTTACATTTGAAATTTACCCCGGTAATAAGGACCATGTTCCAAAATGCATTTTACTCCATGATCCGTGTCGTATGAGCAGTTTCACTATTAACGTGGTGTGAATGTTGCATCTCTTCAATCCGATTAAAAAACTTGCCGGGCTAAATTAACCGGGCCAGATCCGGGATGGTTTTAACATGGATCAAAAAGGAGGCCTGAAGGTTTTGCAAGGTGGAGATGAAACAATAGATTTCCTGAGCATTGCCTTTGTGCCCCTGGGCATTGCTTTGACATGTT